>JAFMSR010000015.1:22786626-23386626 GCA_022818135.1 Saxidomus purpurata
TACCTTTAGATATTGGGACGTCAAATAGATCTGGCACAAGGTTTGGTCCACGGCAAATACGGTGCGAGTCAGCTCTCATCAGAAAAGTTAATATCTCAACAGGTGAAGCTTCTTTTTTTTACTTGTCAAACACCAGTCCTGAACATTAGTTGAAAACAGATGTAGAAATTGTGGTTTGATGTATATGTCTGCCAGTTAGCAAGTCTTTCACAGCTTGCCAACACTAAAACATTGAAAGCAATGCTGGGATTTGAATGAATTTTAAACAGCTGTTTGTGTGTGTATGGAAATGCAGTTTGATTATTGCTGAAGTATATAATTATTGCTGTACAGGTACTTCTTTACACCCAGTCTATAATACTGTCTTAAACTCTTCTGTGGGGCAACTGCAAACTAATTTCTTGGAAATAATCCTCATCTAGAAAATGTGTTTTGAGCTTTATTAAGTTTAAGCATTGAGCCCAAAGGCATGGTCATAGATCAGTATATAATAGTATAGCAATATTTCATGTCTGGACTAATTTTACATGTCACCCTGTGACCAGAGGATGGGTCAGGTACAACATCCAGGGGGTCCTTGCTCAAAGATCAGTGTTATGTGTAATTAGTACAGTCAATGAAGTAAGCAGTGACCTGGTTGTCTTTGACTAGTTAAAATTTTGTTTTGCCAGTGAAATTCATGTTCAGGGAAATGGAAATTTACATGCAATATATAGTATTGATAACAGTTCCATGTCTTTCGTGCCAGTGAAGTTCAAAAGTTGATTTCATTGACTCAGAAACATTTATCTAACTTGTAGTTTCATTTTGTGTTTACTTGGTCATTTTGATCAGACTCAGACACTGGTTCAGTGGTTTACCAGTGTCACTAACAGCTGTTTGCATAGGCTGACAGTGGTATGCTATGTTAAACTTAGTTAGTAGCAAAACGGATATAGAATTAAATGAAGAAGAGAGAAGTACTGGTACCCTATGTGTCTGTAACACCTTGGATGTATATATTCTGCTCTTGCATTCTTGTTTTGTTAATCTGACCAGAAATCTTTGTTTTGTAGGTGCTTGCCCCTTTGATTCAATGCAGGTAGCAGATGTAGGTGACGTGAATATAAATCTTTACAATCTTCCAAAAGCTTGTGATGATATACGTAACCACTTCCTGAAACTCATTGGCAATGGTTGCACAACGCTGGCATTGGGCGGGGACCATACTATGACCTATCCAATATTACAAGCAGTGAAAGTAAGTATATTTAAAACAGATAATAAGAAAATACCTAGTTTCCACCTTGTTTGTTGCTTTGCCAACCTTGCAATAGTAGCAGGCCAATTGTGTTGGATTTTGCCAAACCGTTACACAGGTGTTGAAATGAATGCATTGCCCGTTGCTGGCTTACTGCTTGAGATGCCATGACATGATCAATTTCATTTCAGGATAAAATATTTTACTTAAAAATGCATAATTTAGCATCAGAATCCTAAAAAAAAAAAATGGGTCGTACCGATTATAGCCTCTTTAGAGGATGGTGGACCTAATAAGCACGATTACAAAAAATCAGAATCCTAAAGAAGAACATTTACTACACATCAGACTGGCATAATTTTTATGCATATATTCACTCAACAAGGATGTAGGACTTGATAATATATAGATTTGTTCTTGTCCAAAAAACTAAGGGTATCCTAAAATAGATCAGCTTCAGTTAATATCTACTTCTTTCAGTTTTTCTGTGACAAAACAGAAACACCTGGAAAAGACAGCAGTCATATGGCCAGTGATTAGCATATAAAACATGTACTGTTGTTTTTCTGCAGGAGAAGTATGGACCAGTTGCTTTGGTTCATGTAGACGCCCATTCTGATACCAATGACCAGATGCTTGGGGAGAAAATAGCACATGGAACACCATTCAGACGAGCGTTTGAGGAAGGTTGCCTTGTGGGTAATAAGGTTATACAGATAGGTCTGAGAGGATCAAATTACCACCTAGAAGACTATGAGTGGGCAAAACAACAAGTAAGTAATGATTGGAGTGAATACGGAAATCTATATTTGTATAGTGTATTCGAATATATTCAAATATTTGCGTGCAAATTTGATAGGTTTGGTATAGGAATTTAACATGGCCAAAAAAATACAAATATTCAAATGTTGGAATATTCTTTCCCATCCTTACAAGAAGGTGAATATCTAGATGTAATAAAACTATTCTTTACATTAGTATAGAGAAAATAATGTATGGTTTGTTGTTCTAAAGTCGTGTGTCATCCTAAGGTCGTGTCACATTCTCCCAGTGTACATTTATTTGCAGGGTTTTAGATTCACCCAGTGTGCATTTATTTGCAGGGTTTTAGATTCTCCCAGTGTACATTTATTTGCAGGGTTTTAGATTCTCCCAGTGTACATTTATTTGCAGGGTTTTAAATTTTCCCAGTTTACATTTATTTGCAGGGTTTTAGATTCTCCCAGTGTACATTTATTTGCAGGGTTTTAAATTCTCCCAGTTTACATTTATTTGCAGGGTTTTAGATTCTCCCAGTGTACATTTATTTGCAGGGTTTTAGATTGCCCAGTGTACATTTATTTGCAGGGTTTTAGATTGCCCAGTGTACATTTATTTGCAGGGTTTTAGATTGCCCAGTGTACATTTATTTGCAGGGTTTTAGATTGCCCAGTGTACATTAATTTGCAGGGTTTTAGATTCTCCCAGTGTACATTTATTTGCAGGGTTTTAGATTGCCCAGTGTACATTTATTTGCAGGGTTTTAGATTGCCCAGTGTACATTAATTTGCAGGGTTTTAGATTCACCCAGTGTACATTTATTTGCAGGGTTTTAAATTCACCCAGTGTACATTTATTTGCAGGGTTTCAGATTTTCCCAGTGTACATTTACTAACAGGGTTTCAAATTGCTTAACTTGCAGGATTTTTTATCCCTCTAGTGTACATCTACTTGCAGGGTTTCAGAGTGGTTCAAGCCTATGAGTGTTGGCACAAGTCACTGTCGGGCCTAATGGAAGAAGTAAGAGAAATGATAGGGAACCATCCAGTATATATTTCCTTTGATATTGATGCACTGGATCCCTGCTTTGCACCTGGAACAGGTAATTGTGTTTTTATTAGAGAACAGTGTGAAATGCAGCAGCCATTCATAAATAACAAAACATTACTAATCCTTGTTATTAGAATTGCCAGTAATTTAATGCCTGCAGAATGTCAACAGTATGAAATTTATTCAAACACAAAATTAAAAATGTACTAATACATTAAATTGAGTGTAGAGTCCAACAACAATATCTCTTTGTTTTTTAAATTTTGTAACTGTTTCTTGTTTGAATGGTTTCCTTTTACTTCTTTTTACCTGTCCAGAGCAAATCTTCAGAACATTTAGAGAACAGTACACACACCTTTATAAATGTAAAGGAAACAATATCAGGAAGTGTAGTGTTCAAGAAATGTAATCCCTGCCTCCCCAATGTGTGTTAATCAGGATTAACCCATTATTACAACAGATTTTTTTCTGCACTCTGTGAAAGTTGTTACCTTTTCTGTTGGACTATTTGTCTGGTGTAAATTTCATCAAAGAAGGCTCTCCATAAATAAGGAAGTTCAGTTAGCAAGATTCCTGTCTATCCCTTGGGGAAGCATTCATGGTTTCACATTTATTATTCACTTTACATGGACAGGTACCCCAGAGATAGGTGGTTTGACTTCCATCCAAGGACTGGAGATTGTCAGGGGCTGTAGAGGTCTGAACATTATTGGAGGAGATTTAGTTGAGGTAAATTCTCAAGCTTTGTTATTTTTCATGACAAAGCTGTCTTGTAATTTATTATTACATAATGTCTACCTCATTACGTATGTATATTCTCATTGTCCTCTTTCTGTCTGTCCATGTAAATCTTGTCAGTGTTTCCCTTCTAAAACCACTGATTAGTTTGTTGACACTGACAACCTGGGTTTGGTCAGAAGTCTGGCGCATGTCACAGTCAAGTTCCATTGAGTTTTGGCATTTGGTATTGGTGGCAAAAATATGTCCAATTATTTGATTAATTCATTTTGGAAATGTAAATAATATGGACACTGTGAAGAATATCGAAATAGAGTTAGTCAAATGCACCCTTTATGCTCATCAATAGTATCACAGGAGTTGTCCTCATAGTGGACAGTCACAATTATCTATTGTGTTTTAAGAAACAAGAATGTCGACTAAATCATTTGTTTTACGTGACTACAGTCTAATAAAACATAGAACAGTAATAAAACAATCCCAGCTAAACTATTGATAAAATGTTTTATGCACACCAGAAAGATAAAACTGCAGAAACCCATGTCTAACCACTGTACTGTCCATCCGACATTTATCTAAATCCAAACTGTCAAAACTGTCCAACTAAAATGCACTTGAAGTAACTAACTGTATTGAATAGCTTTGAAAAGGTGACCTATTTCATGTTTTTATTCCCCACCAAAGGCGGAGGGATACTGTTTTGGCATTGTCTGTCTGTCTGTCCAAGCCCAAAAGGTGTTGATTAAGTGTCTATGGCAACAATAGGTAACAGTTAATTGTCTTTGATGGCATTCATTCCTTATGTCTTATGCGGCTATTTTTGGTCTTATGTGGCTCAAAAGTACAATAGAGATAACATAAGAATATCCACACAACTGCCAATTTGTAGAATGTCTGTCCGTCCAGAGTCATAACTCAAGAACCAATGGAATGAATGGATAGAATTTCATGAAACATAGACACAAATAATCAACTTTGTATTCTTTTAGAACAGAAAATTTAGAAATTGGATTTTTACAGAAATGAGGCCCTTCTTTATGACTGTAACTTGAAGAAAAAAGAGGCCCCAGTGGGGTGGTGAAATAAAACAAAAAAAACTGTAATAGACAAACCCCATGTCATAAGTAACACTGCCAGGGGGTCACATGATTTCACATAGGCTTATATAGGAAAAACTTTTTCTCTGAAATCACTAGGTCTAATTCTAAGATATTTAGCATGTATCATTTCCTAGTGGACCTCTACCAAGATTGTTCAAATTATGACCCCTAGTCAAAATTGACCCCGCCCAGGGGTCACTTGATTTTACAAAGGCTCATATAGGAAAAACTTTTGAAAATTTTCTCTGAAGCCAGGTGAGCAATAGGCCAATCTTAGCCCTCTTGTTTGGCTCACCTGAGCACATCAGGTCAGTAAGAGCAAAGTTATGGAAATATGTTCTTATTTTGTGACAAAGGTGGAAAGTGGGTTTTAGTTTCAACTGTTTAAAATGGTTTACCGGATCAAAAGTGTTAAAGTTTCATTACAAGGTCATGTTATAGGAAGTACTGTCTTTTGGACTTGGTAAAATTGCTGTATTTAGCTAACTAGGATTTTTATGTTTAAAAAAAAGCACCTAGTTATATAACCCTGATTGAAATTTTTCCAGGCGTATACTTATATATAACAAATGTATTTTCCGTTTACAGGTGTCCCCACCATATGACTTGCAAGGGACAACAGCACTCACAGGTGCCAATCTGCTGTTTGAGATGCTATGTGTTTTACCCAAAGTCAAGTATGGCCTGCACTGAGCTGGATGCAACTATAACCTGGTATAAGCAGAAATACAATGGATAGACTAGATGGATACATTTATATACAGTATTATACACAGTGCCCAAGAGGCATAATTACATGGTCATATGGTAATTAACAAATTTTAAAGGTCCATTACTAACACCAAATCAAATTTTCTTTTAAATCTGGAATTGTAACAGGATAATACAGTTTGAAACTGGAGTTAAATAGCCGTAGAGTATTTATCTGTTTGAAATGCTGCTGCAGAAAAAACAAGTGAATGTTTTTGTATTTCCTTTATTTGACCTGGGTGGTCTTTTTGTCCTACTTTCGCCTTACTGCATGTTGTAAACAGTCAGAGCTATATGTTGCACATCATTGGAAGTAAAGTTCTTTCTACTATAATTCAAAATAGGCATGCTTATCCATGTACAACTTATTTACAGCCTTTTTCAGGGAGACTTCTGGAAAATTACAAAGATATTTAAAACTTTCGTTTTTGAAAAGGCAAAATATGATTTAAGAATTCTTTTGCTATACTCAAATTTTCAACACAATAATTATGTTCACATAAGATGCAGTATGCCATATTTTTCCTTCTGAGAAGACGTCTGTTACAATTCCAGATTTAAAAGAAAGTTTGATTTGGTCTTAGTAATAGAACTTTAAATGTGACTTGAATAGAGTGATAGAACTCATTCGGTTACCAGATATAAATGTGTTAAATGGATTTGATAGACACTTTTACTATTGCATATATTTCAGCAAAATGATTCCCCTAGAAAATCCTGGTTAAAGTTTGTCAGGCTAGTTGCAAACTACTGCAGATATCAGATCAACATTTTACACAAGTCCTTAACATGGTTAGGCATAATGAAAGGTGCAAGTACCTTAAGTCTGAATTTTATAGTGTAAAATTATCTCCCTGTTTGACTTGAAAATTCCCAGTTAAAAGTTTTATGTACAACTTGCTATCTTGACTCGTAAAGCAGTTAAAAAAGTCAAACATGCTATTTGAGGGATAGGTACTGTTTTGTTTTGTCATTGTTTACAGGATTATGGTTCCTTGAAGTTGACATGAAATAATATGAATCAAACTGATATTTGGTCATAACTTCAGTACTAAGGTTGTATGTTACTAAAACTTCATATAAGGTTGTGTATGTAAATTACTTTGGTGCTATTATTGTTGCTAGTGAAATGTGATTATTGAGTTGAGGCCCTCCAAGTTTTACCACAATAGTTTATACATTGATTTTTACATATTTTAGTATTGGTATTATGCTTATACATCATTACAGTCCACAATAGTTTTAGGTTTTGATATATGTAAAGTAATGTAACATTTATTTTATTTTAGCTTTATAATTTCTCACACAATGACTGTCTGTTTTCTTTGAGCCATTATTGCGAGTTTCTTGCCACTGTAACACAGCTTATAGAAAGGTTCATAGATGTGACTTTTAAATTTACACACATTTACTTTTTATATGCAGTTAAACTTTGTTTGATCGAATTTGAAGGGACTGTCTATTATAGTTCAAGGGATCCGTGGTTCGAGCCATTGAGGTCCACCAGTTAGGGGTCAATATACTGAAGAAACTTGAATATAATATACATTAATACAACCTTTCGAAAAATTCATCACTCATTAAATATATCCATTTTCGTGATTTAAAAAAAAATTATGCCAATTTACTTATTTTTATCAAGATTGTAAAGAAATTCAGTTTACCTTTAATTGTTTATTTACCAAGGTGCAAGAAACATGCACCATTCAACAACGTGGTCAATGTGCAATTGTTTGCCCAATAATTGAGACTGACACATTTTATTGTTGGAGTGAAAGGATGTAACTAACAATGAGATAGTTCTGAACGGGGCTGCCAGATAGGTTTGACAGATCAGGTTAGAGTTTTCGGAGGTGGAACAATGTGATTTACATAGAGATTTAGCCGGGACCATCAACCGAGTTCCAGCGATCGGTAGTATTTGAGCGAATGAAGTTAAATTGTGTCATCATTTACATGCAGAACATATTAAGGTTACATTCTTGTTTGTATTAGTTCTGATTGATTCCTCTTTTGTCACATGGCTAATACCTAAGTGAAAAAAGAAAGAGATATTATTATATCTTTTACCAGTACTTACCATAGGCAATTTTCATTTTAATCAAAATCTTATTTTCTACAATTTAATGTTTTGATAGATTGTTGTTTTTTTGGATAGCAATATTTTACTGCAAATTTACAGTAAGTTGTTTACAAGCATACATGAACTAGATTTTGTGAGTGCTCCATCCTTAAATATTAGAAACATTTTGTTGGTGAGAAGTTTTGTTTATGTTGTACATTCCATTGTAGTTACCTAATACATGTATGTGATTTTTAGGAATGATTTTGTATGCAAGCGCACACTTTTAAACATTCCAGTCAGGGAATTGGTATGGGATTTGGTTCAGGGGCAGCTGGGGTTAATTTTGTGTGGGATAGCTTGACTGAAATAATGTATTTTACCAAATTATTTTATAATATTTACTACATGATTATATACACAATTTACAATTTAGTCAATTTCTGTAAAGTACTTTTTATATTTATCTAGGTTTACTTTATTTTGATAATGTTTGTGTTGATCGGTCTAGTTTCAATTGTGAGCAAGGTATTATTGTTATTAAAATTTATCATTTTTAGAGTACATGTATAATTGTTTCACAACGTTTTCTTTCCTTCCTGAACTTATATTTATCACGTCTTATGTAGATTTGAAATAATTGAATATCATCGAAAACAATTTCACTGACTAAAGTCAAATTGGTCAGTCGTGGTTTAATCCCAACTTGCCTGATTTGTAGCAATCAGGTTGGGTGTGAAAAATCATGCACTGATAATAAAGGATTGACAAGTATTTAGCTATTAATAAATGTTTGCAAACCCAAGTCTATTTGACACAATTTTACTTTTGAAATATAACTGTCAATTTTTACTTTTGAATACGCACCTATTTGGCTCAGGGGGAGCTATTAGGAGATAATCTCTGTCTTACGTCCGTCCACATTAGACAATGCATCTAGTGGTCATTTTCCTAAATATTTAAATTATTGTAATAATTATTTTGTCCAATGTTGAATTTCTCAAATGCAAAAAATGATCTAGATTTATATCAAAAATTCAAGTGTATGTGTCCCAAAAATAGAAAAATTGCCATCTGCTATATTTAGTGGCTACTGTTTCAGTTCAAATATCCTGGCACTTTGTTCGAAAGTTGCTTTCTTTTATAGTTTAAGTTTTATTATGGGTCATGCGGATTACACAAACAACGGAATACAGCCCAAATATGGAAAATCCTTGTTAACGAACTCTTGAGATATCATTTTAAGCCCAAATTCCTGGAAATTTGTCAGAAAGGTTGTTAAGATGTATATTCTAGCCCAAGTTCGAATATGGGTCATCTGGGGTAAAAACTTGTTATTGCCCAAATATGGAAAACCTTGTGAACCTCTAGATTTTTCATTTTCTGCCCAGATATCCTTGACTTTCCCAGTTAGGTTTTTTGATCATTTCTTGCCTTTTAATAGTGTATTGTTTATTGAACACCAATTTGCTAATTTTTTGCAGTATTTTAACACCATAACATTGATTTGTAATCAGTACACATCTTGGAATCTCTATGGTAGGCCAGAGTTTTTATATCTCTTGGTTTATGTGACTGCCTGTCCTATTATAAGAAAAAGTTTGAATGACATTGACATTATGAATTGATATTTTATTTGTATTATTTCATATGTTTGGACTAGTTAAAGATAAGTTATGTTTGTAGAATTATTGGGTTATAGGATTGAATGTACTTGATTTTAAAGTATGTTATTTTGTTGAAAATGACGATTATTGACAGGTTAAGTAGACTGATGTTCAATATGTGCTCTGTTCAATACATTAAATAACAGTTATTTTTCTATTTTTATGAATTTAAACTTAATCCAAAAAAACATAACAAATATTAAAAACTCTGGCCTAAAATTGGACACTTATAAACGTTTTAAATCACGCGATGATGCAATACAATGTTCTTGACCCCTAGTTGAACTTCCATGTTAAAGAATGTAGTGGTAACTAGTTTGCATTCACATCACAAGACTTACTGCTCCATCTATCACTTTGGAAGATAGCATAAATTGTTCAAAATTGGAAAACACACAGTGCAGATCATGATCAGACAGGAAATTTTGTGAATAGCTCCATCCGTGATTATCATGATCAGACAGCAATATATTGAATAGTCAATTACAGTGCATTGATCATGATAAGACAGAAAAATAATGAATATCTGACAAGGAAGTACTCATGTCAGACTTTACAATAATAAATTGCGTCATGACAGAAGTAAAATAATGAAATGCAAATAATAGCAGACCATCATCAGACAGCTAAATAATGAAAGTGAAGATCATGTTTAAGACACCAAAACATTATTTTTGAATAGCAAACAGTAAGCCTTAGATCATCATCAACCTTGAAAAACAATAAAAAGCGACAGTGCAAATTCATGACTAGCCAGTCATACAATGAATTGCTTCAGGCAGACTATGATGAGACTATGCAATGAACAATGTTTACGCCATCACACTGCAGATCATGACTCAGACAGCAAAATAATGTATGTCCTAGAACTTAGATATTCAGCATGTGGCAATCAATTGGCTGCTTTACCAAGTTGTTCTAAATCATGACTCGGTGTCAGTGGGGTATTTCTTTTTATATTTTATGCTTATTAAGATGATATCATAAGCCAAAGGATAAGTTTGTATCATATAGTTCTGCTATTAATAATCTTTTATTTTTGCCCGAATGGTAGACGGTGAATTCCAACAGGCCTATGCTCTAATGCTGTTGTTAACTTTGCTTTGCCATAGTGTTTTTATTTTTTATGTTTAAATACTTATTATTAATATTAATGGTATTTCATGAATTACATAAAATTACATCGTCCGTGGATTGAATGCTTTTTCCGCTTCAAAATCCTTAGAGATATTAGCTGAGGCAATCTTATCTTTAGAGCGTAGCTGTTTTGATGATTTTCTGGTTGACGTTTTCAGTTTTATGCAGGACAAGGGAGAAAGACTGCTCAAATCTTGATATCTCTGATAACAAAGACATTTTTTGGTGAGAATTTCATTTATGTTGTATACCATTTGAGTTATAATACATGTAAACAAAAAATTTTAGCAATGATTTGAACCTGCATATGCTGAATGGTGTCAAATACCTGATTCACTTCAGCCATTGTGACATGTGATTTCAGGTTAGGGGCAATATGAGATTGATACTTTTGTATGCAATAGCTTAGTTATATTTGCATCCCAGGATTACTGACCATTTACAAAATAAGTTTTCGTGTGCCATTTCAATATTGATCGTAAAATACTATTTACATATTTTAGTTATTTTGTAAAGTAATTTTTGATGATTTAAGAAGTTTATTTCATTTTGATAATATTTGTGTTCATACAGGCCAAGTTTTCACTAGTTTATATGAAAAAGGTGCTTATTGTGATTGGTTACAGTATTGATATTTTTATTTAAAAGATCAGTAAAATTGTGAAAGGAATATTAACCAGAAACTCTTAGTTTTACAACCATAAATCCAGGTACATTTGACAGTTTTTACCAATTTTCATTAATTATTAAATCAAACAAATGTTATGTAACTGACTAAATCATACAGCAGGTTTAGTGACATTTATTTTAAGACTAACATGCCTGACTTTATGCAATGCCTTCTCAGGGTACAAATATTAAATGTGAACATGATAAGGTATAAAAATTGGTGTTTTTAGTATTGCTATGTATTGAATAAATAGTATATGATATTATTTTTAGCATTACCTGGAATTCCAGTAATTTTCTTGATCCGATGATTGTCATGCTCTTTCAACTTTTGATTCAAATGACTTCTCTTCTGAAACCTCTAGCCAATGTTGATATTAGCTATGCAGGCAATCTTATCTTGCATGAAGCTCTACCAATAGTTTTAAAAAATTCCATTCCATGCAGAACTCTGTTTCTATGGCAGGACAACAGAGAAAGACTTTAAAAATCTTCTTCTCTGAAACCACAAGGACCAAAGCCAAGAGTAATGGCATTTAATGATTAACTAGTGGACCTCTACAAAAATTGTTAAATTAAAAACCCAAGCAAGACAGGAACCTTCATATGCTGGAATGGTAGTCAATTACTTTGATCCACTTACCATTGCGAAAAATTTAAAAACTTCTCTGAAACCACAAGTATAGAACTTAGATATTTTTGGCAGGTAGCATTGGCTAGTGGACCTTCACCAAGATTGCTCACCATTTACAAAATATTCACGAGTGCCAGTTCAATATTGGGTAAATTAGTTTTACATATTTGCTTATTTTGTAAAAGCTTTAAAATTCTTTCTTACTTTGAAACCACATGTGTCCATACATGCTTAGTATTTGCATGTAGTTGCTATGGACCTTACCAAGATTAGTTTAAATTATGACCATTTTTTTAAGACAAAAAGTTTGACAGGAACGTGGTCGAATTCTAGTTTTACAAGCCTTAAATAGGAATTTGACGATTTAACCAATTTTTTATCTGAAACCACAAGGCCTAGAACTAGATATCTGGCATGTAGCATTGTTTAGTGTGACCTCTTCAAATTTTAAGTCCAACATTATGCCGCTGGGGTACAAAATGACCTTCCCCAGGGGGAATCATTTGTTTAATAAATTTGATCATAGGAAAACATGGTATATAACATTGTCTGGTGTTTCCACTAGGCAAGTGCCTGTGAGCAGAAATAGAATATGATATTATTTTTTAATAAAGTAGAATGTTATGTATAAACCAGTTGTTGGGAATGTTATTGTCTATTAGAATAAATTGTAGATTGAATAAATAAAAATTTCTTTGTTTTGTGATTGTTCATTGTTATTTTCGTCTAAACAGAGTGTTTCAGTACTGTCTGTTTTGGCTATGTCTTTGTCGTCATCAACCTTTGTGGCGTAGAAGATTGGTATTTCCTCGTCAATGTTCATTGGTGTGATAGGTCTAGACAATTTTTATTAAGCGTTTACTGGAAAACCAAGGAGACTTGGCATGCCTTACTCGGGCAGAATTCTAATGTTGTACAATGTTTAATGTTTGTACATTGTTACAGGAATGATACTGATTCCACTGTCAGTCTCCATAGCATAGTCATGTTTATTCCTCAAAAAGAAATGTCAGTTGAAAAATCTTACAAATAATTGGTGTCAAGATTTCAGAATACAGCAAGATTTTTTTTAGCTCACATGGCACAAAACAGAGTGCCAGAGTGAGCTATTAGGATCACTCGACATCCGGGGTCCGTCTTACATCATAATAGGAAAACCTTAAAAAATCCTCTCTGAAACAACAAGGCCTTGAGCTTATATATTTAGCATGTGGCATTGTCTAGTGGACTTCTACCAAGATTATTCAAATCATGACCCCCTGGTTAAAATTAACCCTTCCCGGGAGGGGGAGGTCACTTGATTTCACATAGGCTTATATAGGGAAAACTTTAAAAATTCACAAGGACAACAGGCAGGGAATAGATATTTGGAATGTTACTTAGCATTGTGTAGTGGACCTCTACGAGTTATGTTAGAATCATGACCCCTTGTATTATAGCCAATGGTAGTCAGGTGAGTGATATAGGGCCATCATGGCCCTCTTGTTTCTCGGACAGCTCTACACCAAGAATGATATTTATCAATTTTACTAAGAAATACATTTTAGATGTCGTCAAACATAGTTAAAAATCATCTTTCAGTCGTAAATAAAGTAAAAATAAATTACGTAGCATTTTATCATGTATATATAGAACCCATAAATATGCAGACTACCACTGTTGCACCAGGATATGTATACTGATGTGTAGACATGTATGAACCCGGATGAAACATGTCTATTAGGATCACTCAACTCCGGACTCTTGTACATACTGGCAACAGTAATGTAATGAATCTGTAACAAAAAGAACATATTTTGTTCTTCTTTCATACTGTACTGATTTTCTTCTCCAGATTTCCTGTTAAATACAAACTGAAGTCGGTGCTTGAAAGTGACATAACTCTGACAAAGAATTTTCAGATGTCTTTTGCAAGTTGTCTCCCTTGTGAAGAAAAATTATGCTTTATTGTACCATATATAATGTTTTTGCCCCAGGTCAGAAAAACATAATCTGCTATAAAAGTGATTAATACTGTAAAAACTAGACCACTTTCTGAAAACTTTCTGAAATGAGTTTTTAATGCATACATTACTATTGAGACTTGGATTTACCTACTTACTACACCCAATAAACTGGATGATAAAAGATCTGTTAATTGTTAACTTTGCATAAAGCTGAATATTTGTACCATGTTTCAGCACATTCAATCAAGACTGTTTACCAAAAAAGAAGTGAAATGCCCGTAAAGTGTCATAACTTGAAATTAAGTAAAGTGTAAATCCAATAACTAGTAAAACACAAAACTTGACACTATATTATATTAAATGTTTCTACGATGCTTCCTATAAATCCAGTCGGAATCATAAGAGTAATAACAAAAAAATTGTAAGTAAATAATTCTAGTTTTGTAATACATCCAAAATCAATAATGCAAAATGCCCTGATAATTTACAAAAGAACATCTAATACAGAGTATTTTATCAAATCTGAAACAAGATCCTGCCAGATATGTGGGTGAAAACTGAATTAAATAAGAAAGAAGTAGTCTGGCAAATTATCCTGATGTGCAAAACTATAACTGAATCGGAATGTTAATTCCAAGTTTTTATTAAATCTGATCAAAACTGTCAAAAATGGTCCGGGTAACAAGTTTGCCTGTGACATGTACTGGTGGTGATGGCAAATACATGGTACAGTTAAACCTGTGATCATAGCATAGTCACTAGTGTTTAACAATCAGCTGCCCAGAACATGTCATAGGCAGACCTTTTTATACACACATCCATAAACACTTTTCAACCAATTTTCACAAACTTAGTAAAACTGTTTGTGGGCATGATATCTCGCACAAGTTAGGTAACCAGTAAAATCGCCCCAGGAGTGCCTAGGATGGAGGATGGATAATTGTCCGTCATCTGTCAACATTATACTTTAAACAACATCTCTGAAACCACTGGTCCAATGTTAATGAAATTTGGCAGGGATGTTCCTTGCATGAAGCTCTACCAATAGTATTAAAAAAATTCCATTCCATGCAGAACTCTGGCTGCTATGGTAACAAATAGGAGAAACTTTAAAAATCTTCTTCTCTGAAACCACGAGGCCTAGAGCTTAGATATTTAGCATGTAGCATTGTCTAGTGGACCTATACCAAGACCTTTGGGGGTCATTTGGTTTAACATAGGCTTATATAGGAAAAACTTTAAAAATCTTCTTCTATTAAAGCACAAGGCATAAAGATTAGATATTTAGCATGTAGCATTGTCTAGTAGACCTTACCAAAGTTTGTTCAAATTATGCCCCTGGGGTCAATATTGTCCTTGCCCAGGGCGTCACTTGTTTTACAAAAATGTATGTAGAAAGCCTTTATAAATCTTCTGCTCCAGAACCACAAGATTTGGAGCCAACATATTTAGTGTGTAGTGGACCTCTTCAAAGCGTGTTTAAATCAAAATTTACCCTGCCAAGGGGGTCATTTGGTATGGAAAAAACTCCCAACTACAAGGCCTACAGTAGGCATGTAACATTTTCTAGAAGTCTTCCACCTACTTTGTTCAAATCATGCCTCTGGGGTCAAAATTGACCACACCCACCAGGCAAGTGCACTTGTACTCAGATCAAATAGGGTTCATGACCTCGTAATGTTCCTGTTCTACAAAATTCACTTAGGTTAACATCCACAGGCATTTTCAAATGTACGTCATAACAGTCCTTAACCAAAGGTGACCCAGATTCGAACTTTGCATAGAAACCATGACAAAAAACATTCTCAACAATTTTCATGATGATTGGATGGTAAATGTCACCTCTATGGCATACACAAGGCTTTCTATTATATTACCTGGTGACCTATTTTTTAATCCAAGATTACCCATACCCTCTACCTAGATTTGATCAAGACAGCCATTCTGTCCAAATTTCATGAAGTTTCAGTGACAAATGCAGACTCCATTTCACACACCAGGTTTTTCTATGATTTGAGCTAGTTTTTGACCTCAGATGACCCATATTCATACTAAACCTACATTTTATAACATCACTCATTCTGACCAAGTTTCATGAAGATCAAACGAAAAATGCAACATCTATTGCATACACAAGGTTTCTTTGATTTGAATGGGTGACCTAGTTGAAAATGCAATGAAAAATGCAACCTCAGGTGTTTACACAGTATTTCTATGATTTTACCTGGTGACCTAATTTTTAACCCCGATATGACTCTTATTCAACCTCGCCCTAGATTTCATCAAGGCAGTCATTCTGATCAAACTTTATGAAGTTCCAGTGAATAATACAGATTCCATTGCATAAATAGGTTTTTCTATTGTTTTAGTGTGTGACATAGTTTTTGACCTTAGATGACCCATATTCAAACTCTATCTAGATTAACTCAAGGCAGTCATTCTTACAAAGTTTCATGAAGATCTCATAAAACTAGACCTATAACCAAATGTGATCAATACCCCAAATAGACTGTTTTATCATCTGAAGAAGTTATTAGTAACAAAATACCTTGTGAAAAAGCTAAAATGGAGTTATGGGTCTTGGTTATAATAAGTAACAAGTCAAGATAGCGTTATGGTTTTGTACACTGCACTTTCCCTCATTGTGCTTGACCATTGTATGAAGTTGTTTTGAATTCCTACCAGAACTTTTCAAGTTATGGTCTGGACAAGGAACAGATAGAGGCAAGGTTCTTGTGCACTGCACTTCCTCTTATCATGCTTCACCACTGTAATTTGTATTGTAACCTGCAGTTATACTCCGGACAAGGAAAAGTAACAAAGGGCAACTCTGTAATTAGTCAAAAGTGAGTTTTGGTTCATGTGCACTGCACTTCCACATAATGTGCTTGACCATTGTATGAGTTGTATTGAATTCCAACCAGTAGTTTTCAAGTTATGCTTCAGACAAAAAAAAGGAGCAAAGGGCAATAACTCTGTAAATAGTCGAGATGGAGTTATGGTTCTTGTACACTGCACTCTTCCTCTCAATGTGCTTGACCATTTTATTAGGTTGCATTGAATTCCAACCAGTAGTTTTCAAGTTATGCTCTGGTCAAGGAAAATGCACCTGGCCAAATACTGGGTGACTCCTGTATACCCCCTAAACTTCATTTGGGGAATACAGAAATGCAACCTCTCTTGCATACACACGGTTTTTCTATGATTTGACCTTGTGACCTAGTTTTTAATCCCATATGACCCACATTGGAACCTGACCTAGATTTCATTGTCAGAAATTCTGACTTTCATGAAGATCCAGTGAAAAATGCAACCTTTATTTCATACACGGGTAAGTGTGAACATAAACCAGACGCACTTTGTGCTAAGGTGTGCCAACAGATTGCCTGTTGTTTCTTTGCAACTGTACTTGGCACTAAAAAAAGTGGAAAGTTTGTTAAGTTGAAAGAAGTATATTTAACAAGTGTACTGAAAACAATTTTATATGAGGAAGATAGAGCTAAACAGTGGAAAGTTTAGATGCCTATAGAGATTGTTTATGATTTTCTCTATCCTGTAAGAGCTTATGCATAGCTTGTGTTTGTGAATTATCCAGATATTAAAAAAGAGTGTAAAAATGGAATTTCCATGCAGCAACAATTACAGTTTGGAATCCAATCCTTCTTTCAACAAAATATTTAATTCAAAATATTTAGAGAACAGTATGCAGATTTATCACTTTTACCTGATTGTATTGCACTGAATGATACAAGTATTGTTTTTGGAACTTCGCTGTTTGTAATTTTCTGATGGATCACACAAAGTGCCTGTGAATTTTTTTTACCCAGACTGCACGACTGTAAAGACATCACCACTGAAAGACTGTAAAGGCATCCAGTTTTTACACCTGTTAACTTGGATCCTAAGCATACAACATTAAATTTCTTGAAGATTTGATTAATAACAGTTACAAGGAAGTCCACGTTTTTTCCTGCTCATACCCTATCCCATATTTAGACCCTAGACCACTTATCTTGATTCCCAATGTCGTCAAGAGAATCACTCTGACCCAAGTTTCAGCAGTATTCAATTAAAACTATAGGCTGTAGCATGTTGACAAATTGACAGATGGACAAAGGGTAATCACTCCTGCTCTCATGGAGGCTATGGCTCGGGCAAGCTCAATAAGGTAATGCTGTATTTCCCTTTTACAGTGATAAAGTAACTATTGGAAGGCAGCTGTGACTTTGTTACAAGTAAACTGGGATGGAATTGATGACAAGTAATCTATAAACCATCCATACTGCTTCAGGTTACATACTGGTCCTTAATTGACAAGAAAGTATAAGTCAAAATCTGCTGTAAAGTTTATTCTAGCTAGGTCTGGTAACAATGTACTATCAAAATCATGAATTCCTTCTTTGCAAAACACTTTGTCTTAAAACATGCAAAGTCACTTTTGATTTCATCATAATTTTTTCTTTTATTAGTAACTTCAGTATAGCTTATGTGAGGATGATCCACGTATCAAAAGTGTCTAACAATTCCAAGTTTTTCTTAATTCACATAATGTAAGTTCATTATCACTAGTAAATGTACTTTGTTTTCTTAACACTATCTTCAATGTCATCCACTAGACAAATATGCAACTGTATAAGTAAAACAGTTTTAGTATATAGACAGTTTGTTTATGTTGCTACACTGTGTACTGCTAGGTGGAGTCTGTGTTCTATGTGTGGGCGGAGCCTCTCTAGTCTTCTGTCCATTCAAATGGCTCTGGGGGCTCAGGCTCCTCCTCTTCTTCTACTTTAGGACCACCAGCTGAAATGAGTAAATATGTACATGTATGTTTCCGACTACAAATTACAAGCTTAATAGGCTCTACTAATTTTACCAACATAGAGATATCTGATAATCATCATCATCATACTTGATATTGTTTCAAAGTTGATGATACTGTACAGTGATGCAACAGATGATGATGAAGATGATATAGAAAGATGCATTACACAGTTGGGAGAATTTTTCTCTACACTCCACTTTGGTGAAAACAGATGCTGATATTAATTTGAATAATGTAAATAGTGTTTTATTTGCATCACAGAAATAGAAATTTATGAGGCACAGTTCAAGTTTTCCTGAACCTCATGGGTTTGAAGTGAAATGCTATAGATAACTGAGTGGACAAGACTCTGGTGACATACTGACCTACAACTGGCTCTACAATCTCTTCCTTTTCTCCAGGTGTAACATCTTTCATTAGAACTATTCCTCCATTACATATGTCCTTCAATGGTGTGTAACGGCATCCCTCAGGCATTGCTAGTACCTTCAACTGTAAATGTAAAGTATCATACAGTAAGTAATGCTTGTGCAAGAAATCCCCCATCATTTATATCTTCTCATGCCACCCAAAAACAATCAGAATTAAGTAACTTCTTTGCATGCAACAGTACAATATAATACAGTTGACTCTCAGTATCTCAAACTCGCTTACGTCGAATTTCCGTTTAAGTCGAAGAAATTTTAAGGTCCCGTCAAATTTCCTTCTTTGTTTATGTACTTTAACTCCTATTAAGGCAAAATTTGACATACTGAGACTCCGGATGTGTCGAAGGGAATTTTTGGTCCCATCAATCAAATTCCAGTGTATTGCCAACTCGTTAAGTCGAAGGGTGAAAGATGCTGACGGATCAAAGGTGCGGCGGGTCAAAGCAAAGGTGAGACGTTGTCATGCCAATTCATACGTGTCGTAATGATTGTGGATTTACTTTAATTGCCAGTGACTACGTGTTATTAATGATGAAAAATGCGGTAATTACTTTAAAGACTTAGTTTATTTGAGAGGTTAAATGAGAATAGTGATTGGGCTTTATCAAATAAGATGATTTCTGGACGAATGTATCAGTCTGTAAAAATTTTGTTTTGTAGTTAGATGCTGTTCTTATGTTTAGAATATACAAATGTTCTGACTTCCGGTTCAAGAAACGCTACTTTCACTTTCGCCCGATGCGTACTTTCGTTTTTGCTTGGGCCAATACAAGTATGTAGATGTGCTTGATATTTATTATCAATGCTAGATGGGTATATGCAAAAATAAGATGTAATAAAAATTTAATTTGTGTTCCCATGTTTTAGGGAAAATTTGCATCAATAAATGAATACAAATAATTGTCTGTCTTGAAAACAGGGAATTTTGAGCACTATTCATCCATATACATCCATATATGTCAATATACGTAAGAACACCGAGTAATAGCCCCTCCTCTTACCTCGAACTTTGTTTATCTCGAAGTAAAAGGCCTGGTCCCTTGAAATTCGAGATAACGAGAGTCAACTGTACATTGTTATGAATAAATGACTTCCATTTTGATTTTTGCTGGTCACTATTTACTGATATGTCACATATTGAGAATTGTGTATATTCAATGTTAAAAGCTCTGCATAAAAAACATAATTATAATCAAAAGCATGAAATACCTCTGCAGTTTGATTAATGAGGTATTTTTTCAAACTAGCTTCATCATTGTTGCTTGCATATTATCAGATCTGATCGATTAATGAATGAAGAACAAAGAATGAAAGCCTACTGCAAATGTAAAAAGTATTTTGGGACATAGACACGACCATGACCTTTGTCAAAGTGTCCTCAAATCCAATAGTAATTGCCCATGAGCAATGTTCCTTTAAAGTTTGACACAACCTGCCCATGTACCAGCCTGACTGACCCCCCTCCTCCCCACCCTGTGTACTATTCCATACACAGCCTGTCATAAAGCGAGTATAAAATTGTACCTGGGCTCTCATTGTACGGGCAGGATTGTTTAGCATCTCAAAGTTTGGTTCTGGCTCTTTTTTCTTCTCTTCTTTCTCTTTTTCTTCATCTTTCTCTCCATCAGCCTTTTCAGTTTTGTCTTTATCCGATTTCTCTGTGGGTTTTTTCTCTGTGCTATCATCTGCCTTCTCATCCTGAAATAAACCAGACTCAGTAAGCTGATATATCTTGACCATGGGCATCCTATGAATTCCAGCTATGACTGTGAAGATAGACCCAAAACAGCTGCATGCAAATCACATGCAGAAATAATAGCTTGACTCCAGCATAAAAAGTTGGAGAAATCTTGAGCAGATGTTCAGAGATATGAAGAAAACATGAGATGAAAATTTGACCTCAATCTGTAACACTGTCCTTCAGCCAACTTGACTTGAAATGAAGATTATGTACATTTATTTTACATACAGTTAAATTGAACTAATATACAGATATAACTAGCATGCAACAATAGACAATGTTGAATTCTATTTCCAGTTTTCTCTTATAAACTGTTTAAGATACTGCAAAAAACTAAAACTTATCTTATTTTAGCTGTGACCTTCACAGTTTACAGAGGAGTCTGGAAATGATATTTATTTAACCACTTAAATTTAAACAACTTCCTCCAGATTTCCTATATGGAATAAGTCCTAACAATATGCACAAAAGACATAAAGGAATGAATAGACCTTTCCTAAAAACTTCTGAACTGCTTATTTTAAAAACATATTACAGTAGAACCTAGGAATTCCAGTCGGCCTTCAGCGCAAGAAAATCAACCAGAAAACCTAAAAATCAGAATATTTAGGGACTGGATTTTTGGGGATATTTTAACATATATGTTAATGGAGAAAAAAAGGGAGGAGAAAAAACAGTCATATTTTTTAGGTGACCGCATTTTTCTACTGTATTAAATTGTTTATGTGCTCATTTTGAAAAGTTCATACCACTTCCATTTTCTCTTCTTCCTTCTTTTTCTCTGCATCTTTCTTCTTCTGTTTAGCAGTTATACTAAGTATGGCAGTTTCTACTTTGTCTTTCTTGTTTTCCTTTTTTTCTTCCAAGTTTGGTGGATATGCAAACGTAGATGGCTTAGCATTAGACCTCATCTCTACCTTGGGCATCTGAGAAATTAAAAGCAGTGCATTTTTAAAGTACAAACAGCAGTTTTATATCCCTTCAAACAAATAATGTCAAGGACCAAAGTGCCTTTTTGCATTCAGTGACAAGAAAATGAACATGATGTTGGACATTTCCAGTTTTCTTTTAATCAGTGATGTGTTTTTCAATGATTACAAATATTAAGTTGTACTTTTATGAAGAAACTACCTAGATCAATCATAATTTGGAAACATTGTTTTATTTTGCTGTAAAGGGAGATGATGCTGTGTCCCAGACAGCTGTGGCCATGTCTTCACTGTCCAGATTTATAAATGGAAGCACTTGGAAAGTTTTCTAATAAAAGTCAATTTGCCATCCCTCATGAGAAGTGAGCTGACTACAGAAATGCCTTTAGCATCAGTGAACAGCACAAACTTACAGCCTGATCATGGTCTACAGATTTTGATTTTTTTGCCTGATACTCATTTCTCCTAAAACACCCATATGTTCAGCAACTGTCCAACTCTTACGATGTATGAAGTCATTCACAGGGTTACATTTGTTAAGGAAGTTGTCTCTACAAATTCTGCCTACAGACTCAGCAATAAAATGTCTTTAAATTTCATCTTTAACGATTGCAAACAGTTTCATTTGAATCTGACATTTTATTGCTTTCCTCTAATTCCAAGGTTTTATATATATTGAAGTTTTTCTTATGATAACAGTTCTAATTATTCATCCTGGAAAAAGCTTTTGTATATACTTTGCTACAGGTGTGCAAAGATAAAATGGCAGCTTTTATTTTAATATTTATATGGATTTATCATATCTATAATATACTTTTATGAAACTAGTTATTTTTATTGTAAAATTACTATGAATTTAACACCTACTCGCATTGTTTATATTTTCATAAAGAATGTAAAACAAAATGTGAATTGAATGTTTAAACACCTGCCTAAAAGCAAATTCTCATTTAATTCTCATTTAAAATCACAGAGCTTACAGAAAGCAACAAAGATATATTGTTTTCTTGTAAATGTACACTTATATCAGTAAGTATTTAGTTATTACAGACTTTCTCAACCCAGTGCAGAAGCCTGGATTTCTTGCAAAAATATATGGCAAGTCAGTATCTCTTCATTTATTGTCATTTTTGTGAAGTTATTTTAAAATCAATCAATGCATGACAAAGTAACAGTCTAGACACAAAATGTATGCATATAAACAGGATTCCATTACATACAAACTCTTAAGTGTGACCTTGACCTTTGGGGAAGGGACAAGGGTCTTGCACCCAACACGTCGGCTTGATGTGCTTAACATTTATGCCAAGTTATTTTAAAATCCTTCAGTGCATGACAAAGTTACAGTCCAGACACAAATGTGTGAATATAATTACCTTCAAACTCAAGTGTGACCTTAACCTTTGAGGTAGGGACATGGGTCTTGCTCGAGCCACACCGTCCTGATGTGCTGAACATTTGTGCCAAGTTATTTCAAAAGCTTTCAATACATGACAAAGTTACAACTCGGACACGAAAAAATGTAAGGGCAGACACACAGACGGACTGACAACCCTGCATAGGAGATATTAGGCAGTATTTCCAGCATGTGTGCGGACCAACAGACGGTGTGATTTTAATATGCTACCCTTCCGAGGCATAAAAAATCCTTCTTGTATCAACTGTTACTAATATTTTTGGCATCTGTCTGGCTTGTGAAAAGGTCAAAGATTTTTCAGTTTTTGTTTTTATATATATGTTAGTAGCTGGTTCAGAAGCAGCAAGCTAGGAATAGTTACCATTTGCTGAACTGCCCTGTCCTTTACATTGAAGTTACATATTCAAAGAAAGGAAGGGCAGATTCCATGTCAAATAAACATGTTGTATTTCATAAAATATTTGATCATTGACTATTACATAATTTGCATGTTATTGACCGTTTTGTATGTTACGAGTACAATTTCTCATGTAAATCGAGCAAATCAAACTCACATCCATTTGTGCCATGCGCATTTACCTGATAGTGTGCATTTTTCATTTACAGAATTATTGCTTTTAGTGGGGTGGCAGATGTCAAGAGTAATAAGACATTTTAAGAATAAAGAGTAATATTGGCTCATGGAGTTTTGTTCAGTAAGGATACAACTACTGCTTAGCATGAACTATCTTATCTTAGCATGAACTATCTTATCTTAGCATGAACTATCTTATCTTAGCATGAACTATCTTTTGTTTCCATTACTCAACAGCAAGATAGAATTTCCAACCCAATCTATCAATTATTTCAAGAAAATGAACATACAGAATTGTGATATTTATAAAAGCAGTATTATAGCCGAAAGTATAAAGGCTGTAGAAGGTCCTTGAAAGTATAAAGGCTGTAGAAGGTCCTTGAAAGTATAAAGGCTGTAGAAGGTCCTTGAAATTAGAAGATCTTTAAATATCATAGATATAATAACTCATGAAATCTACCTAGAATTCCACTTAAACTAATCTGAATAGAAAATAACTATTTTGTCATTCCTTCATTTGACTGACTGGGAAAAAACTGTTAATCTGGACTAAATACTTAACATCGACACAGAATAATACCTTTACCTTGACTTCTATCTAGAACAATATAAACAGATCACGAACAAATTCCTAAAATCGTTACAATTTTAATTCATCTGGAGCTTCATGGTGTTTTTCACTTTTAAGATTTCAAAGATTGTTGAAGAACAGCGTGTTGCATGTCTTTAAATATTTATAAAAGATAAAACATTTGGAAACAGTTATATTTGTGTGCTGATTGGAACGATCTATTCTAAATTTCATACAAATGTTTACAATATTTCTTGTTTCACAACTTTACACAGCTGAATGTACATAATGCATGAAGTCATTACAGTTGAAATCCTGCTAACAGATGGATGGAAAAGTGTTTGTATAAACTTATACCTTACCCTTACAAGTAAAACTAGAGCTATCACTAAATGTGATTAATACCCCCAAAAGGATTGCTTTATAAACTGAAGAAGTTCGTAGCAACATAATACCTTGCAAACAAACTAAAAAGAGATATTGTTCTTAGCAGTTCCTCTCATTGTGCTTGACCATTGTATGAAGTTGTATTGAATCCCAACTTGTAGTTTTCGAAAAATGCTCCAGACAGGGAAAAGTAACAAAGGGCAATAACACTGTAATTAGTCAAGATGGAGTTATGGTTCCTGTGCACTGCACTCCCTCTCACTGTGCTTGACCATTGTATGAAGTTGTATTGAATTCCAACCAGAAGTTTTCAGTTATGCTCTGGACAAGGAAAAGTAACAAAGGGTAATAACTCTGTAATGAGTCAAGATGGAGTTATAGTTCCTGTGCACTGCACTTCCTCCAAATGTGCTTGATCATTGTATGAAGTTGTATTGAATTCCAACTTGTAGTTTTCAAGTTATGCTCCGGACAAGGAAAAGTAACAAAGGGCAATAACTCTGTAATTAGTCAAGATGGAGTTATAGTTCTTGTGCACTGCACTTCCTCTCAATGTGCTTGACCATTGTATGAAGTTGTATTGATTTCCAACCAGTAGTTTTCAAGTTATGCTCCGGACAAGTAAAAGTAACAAAGGGCAATAACTCAGTAAATACTCAAGATGGAGTTATAGCTCTTGTACACTGCACTTCCTCTGAGTGTGCTTGATCTTGTATGAAGTTGTATTGAATTCCAACTAGTAGTTTTCAAGTTATGCTCCGGACAAGGAAAAGTAACAAAGGGCAATAACTCTGTAATTAGTCAAGATGGAGTTATGGTTCTTGCGCACTGCACTTCCTCTCAATGTGCTTGACCATTGTATGAAGTTGTATTGAATTCCAACTTGTAGTTTTCAAGTTATGCTCCGGACAAGGAAAAGTAACAAAGGGCAATAACTCTGTAATTAGTGAAGATGGAGTTATAGTTCTTGTGCACTGCACTTCCTCTCAATGTGCTTGACCATTGTATGAAGTTGTATTGAATTCCAACTAGTAGTTTTCAAGTTATGCTCCGGACAAGGAAAATGCAACAGACCGCCCGCCCGCCCGCCCGACCGACCGACCGACCGACCGACCGACCGACCGACCGACCAACCACCGGGTGACTCCTATATACCCCCCTAAACTTCGTTTTGGGGGTATAATAAGGCTTTATTATATCAAATGTAGACTAAAACTGTGTTCTGTCTGTCAGTCCAATCAGACCCTGTGATATTGACTGGGTACTTGCAGCATCAAACTTGTATCATAAATATTAGTGACACAAGTAAATGACAAGGAAAGTCCAGCAATTATAACAGTTTAAACACAATGCTGCGACCGAGAGTACAAGTTGGTATAAAAGCAAGTGCCACCATTTTAAACTCACCTTTAGATCACTATTGAGACCAACAGTGCAGGTTGGTGTGAAAGCCAGAGACAAGAAATGCGTAAGTGGGTACCAGAACCAGAACTGTGAGAAGACAAGTACACCAACTAATGCCTCCATGTTACTGTGTCCTGTCCTTGATTGTAAGGATATTGTCATGTTGCGTCCCCCTGAAAACATACATAGCATAGACATCTATTCTCCATCAAGTCAGCTTTGAACTCTAATGTTGTTGTGCATATTAAAAATATCAAGAGCATATAAAATAGCATGCAAGCAATATTGAAACCTACACTCTAACCAACATGGACATACTTATTGGCAGTAAATTAAACCTAAATTACACTACACCCAGACAATGGTTATTTATAAATCAGTAGATCTAGCCATATATAACAGTATCAGTCCTCTAGGATTTATTTTCATAGAAAATAAAACAGTTAAAATGACTGTACAGCTCTGTGGGGACAGTTTTGTGTACATGGTTCATCTCACACGATGAAATAGCTAACTAGTTCCCCCTCCCTAATGGTACAAATCTTACATCTAATGCATGCAATGATAAATGCAGATCTAAGTCAGTCATGGCAACACTTTTTCAATTTCCAACCCACTAGAACTGGGGATGAATTATCAATTCCCAGTTTATTCCTGTTCAATGAAGATTAAGCCTAATGTAAAATGATAGACACATTTACAATACAGTGAATGACCGGGCTCCAGTATGTCTTGGCAAATGTAATGAAACTGTGACAGTTTATGCCATAAAAGAAGTTTTTTCCTATAATTCAGATGAAAAAGTCAAACTAACTTTCAAAATTCCATAAAAAAAGGTGAATACATTTTGATATGATAAATTCTAATGTAGCTGTTCTGGTATCTCTGAGATATCTCAACAATTTATAGATTTCTGCCAGTATAAATTGTTTTAATTCCCTCAATATGTTTTTATTTTTTTTATTCAAATACATCTTAAAAGTAAATTTTAGTATCAGCTCCATAGAATATCTTGATAATGAGTCAACAAAGGAGAAAACATTTCTGTGCAATCATTTTTAAAACCTGCAAGAAATTTAGGACAAAAACTAAAATTCTTTGAAAAACTTCGAAAGGGCAATGTCCATGAAATATTTATTGCAATGGTAATCCAATCCCATGGTTTCAGAGATGTTCACAAAAGAAAGAACACACAATGTTTAGAAGAGGATACTTCCTGTCCAACCACTCTTTTAAGTCGAAAATGACATCATTCATGTGCCATTCAATATAGTTTGATGAAATTCAAGCAGGTTAATTAACGAATTTATAGCACAAATTTTAAAGTAAATGTATAAAATGACTAAAAAGTTTATTTTACAATTAATTTTACCTGAAAATTTAAACTGGATTTGTTACCAGAAAGGTGTGGGCTATTAAACTGCTTATACAGCACCTTATCTTACCTCAGTTTTCTCACAAACTCACCATCCATCAGTATTTCAAAACTTTGATTTATAGAGTGGTTTTGTGACTTTTCCTGGTTAAGTCTGCCCAATACATAACAAATATATTCCTATTGATTATAAATAATCATCATAACATATTTAAGATTCATTTAGCATATTTCTCTTTTTGAAGTACTCCCTAGAGAAATTTTAGTCTGGCGGACAGTAACTGCTGGCAAATTGACAATACATGTTCAGTTTTCCACTGGGAGAGGTTTTCACTTCCTTGTGTAATTGGATAATAGGTACTAAAATATCTCTCAACATCTTCTATTTCTCTTTAGGACACTTTCTTATTTGGCACAGGAAACAATATTACCAGACAGTAAGTAAATGGTATGAAAGGACAAATGATTAGTTTGTATTGGAAGTATTCCTTTTACTTTTCTTGAATTGGTTCACTGCCCGTTTCAACAGTTTTTCAGTTATTTACAAGTTGACAATTACCCAACTAATCATTAAACTAGATTCCCATTCACCTAGAAATGTGAAGACATCTGGAAAGACATTTCTTCATTGTCTTTGAAATACTTCTTTTTTATTTTATTTCAAAAGACTTTCATTTGAAAGAAAAGAAATAAGGATTTAGATTTTTTAAAACTCTAAAAAATTCAATTGATTCCAAAGAAGAATACTGTTGGGCATAAATTTTTTTGTTTGAAAATTGCTGCAAACAGAATCTAACTACTTCATGTATAAAAGCTTGTCAAAGTTTATATCTTTCTGATCATCAGCAACAATAAGTTTTGTGTATTTTTCAAGCAATAGTAGAGACCACAGTCTGATCTACCAACCTTGCTTTAATCATTCATTGACCTTTTTTCTTTAATAAAACTGCCAATTACATCTTTGATTAAATGCTTTTTAAACCCACTTTATTACTTGGGGATAAAAAACATTAGCCCTTCCATGATGCCCTTATCAAACATTCTGTATTTTCTGCCAAAGAAAATCTGTGAGGAATTTTTTCAGCATTATGACAATTAAATGTAATAACATTCCACAGTGAAGGATATGCTGGAATCCATCTTGTTTCTACTGTATCAAAAATCTCTTGGAATCTAATAAAGATGAATGAGTTGTATCAGAATATTCCAGGCAAGTTAATATACTGTATGCAACAAATAAAATAACTGAGTTTGTATTACCCTTACTTTACCCATGGTCATAGTTTATGACATCTGAACTATCTATTTAAATATTGAACCTTATAGAGTCACACATTAACCTTTTCTCTCTTTTATTTTCTTTTACAGAATAAGTATCCCTTGAATTTAATATCCATCAATAGACATGTTTCTTGATTGAAATTAATTTTGAAAATGCAACTTGAAATTGACCTTGAACTTTTAACACAACTTGAAATTGACCTTGACCTTTAAACACAACTTGAAATTGACCTTTAAACACCACTTGAAATTGACCTTGACCTTAACCTCTATGAAATGAAGAACTATTGAAGGCCTAGATTTGTGGCCTTGACCAATATATGACTACAGCTTCACACATTCCTCATCCAATACTAAGTATTCATTCCAAATCATTGTTAAATCTGTCAAAAAATCTAAATGAATGAAGTTAAAATTGGACAGTCATCTTTTGTGTGAAATTTGACCTGTTATGGCCTTGAACTTTGTGTGACACAACAAGTTCTGCATATTTGAATTTGTCTTTCGATTTATTGTATGTTAAACTTTGTGCAATGATAATTTTTATAACTTCTAGAAATATAAATCAAAGTTTGGAGGTCTAATGATAGCAGTCTAGCACGAGATAACGATACTTCAATTTGTTGCAAGAATGGTCCAAACTGTTCATCATTTAGATAGCATAAATCCATCAAATTCATGATTCCATGTGCAAATTTTGCTCAAAATTTATCAATGGCATACAGACCTACAAACAGAGCCAAAATTAAGCGATGTTATGACAATCTCTTATTGCATTATACATTGTTGTAACAGCTCTAAATTTAGCAATGATGTCCATACCTACCAACATCCACAACTATTTGTCCTATAATAGCTTTGAATATAAACAAGAGGGCCAGGATGGCCCTATATCGCTCACCTGGCTACCATTGGCTATAATAAAAGGTCATCAATAGCAGAAAGGGTCAAGTTTAACCTGGGGGACATGATTTGAACATTATTGGAAGATGTCAACTAGGCAATGATACATGACAAATATCTAAATTTTCCCATGTAAGCCTATGTAAAATCAAGAGACCCCCGGCGGAATCAATTTTGAGTGTCATAACTTGATCAATATTAGCAGAGGTCTACTAGGCAATGCAGCATGCTAAATATCTAAGATCTATGCCTTGCGGTTTCAAAAATAAAGATTTAAAGTTTTTCCTACATAAGCCTATGTAAAAACAAGTGACTCCCCTGTAGGGTCAATTTTGACTCACAGGTCATAATTTGAACAATCTTGGTAGAGGTCCACTGATAACACCACATGCTAAATATCTAAGCTCTAGGCTTTGTGGTTTCAAAAATAAAGATTTTTAAAGTTTTTCCTACAAAAGCCTTTGTAAAAACAAGTGACTCCTGGATGGGGTCAATTTTGACTCACATGTCATAATTTGAAAAATCATGGTAGAGGTCCACTAGGTTATGCCAAATACCAAATATTTAAGCTCCAGGCCTTCCTGTTCATGAGAAGAACATTTTTCCTTTCCACTGCCATGGCAACCAGAGTTCTGCATGGAATGGAGTTATTTGAACAACTATAAAAGGTCTTCATGCAAGGAACATCCCTGCCAAATGTCATCATCATTAGCCTAGTGGTTTCAGTAGTCTGAAGGAAAATGTTAACAGAAGTTTGACATACGCCGCATGGTGAGTGATCCTAATAGCTCACTCTGGCACTTTGAGCCAAGTGAGCTAAAATTCCCTAAATTTAGCAATGCTACCATAACCTACCAGCATCCATAATTCTATGTGCTAGAATGAATGGCTCTAAATTTAGCAATGATGTCATAACCTACCACCATCCATAACACCCTGTGCCAAAATAGCTCCAAATTTAGCAATGATGTCATAACCTACCAGCATCCATAATTCTATGTGCTAGAATAGCTTTAAATACAAAATAGCTCTAAATTTAGCAATGACCTCATAACCTACCAGCATCCATAACACCCTGTGCCAGAATAGCTCCAAATTTAGCAATGATGTCATCATGTTTGTCACTGATGATTTTACTGTACATCTGCCTGAAATGTGCCACCTGCAAACATAAAATAAATAGATCACATGTTACCCACAATGAAATAAACTGGATATTTGGTAAAATAGTAGATGGGAGGACGAAACTTCTGACCTGTGTAATGGTTCTTGTAATGGTTCTGGGTATACCAGTATCAATATGATTTCAAAGTACAGATGCTTTTGTGTAAGAAGCCAACTCGATTCAGATGGCACCTGTCATAGATAGTTGTTTTGGCCTTGGTAAAATATAACACTGCCTGTGCACTTTCTTAACTGACCGAAAACATATAGTACAAACATGTACATTTTCTGCATCCATCATTTGACTACTATATGCAATTTTAATGTTTAAAATGCTAAATGAAAGAACTGCCAATCCAGGCTTCATGTAGGAAAACTTTGAAATACATTTATTGTTTTGTAGTGGCTTTTTGCTTGTAATGTCATAAAATGTTTTTTTCTAGTTTAGACAAAACAATGAAATTTACATTACTGATATTACTTGGTGTACTTTGTTTGTAGGAGTTAATTTTAGTTGATTTTGGTTATAGAACAAAATAATTGTCAAAAAGCATTTTTTGAGCTAAATATAGTAGCTTGCACAAAGCATGTGCATTTGACTTAGGGCATTGTATTTAATACAGCATTGGCTTACAGCATTTGGCTTACAGCATTTGAAAACACATAATATTAATCATAATAATCATAATAATGATCATGATAATAATAATTTCTTTATTTAACAAAAGTATAACACATTAACTTATTTAAGAAACAAATTACATATTCTTATGATTTAATCATAAACATTTAAGTTTACTTTCAAGTCATCAAGGAATTGTTTGAGTTGAAAAGTTGAAAAATGGGCTGGAGATTTCAGAAGCAAAAATTAAAATACCTGTATGTACTCAGAACTATAAACATAAACTTTATGGACTACAACTTTGATACTGTGAGCTAAGAAACTGTGCAGGGAACGATGAATGGGAATTTATAATTGAGGAAGCACCCTACATTCACACCTGTTGTCAGTGATAAGCCTGCACATTTTTTTATAGATACTTACACCTGTCCATCGGCAGGCCATTTCAAATACTGATCAGTTAACTTTTTATTTCTTGTGATGTTTTAGTTTTTGTGTTCCAAAAATACTCCCTGCACTGCAGACAAGAGGTCCCCTCGAATGGTCTGAAATAGCTCACCTAGTTATGGATCAAGATCTGCTTTAAACATAATTACATTCCAGTCAGTTATTCAAGGTTATCCTCCTTTATGGCTACATCCATGATGCCACAACAATATCTGCCTATCTCAGACAGGAAAACAGAACTGTGACTGTATAACAAGAGCTGTCAGGTGACAACACGCTCAACTAAACCTTGATAGTACATTTCAAACATTTGTATCAAAAAGATCAGTCAAATAACCCTATGACCATTTTTTGTTTTAAAGTCTGATCCTGTCAACACATTCTTGTCATTTCAAATAAATCCAATCATTACCTACTGAGTATGAGCATAACATAAACATGCATGAAAAATGTCAACAAAATTTTGTACATCAAAAAGTTCATAAATCAATAGCTATGTAATTTGAAAGATAAAAGCTTGCATGGAAAACTTTAGGCAAATGTGCAATGCTAACTGCAATAGCCTTCTTTATTCTCCGAACAGTCGAGCTAAACATGTATATACCTTTGGACATGTGACCTCATTTTGCTGTACGAGTATCATTGCTGAGGCTATGAGGGCTCCTTGTCTCACGTAGTTGACAGGGTCATTCATCATCGGCTCTACCAAGTTTATCGCTTCCTGTCATAAACAACATCTCATTATATATACAGCAAATTATGAGAAGTGCTCTACAAGTAACATCTAAAGCTATTATTGAGCTATAACTGAAGGTGATTCATAACCTAACCAATCTAACTTGACTCACTAGGAAATTAATTTTAGTGCATAAGGGGACATGATTTTAAATTAGACTAACAGTTACAAATTGATGTAAACAAAACAGATTTGGCTTTTCCAGTGTTTTGGTCACAAGGTGGTGGAAGAAAGCATTTATATACTTAAATGTTCTGATTATGACTGCTATAAAACTAATGCTGCTTTAATAGTATGTCAATTTCATGTATTCACAGACAATGTCATTGTCAATTAGTTTTAAAGTATTGAATATATGCGAGCTTCTTTGTATGTCAGCAAGGATAGCATCTTACATCTTACTGTTCTATGATAGATTACTGTGAGATATTACCTTTAGTCCTGTACCAGCACATGCAATACCTAAAGCCATGGCAGCCCCAAATCTCACATGTGGGTTGTAGCTCTCTGACAGTAAGGACACCACGCTCGGACATTGTTCTGGGGTTCTGAAATATACAAAGGTAAATTTAAGAGTAACAAAATTCTATTTTTTTAATTTCCAACTTTCAATCAAACAGTGAAGAATTATAAAACGAGAAGGTGGAGATGGCATGATATAGCTCATCTATGTCAAACAGTGCCCATTAGGTTTCTCTTTGGTTTGACGTGCTGGACTAGTTGTCTACTCGATAAGACACAGTGTAAACTTAATGATCTAGAAATCAAGAACACAATCATTCTGACCAATGATAGAACTTGATACAATATGAGGCTTCCAGGAGTGTTCCCTGCATTTTCCTTTGAATTTACCGGGTGACCTCATATGTCATCCTATGTGTCCCAGTTCCAAATTTGGCCTGTGCCACAAAGAAAAATATTCTGACCAATTTTGATGAAGATTGGGTAAAGATACAGCTTGTAGAGACTGCACACAAGGTTTTCCATTTACTTAATGCTGAAAAACTAACATGTTTTAAACTAAGTTCATCAGTCATTGAAGAAACATTAGCTTTTTGTTCAGCTACCAGAGTAGCAACCTACAACACACTGAATGTTGATATAACCATATTTGTTAAAGACTGACCAAAAACATTCATGATTTGAATACTTTTAAGAAAAAAAGTTGTATATATTTTTCTCTCTTGTAAGAAAGTCAATACTATGATAGACTTGTTGTGTGGTAATGTCCCAAGTAATAAAAGTCTTCCATACAATAGGGGCATTTATCTCATCAGGCAGTTTCTGCTTTATGCAATTTGTTCTACATGCAGGCTATTATGTACAGAGACCCATGTATCGATGAATTGATGTAAGCAACAATTATTTAGTCTTACAGGATGAATACACCTACAAATTAGTCTGCTTTCTATAATGTCTTAAAGATACACTGTGCTCAGTGCTGTAAGCATTTCCACTTTTGTGACCATTGAAGATCAGGATCAGTCTGCACATCCACGCAGTGCAATCATAATCTATACTGTTTGGTATTCAGGCAGCAAATTACCCTTGATTATCCTTTGAGCACTTAATGGTTCTATACAAACTGCAAGATGGACAGGTCCATTAATATACATGAAAGATGATCAGAGTTTAACTGAATATTCCATATAGTTTCAATGTTTATTTGACTGTGACCCAAACTGGAAGCCACAACTTGTGCCTGTGTGTCTGGTGTAGAATTTAAATGCAATGTGATCTTGATCTTTGACACTGTAAGACTGTACTCTGCCTTCTCCCAGGATATAATAACTATAGTGCAAGATATAACAGGTATAAAGATCTTTGATGCTATAAATTCTGCATCAACCTGATTGTACAGTAAACTGCCTATATAATACACTCCTTGAGATCATTTACATTTGTTTCTTATATCCAAAGTTTATTAAATATATCCATATAGCAGGATATATAGCATTTTCATATCAAATAAAATAAAAAAAATATTAAAATATTACTGGAAGGTGATGTCAGCTTCCAAAAACGCGATAGTTAAGCAGTTTAACAGCCCACACTTCTCTAGTAAAAAATCAAGTTTAACTCATGAAATATTTAAGTAAAAGTAATTGCATACAAAAGTTTCAAAACTGTCATTTTATACATTAACTTACAAGTTTCGTTTATAAACTGTAAATACTGACTGTACTTGTCCTTCACATATGATATAAAATGTGGTATGCAATGAAATAAATTCCAGTACTAAAATCATTGTGTTCTGTGTCCTGAGCCTACATCAGATCAATGTCTACATATAGATAGACTTGGAAAATTCCATTTCTATTTTTAGTACATGACATTCTAGCTGAATTAAAAAAAAAAGAACGTATTAATATCTATATTCAGATCAGATTTTCCTCGCTGATTAATACGCAAGTGCGCACAAAGGAACTATTTGTTCATGTACAATAAAGATTATTGTTTCTTTAATTGAATTGAATCAGTTTGAAAATAGTGTTACATATATAGTTTTACATCAAACTGATTATACATGAAAAGAGTGTAAGGAAGATTTTACTTTAATTCTATCGCACTACATTGATTAGTGTATGAAAAAGTTCCAATGGTTGTTGTTGGGCACAATCCAGTTATGGTTCAAAGACTAAGGAAGGTAATCATCTTCAAAAAAGGAACAGAATTTGGTCCAGAAAATGCATTCACAGTTGTTATAAAAGCTACATCTTGTTTTGTTTTAACTGATAATACACTAATTACTGTTACTTTCTATGCAAGTAGGTAGCAAATGAATCAACTCAAATGAAGGTGCTTTCAGTGCTTTGATTTACTTTATGTGACCCATGTAATTAAAAACTATGGCTTTTACATTGTTCACAAGGTGTTTACTTGGTTTTACCTGGGGCCCTTTACTTTCTATGGCATGTGAGCGAGTTTTGAACTTGATCAAGACAGCCTCAAGACAGATATACTGCCTTACTGCAGGTAAAATGTCATCTCAAAATTTCTTTGATTTTACTCCATGAAAAGATGCCCATTTTTGAATTTGCCTTTGGACACAGCTTGAGGAAGCTGTAGAGAAGCCATACTGTTTTAATCAAGACATAAAACCTCATACTGTCAATATTGGCTTCATGGAAGTGAGTAGTTTTGTGCATAAGTGACTGGGTAACAAAAACTTACAGACGTAAATTGATAAATATCGCTTTCTTGATCAATTCCGACTGATTATCATGATAACCCGTTTTTGCAAATTCTTCATAAAATAAGATACAAATGACAAAGTTACAGCTATTTTCAATCTTTATGTTTTTGCATATGAATATAGTTTACGATGAATTCTAAAGAGGGGCAAAAAGACATCAATGAGAGCGCATGAAAATCTATAAATCGTACAGTTGTTTCAACTGTTGATTGAGAAAATATTGAACAAATTAAATATTGATGTATTTGTTTGTTTGTACATACTGAGATTGGCAAGGAAGATTGCTCAGCTTTCTTCAAAATTCTATCAATGGGATGCATTCTACTGTTTGGATCCAATTTCCAAGATACAATACTGTACTGCTTTATAACTGACCAAAGGCCAGTTTTCAGTACACCAAATTTGAATGACGTAAAATTGCAAAGGCAACGAAGAAGACTGGCTACAGAAGTGCAAAGACAAAGGGCACAAACCTGATAACTGTAGGGCATCAAGACTGGCTACAGAAGTGCAAAGACAAAGGGCACAAACCTGATAACTGCAGTGCATCAAGACTGGCTACAGAAGTGCAAAGACAAAGGGCACAAACCTGATAAATGTAGGGCATCAAGACTGGCTACAGAAGTGCAAAGACAAAGGGCACAAACCTGATAACTGTAGGGCATCAAGACTGGCTACAGAAGTGCAAAGACAAAGGGCACAAACCTGATAACTGTAGGGCATCAAGACTGGCTACAGAAGTGCAAAGACAAAGGGCACAAACCTGATAACTGCAGTGCATCAAGACTGGCTACAGAAGTGCAAAGACAAAGGGCACAAACCTGATAACTGTAGGGCATCAAGACTGGCTACAGAAGGGCAAAGACAAAGGGCACAAACCTGATAACTGCAGGGCATCAAGACTGGCTACAGAAGTGCAAAGACAAAGGGTACAAAACTGATAACTGTAGGGCATCAAGACTGGCTACAGAAGTGCAAAGACAAAGGGCACAAACCTGATAACTGTAGGGCATCAAGACTGGCTACAGAAGTGCAAAGACAAAGGGCACAAACCTGATAAATGTAGGGCATCAAGACTGGCTACAGAAGTGCAAAGACAAAGGGCACAAACCTGACAACTGTAGGGCATCAAGACTGGCCACAGAAGTGCAAAGACAAAGGGCACAAACCTGATAACTGCAGTGCATCAAGACTGGCTACAGAAGTGCAAAGAGAAAAGGGCACAAACCTGACAACTGTAGGGCATCAAGACTGGCTACAGAAGTGCAAAGACAAAGGGCACAAACCTGATAACTGCAGTGCATCAAGACTGGCTACAGAAGTGCAAAGACAAAGGGCACAAACCTGATAACTGTAGGGCATCAAGACTGGCTACAGAAGTGCAAAGACAAAGGGCACAAACCTGATAACTGCAGGGCATCAAGACTGGCTACAGAAGTGCAAAGACAAAGGGCACAAACCTGATAAATGTAGGGCATCAAGACTGGCTACAGAAGTGCGAAGACAAAGGGCACAAACCTGATAACTGCAGTGCATCAAGACTGTCTACAGAAGTGCAAAGACAAAGGGCACAAACCTGATAACTGCAGTGCATCAAGACTGGCTACAGAAGTGCAAAGACAAAGGGCACAAACCTGATAACTGCAGTGCATCAAGACTGGCTACAGAAGTGCAAAGACAAAGGGCACAAACCTGATAACTGTAGGACATCAAGACTGGCTACAGAAGTGCAAAGACAAAGGGCACAAACCTGATAACTGCAGTGCATCAAGACTGGCTACAGAAGTGCAAAGACAAAGGGCACAAACCTTATAACTGCAGTGCATCAAGACTGGCTACAGAAGGGCAAAGACAAAGGGCACAAACCTGATAACTGCAGTGCATCAAGACTGGCTACAGAAGTGCAAAGACAAAGGGCACAAACCTGATAACTGCAGTGCATCAAGACTGGCTACAGAAGTGCAAAGACAAAGGGCACAAACCTGATAACTGTAGGGCATCAAGACTGGCTACAGAAGTGCAAAGACAAAGGGCACAAACCTGAAAACTGCAGGGCACCAAGACTGGCTACAGAAGTGCAAAGACAAAGGGCACAAACTTGAAAACTGCAGTGCATCAAGACTGGCTACAGAAGTGCAAAGACAAAGGGCACAAACCTGATAACTGCAGGGCACCAAGACTGGCTACAGAAGTGCAAAGACAAAGGGCACAAACCTGATAACTGCAAAGACAAAGGGCACTAACCTGATAACTGCAGTACATCAAGATTGGCTACAGAAGTGCAAAGACAAAGGGCACAAACCTGATAACTGCAGGGCACCAAGACTGGCTACAGAAGTGCAAAGACAAAGGGCACAAACCTGATAACTGCAGGGCATCAAGACTGGCTACAGAAGTGCAAAGACAAAGGGCACAAACCTGATAACTGCAGGTGCATCAAGACTGGCTACAGAAGTGCAAAGACAAAGGGCACAAACCTGATAACTGCAGGGCACCAAGACTGGCTACAGAAGTGCAAAGACAAAGGGCACAAACCTGATAACTGTAGGGCATCAAGACTGGCTACAGAAGTGCAAAGACAAAGGGCACAAACCTGATAACTGCAGGGCATCAAGACTGGCTACAGAAGTGCAAAGACAAAGGGCACAAACCTGAAAACTGCAGGGCACCAAGACTGGCTACAGAAGTGCAAAGACAAAAGGCACAAACCTGAAAACTGCAGTGCATCAAGACTGGCTACAGAAGTGCAAAGACAAAGGGCACAAACCTGATAACTGCAGGGCATCAAGACTTGCTACAGAAGTGCAAAGACAAATAGCACAAACCTGGTAAGTAGGGCATCAAGACTGCTAAGCGTACAAGACAAGGTACAAACCTGATAACTGTAGGGCATCAAGACTGGCTACAGAAGTGCAAAGACAAAGGGCACAAACCTGATAACTGCAGGGCATCAAGACTGGCTACAGAAGTGCAAAGACAAAGGGCACAAACCTGATAACTGCAGGGCATCAAGACTGGCTACAGAAGTGCAAAGACAAAGGGCACAAACCTGATAACTGCAGGGCATCAAGACTGGCTACAGAAGTGCAAAGACAAAGGGCACAAACCTGATAACTGTAGGGCATCAAGACTGGCTACAGAAGTGCAAAGTCAAAGGGCACAAACCTGATAACTGCAGGGCATCAAGACTGGCTACAGAAGTGCAAAGTCAAAGGGCACAAACCTGATAACTGCAGGGCATCAAGACTGGCTACAGAAGTGCAAAGACAAAGGGCACAAACCTGATCATTGTAAGGCATTAAATGATTGATAGATCATTGAAATGATTAGGATTTGTGAGCAACAAACAAAAGCCTGGTCTGGCATCAGTCATTAGAGCTCATTATTTAGCTTAAAGCTCCAGACAAAACAATCTTCTTTGACAGAATGCTTTATTCCATCTCTGTTAGCCACCAGAACAAATTAACTCTTGCAAAACTAAGTAATCATTTCTCTTTGTTACCAGAAAGTATATCTTGTACCTAACTATGTCTAAATGAAGTTTTGAAGGCAAACAGAAAATTTCTGGCAATTTTATTGTCTAAGTATTGTGTAAGCATTGTAGAAATAATGGATTTATTTCTGAATTAAAACTATGATAAAATAACATTGAACTGGTCCCCTCCCAGGTAGGCCAAAGTGGGTGTTCTGTCAGACAGTACATATGAAACTTCAACCAAATTGTCTAAGATTGAAACACTGAAACATTTATAAGCAGATTTTTTCCCCAAAAATATAAAAGCAAAATCTTGAATGATAACCATTCTTTTATAACAGCAGTCTGTAAAATGAAAATCCTACAAAATTGACAGTAAAATTGGAAATTTGGTAGTCTATTACCTCTTGGACAGAATTTTACTGTTTAGAATGAGAAGAGATGAAAATTCAAATTAATGTTCTCTGATGTTAACCATAATTGCTTCTGGCCTAAAATCTGAAATGTAGTAAGATAAAAGTGGATTTTTTTCTATTCAAGAAATTGACAATACTACAGTTTATGTCTGTTTACAATATTATGCTCATTACTTACTTTAACAAAATTATCTATTTGCTTTCCTGCTACTCTACAGTATTCACACTTCAAAAATAAATGACCCTTCACAGCCAAGGACTTGTTCAGGAGTTTTTCTATGATAACATAGATAACTTAAAGACCTATTTATCTTTAAGACAGTATTAAGATAGTATATCCCATTAAACAACAAAAAGTCATGACCTATATCCCATTAAACAACAAAAAGTCATGACCTCAGCTAACTTCAGTTTTATACAATAACAAAAAATATCATCACATACAAATTAAAGGCATATACTGCTAATTTTCATTACTACCATCTTAAAAGTAAATGGAATAAGAATTAAAATTTTGAACAATTTTGTGCTCGTAGTTCATGCTAAAACCAAAATCACGTAAAAACGGAGATTATTCTTTTTATAGGTTGCACTAACTTCACGTCAATGTCAATCTAGTCAAGGACTGACCACTTAACTCTAAATGTACAATGACGTCGGTAGTAATACAATAAGGTGGACTTCCGAAACATAAAGAACAAAAAAAAACTTCCATCATTATATTAACTTACTTTTTGTACCCACTCCATTTATTCATTATAGGAATGTATGTTTCAGGCACTCAATACACTTTCAGGTGTTTTGCTATTGCAAACTTACTGTGAGAGGACATATAAGATGTAACGGCAGAAAAAAACACAGGATGCTCACTAGAAAATCTGAAGTCTGGAGAGGATATTGAAAAGAAAATGTATTTGTTTTTCATATAAGAAGAAAGTTAATAGAAAGGAACCTTTCTAGACGGCAAAGGTTAGGATGTGGTTATACCATGCTATATCCTTGTTGGCAAATGAATGTTATTGATTCACTAATAAACACATTACTTGGGTCTTATGTGAATTTAGTATTATAAGAATAAAATTTTAATCCACTATCTGAGATACAGATATTAATCAAACCACAAACAACATTTTAACTTAAAAGCCAGTCACAGTGGTTTTGCGCTCAGAATTACTCACAGATTCTTTTTCCACTTTTGTCAATGTTCCCAGACATTGCTGCAAACTTCGTCTCCTTTCCCATCATAATCTTCCATAAGATGAATAAATATGCGAGCTATGACAATGATAAAAGCCCCCTTAACATTGCTTAAAACCTAGACAACAATAATGTCTCCATCAAATTAGAATGGGCGATATGTGGTCAGTGAAAGATTTAATGCAATCTTCACAGTCGGACATTTTCTTGGCCTGGAACAATAAAAACACAAGGAATCCACTCTATGGATATATATCTATAGAATGGCAGATATATTTCAATATTTGATGAGCAAAATGCTCTTTTCCCAGACAAATTAAACAGATCTAGTGTGAATGATTCAATTCAAAGGGAACAGAAAGCAGTCTACCTTATATTGGATTTTCATGCACTTGTCAAATATATCATGCTTTTATTTGAACGGTTTTTATCCCATGCCAAAGTATGATTTTTAACCTAATCCAGATCCTGAAAGCTAGCGTTATCGAAGACTTTCTGAGTTTATTTTATCAGAAAAATCACATTTCATATGGTTCTCATACTTAATGAAATATTTTTACAATATGATATGGATTATAAAAGTCTGTAAAGATGTCAAAGTTATCTTGAGCTACCAATAAAGGCTGCATATCAATCATTTCATTGATAAATAACTCTGCAATACACTTTGTCAGTGTAATGCTTCCACATTCTTCGAATACGTTGCATGTAAATGGTTACAATATCTTCTAACAAAAGGGCATCATGGCCATATATTGAGGACTGTTGGACTGTTCCTCTTCAATGCACAACACAGGGTGATCAAGAAACTTTCCAGTGTGACAACATTGAAAAGGTTTCTGACATAATTATTCTTGCATATCGGATCGGAACTTTGGGTGATTTTACCCAAGCCTGAAAAACTAGTCTGGCACCCATCCTATCCCAGACAACTCTCCTGTTCAAGTACTGCTGCCTAGTTTTCACCAAAACAGTTACCCTCCCTGATATATCTTTCCATCTGTACCGTGTGCACATGACAGAAAATATTATTCTTGGCTTTGTCTGTGACGTCCTATTGGTAAAGTCATAAGTTAACCAATCACATTATTAGATGGCATTCATTTCTTCATCTGGTAAAAGATAAAAACTCGGTCTTTACCGTAGACTCATACCTAAGATAAAGTAAACTAAACGAAAAGCTTTTAACAACATAGAATTATTATAATTTAATTCTCTATTTATAAGTTAATGCTAGACAGTCTTCGTGAATTTTGTACATTTTATAACTAAAGATGCATAGAGACCAGCAATGAAAGCCAAGGAGTCACCTTTCACAAATATTTTAATGAGATAACTATGAAAGCCAGGGTTGCTCATGTATTACAATATACATGATTTTAGCAGTACCAAAATGTTTAAAGCTGAGAATTAAGGGAAACATTATAGACTTGGTTTTACATGTATTACTTTTCAAGTGTAATGATATACATATACATTTGTTTTTAACTTTTGCTTTACAATAGTATCTAAAATACAAAAATGTTCCCTCTCAATCCTTGGAGATGTATTGTGGAGAATGTTGCCAATCTATAGTTAATAAAGGCTCAATCCCCTCACACAGGTATATAGACACTTGTCTTGCAGTTCAATGATAAAATACCAGTCCATTAAAGCTTCTCTCACACAATCTGAGAAACATGCAATGTGGTGAACATTCTACAAAATGCTATCAAAGCACTATAGTAGAGTATTTGTCTTCAACTGATACTAGGTCTACTATTAACACAAAGGTCAACTTCTTTAATGAAATTCATAAAACAAACCACCAAAATTCTTTTTCTGGATACAATGGTCTAATTTGAGATTAAATGCACATAAATCAACAAGACAGTTGCATGAATGGAGGCCAATCCTGTGCAATAATAATTCACAAGAGATTTGCCTATACTGTTCATTTGCAATACAGATTGTCAATTAAACTTTGTGACTTGCATTCATTACTCAGAAGTTTTGATTTGATTATTGCAGATTTCACAGTTACAGACATGTCATACATGCAGGAGTATATCAATGGTTGGTCAAACAATATAAGAGGATTTCACATTGCTTTCTATATTACATTTAACAGTGATGCTTGAAATGGTTCAAGTATGCCAGTTATGTCAGCTTAACATTCAATGACAACCATTCAAAAGAAATGTACTAAGAACCTTCTCCTCTGTGAGCAGTAACAGGAGCTGTCCATAAGACAGCAAGCTCGACTATTGTGGGTGTTTGCTAATAAAACAAAACTTTTATCAGTATAATAGCAAAACAAAATTCTGCTAACTATTAAGTATAAACTAGGAAAGTTGAATCATAAAAACGTCAAAATCTATCACTTTATATTTAATTTTTGGTAAATTAATTGTTTGATACAAAATGTACCCCTGTACACTATTGATAAGTTTTATATAACTACCATAAGTGGTTACTGAGATATGTGCATGATAGTACCTTGCATGCAAAACTTTAACCAAATTTTCAAAGTCAAACAAGGGCCATAATTTGCACTAAATTTAAACAAGAGTTATCTGACTTCACTGTGTGACACCCCTAAAGACAATTACAAAGTTTCAAGTCAATATCATAAGTGGTTACTGAGATATGTGCATGCTAGTACCTAGCAGGCAAAATTTAACCAAATTTTCAAAGTCAAACAAGGGCCATAATTTGTATCAAATTTATACAAGAGTTATCTGACTTGACTGTGTGACAACCCTTAAGACATTAACAAAGTAAGTCAAAATCATAAATGGTTTCTGAAATATGTACATGTAGTACCTACGGCAAAACTTTACCAAATTTTCAAAAAACAAGGGCCATATTTGACTAAATTAACAAGGTTTTCATTGACTGTGTGACCCCTTGAGACTCAGTCAGTCCAAAGTGGTTACTGAGAAGTGCTGAGTACCTAGCAGGCAAAACTTTAAACAAATTTTCAAAGTAAAACAAGGGCCATAATTTGTACTACATTTATACAAGAGTTATCTGACTTGACTGTGTGACACCCCTTAAGACATTTACAAAGTTTCAAGTCAATATCATAAGTGGTTACTGAGATATGTGCATGATAGTACCTAGCAGGCAAAATTTTAACCAAATTTAGTACGTAGCAGGCAAAACTTTAACCAAATTTTCAAAGTCAAACAAGGGCCATAATTTGTACTAAATTTATACAAGAGTTATCTGACTTGACTGTGTGACACCCCTAGAGACATTAACGAAGTTTCAAGTCAATATCATAAGTGGTTACTGAAATATGTGCATGATAGTACCTAGCAGGCAAAACTTTAACCAAATTTTCAAAGTCAAACAAGGGCCATAATTTGTACTAAATTTATACAAGAGTTATCTGACTTGATTGTATGACACCCCTAAAGACATGAACAAAGTTTCAAGTCAATATCATAAGTGGTTACTGAGATATGTGCATGATAGTACTTAGCAGGCAAAACTTTAACCAAAGAAGCAACGCCGACGCCGACGCACAAGTGACTGTAATAGCTCTCCATATTCTCCGAATAGTCGAACTAAAAATGCATATGGAATTTAAGTTTACCATGACAACAATTTTGCTAACTCAGCTCCCTTTACTGGAAGCTCAGCAGATACAAGTTATTAATGAACTGTAGACTTTTACCAACAAGTCATTGAATATTTTTCCTATTCCTTTCCAAAAGTATCTTTAGTTTAAACATATTCATCATAATACATGTACAAGAAACATCACAAAGCATTATCATACACTTATCATACATAATATGTGGATTGAATATTGAAAGCTTAAAGCTTATTAGAATTCTATCCAAAACATCTTTAAAACTTAGTCTTAAATTCAAGTTGCTGTAACTGCCACAGGAGAATTTTTTCACTCCCATGGGATTTTTGCTCTTGTATAGAGGCTCCCATGGGATTTTTACTCTTGTATAGGAGCTTCCATGGGGTTTTTACTCCTGTATTTTTTGCTTTTTGCGGTGGGTGTGTACACATTGATTGCTTGAACCAACCTCTAAAATCATTTTAAAATCAAACTTAACAACCCCAAGTCAAAAGCATGTAAAAAATGCAACTGTTGGTAAAATGTACAATTAAATGAATAGGCATGAAACTATTCAACGAGACAAAGAAAAATTGTTAAAAGCTAACAAACAAACACATTTTTAAGTGCTTTCAATCCTTCATTTGAAATGATGTCACACAAATACATTGACTTAATAATGTAGTTTTAGGGCACAAACATCATTATGTAGTCCCTGTTTCCATTTAGTGCAAGACAATCAGGAAGTGTGTCTCTAAGTATAATGGAATATGTCTCAGTTTATCTGCATACTGACAACAAAGTAGCATTTTCGTTTTTTCATCTGAAGATAAATGATACATTTCAACCATTTTTAAATGAAACTAAAATGAAAACTTTGTCCAAAGATCATTATCGTGTACAAAACAGAGAACAGTTAATGAAGCTTCAAAAGCGAGCCATTTCTGCACAAATATGCCAACATGTTCGGGCAATAAAATGAACATTAGACTTCAACTGATAATTACAGTTTAGGTGAAACACAATTCATGAGTGCAATTTCGAAAGTTTTAGTAAATTCTATTGAAATAAAGCTGTCTGTCAGCACCACTTCAGGTATTGTACCTGGAACGAAAACTTATTCCAACCATTTAGATGATAATCTCTCACATTGATAGGTGCACAAGAACCTCAACTCAACACAGTTATTCCATTTTCAGTATTTTGAAGGTATTCTATCCAGATTTGATATAGAATTTCACAACATGAAACAAATCATTGATTATTATAACCTAAATGGTAAAAATGATCATTATTCATTATCAAAGCCACTCTTTGGGGGCACATGTCACAGCCTGCATTTAAAATGTAAATTATAGCTAGCTATTATAAAACTGCCTTTTAGTTGCTAAATTTGTTATATAACCAATTTTCAGAAGAATTTCCTTACTTTTTTGCTTACATCTTGACTTGAAATGCATTTTTATTATTTAGCCAATATTAAATTTCAGTCTGATAATATTTCACCATCTGTTTGCAAATAAAAAGCACTAAACTGTCATTATAGATGTACATTATGTTTAGTTATCAAAACATGAGCAACCAAGAAATATTACAGACATTGGTAAAAATTTAGTATCATTCTATTGACATTTATTTTCATGATGATTGCATGGGCACCTACAAAATGTGGCTGCAATTCAAAAGTGCTCACAAAATTATCTGATATTTTACCTTGTAACCTAGTTGTTGACCTCATGTGACCTAGTTATTGACCCCATGTGACATGAGTTTAGAACTTATACAAGAGTTTATTACACCATACATTAATGTTCACAAGATTTGACCAGGTGACCTAGTTTTTAAACCCCCTATGACCAAGTTTCAAACTTGGCACAGGGATCATCATGAATACATTCTAACAAACTTGTCATGATTAGGATCCAAAGATTGTGACCTCACATGTTTACAAGGTTTACTATTAAATGACAGGGTGACCATGTGTCAACAGACCTTACATCTTTCATGGTGACCTAATTTTTAACCTTATGTGACCCAGTTTCGAACTAATGGCCAAGAGGTCATAAAGAACAAGTTTCTATGATGGTTGGGGGTCAAACATCACTGGGAGTAATCAATTTTACATTCTATTATGTGACCTAGTGTTTGACCCCACATGACCAAGTTTCATTCTTTCAGATCATGGAAACAAACATTCTGACCAATTTTCATGATGATTGGACTTAAACTTGTGTCAATGAACATGTTGTGGAGTTTCACCATTGGTGAATCACAGGTGATGGAAAATTATAAATCAAGAAAATATCATTTCAATGAACACTAATTTAGTGTTTATTAGACAAAATCATTGCAATAAAGTTTGAAGCCCACATATTGCCAAGAGTAGCAAATAAATACACCTGGCACTTGGGCAATACAAGCACCCACATAATACATGTACTGTGCTGACATATCTATGTGGCCACATACATATAAACACTTTTAAACATAGATATAACAAGTAATATCTTTTAAAAAAAAAAGATGGTCAACGTAGGTGACGTAATAAACACATTTTGTGTTTCAGAAGGCTCCCGGGCAGTACACTGCTTATTCCGGTACCGAAACGCTAGCCAATAATCAATGTCGCTAGATGTCCGGCCCCGGACAACACCTCGTTGAATACAAAAGTTGATCTTCGTACTGTCCAGAAACCTTGACATAATGTGTTCTGTTTTTTCTTTTTTTGCAACATGATTTATTATAAATAACTATAATATAAAAAAATATACACATTTTGTGTTTCAGAAGGCTCCCGGGCAGTACACTGCTTATTCCGGTACTGAAACGCTAGCCAATAATTTGCAGATTCTGATTGGTCACATTATAACGAAGTTGGTTAGCAACGCGTCCATACCAACGGAAGTTCAAATCAGAAGTATACGGCTACGTCGAAAAAATCAATATTTTTAATAGTATCATACATTATATTGTATTGGAATGAAATACTTCTAGGAAGACACTATAAATTCCATAAAATAAGATTACATTATCATTATTGTGAATTATGGAAGGAATGCATATATTGTATTTCATGAAGTTGAGAACTGCTTATCATAAATAAAAGATTTGAGGCATAACCAGAAACAAATGGTTATATTAACCAACAAGAGCCACTTTAGACATGCCCCCCTCAAAAGAGCTCTTTCTACGACCAAGAAATTTGAGGTGAGAGGAATGGATATAGTATAGGTTCTTATTTAATAAAATATTAGTAGTTATAATATTTTATGAGTTATTCACCTTCACTTTTTCTGTGTTAATGTTGCACTTTTACTCTAAAAATCTGAAATTGTATTCTAAAATTGCACAAACATTTTATGCAAAAATCAATAAATGGAGAAAAATCAAAACAAGGCTACGTTTGAGTTATGGTTCTTGGACACTGCATTGCATCTTAATTTTCAGCAATGACTGTATGTAATTTGAAGCAATTCAGTTCAGTACTTTATTTATGACCCTGATAAGAGAAAAGGAATAAAGGGAGATAATTATAAGATAGGACAAACTAGTGTTTAAGTCCTTGTACACTGCATTTAAACAAGGCTACGTTTGAGTTATGGTTCTTGGACACTGCATTGCATCTTAATTTTCAGCAATGACTGTATGTAATTTGAAGCAATTCAGTTCAGTACTTTATTTATGACCCTGATAAGAGAAAAGGAATAAAGGGAGATAATTATAAGATAGGACAAACTAGTGTTTAAGTCCTTGTACACTGCATTTCCTCTCAATGTCCTTTGTCTGTGTGTAAAGTGAAGTTAAAGAATTTCTTTAAATACTTTCATAGTCATGTTTCTGACAAAAGTGTAATATGAAAACTCAATAAGGGGAGATAACTAAAAACAGAGTAATGTATGGTTATGGTTCTTGAACACTGCACAGCATCTTAATTTCCAAAATGTCTGTATGAAATCTGAATCAATTCAGTTCACTCACAGCTAGTACTAAAGGAGTTATGGCCCAGAAAAGGAAGATAATTAAACAAGAGGGCCAAGATGGCCCATATTGCTCATCTGTGACTTATGACAATTATATATTACCAAATTTCAACCCTAAACTATATATCACAAACACAAACATTCTGTTTGACCTTGACAAGCCAAACCTTTTGACCAATTTGCATGATGATTTGGTTGTAAATGTCACCTGTATAGCATACACAAGGTCTTTAACCTGGTGACCTAGTTTTACACCTCAGATTACCCTTATTCATACTCAACCTTCATTTTATCTAGACAATCATACTGACAAAGTTTCATGAAAATCCAATGAAAAATGCATCCTCTATTGCATACACAAGGTTTTTCTTTGATTTGACCAGGTGACCTAGTTTTTAACCCTAGATGACCCATATTTTCAAACTCAACCTAGATTTAATCAAGACAATAATTATTATACTGACCAGGTTTCATGAAGGTCCATTGAAAAATGCAATCTCCAAAGGATACACAAGGCTTTTCCATGATTTGACCCTGTGACCTAGTTTTTGACCCTAGATGACCCATATTTTCAAACTCAACCTACATTTAATCAAGACCATTATACTGACCAAGTTTCATGAAGGTCCAATGAAAAATGCAACCTCCAAAACATACACAAAGTTTTTCTATAATTTGACCCTGTGACCTAGTTTTTGACCCTAGATGACCCATGCTCAAAATTGATCTAAATCTTATCAAGGAAATCATGCTGACCAAGTTTCCTGCAGATCAAATGGAAAATACAACCTCTACTGCATACACAAGGTTATTCTATGATTTGACCAGGTGACCTAGTTTTTTTACCCTAGATAAACCATATTCAAACTCAACCTAGATTTTATTAAGGCAATCAAACTGACCAAGTTTCTTGAAAATCCAATAAAAATGTTCAAAGCACTTCCTCTCAATGTCCTATGTCTGTGTGTAAATATACATAAATTCCCTTGAATACTTTCATACTTATGCTCCAGACAAAAGTGTGACGGATGGACGCAGCCCATTACCAGGGGGATCAAACAAATTGTTATATAAACCAAAAACAAATGGTTACATAAATAAACAAGTAATATCTTTAAAAAAAAAAAAGATGGTCGACGTAGGTGACGTAATAAACACATTTTGTGTTTCAGAAGGCTCCCGGGCAGTACACTGCTTATTCCGGTACCAAACGCTTAGCCAATAATCAATGACGCTAGATGTCCGCCCCGGACAACACCTCGTTGAATACAAAAGTTGATCTTCGTACTGTCCAGAAACCTTGACATAACGTGTTCTGTTTTTTCTTTTTTGCAACATGATTTATAATAAATAACTATAATATAAAAAAATATACACATTTTGTGTTTCAGAAGGCTCCTGGGCAGTACACTGCTTATTCCGGTACCGAAACGCTAGCCAATAATTTGCAGATTCTGATTGGTCACATTATAACGAAGTTGGTTAGCAACGCGTCCATACCAACGGAAGTTCAAATCAAAAGTATACGACTACGTTAAAAAAAACAAATGGTTATATAAACCAACAAGAGCTGTCAGTAGGACAGTGCGCTCGACTTTTTAGTGCTTGCCTATAAAACAAAACTTTGACAGTTAAGGGCACACAAGACTTTAACTAGGAATTTTTAAGTACAAATAAAGAAACATTTTCACAGAGTTATCTTCTCTTGCTTACAGATAGGTGTCATGATGGTACATAAGTACTCCAACTTTCAAAGTAATATCTCAAATGGTTAAGTCAACAAGTGGACAAGAATGAAAATTTTAACTGAGTTTCTAAGTCAAAAAGGGCCATAATTCAAATAAAATCCTTGACAGAATTACCTTCTCCTGCCCATGTTTTGGGATCATGATGGTAAACAAGTATTCCAACCTTCAAATTAATATCTCAAACAGTTTAGTCAAAAAGTGGACTGGTACGAAAAACTTAACCAAGATTCTAAGTCAATAAAGGGCCTTAATTTTTAAAACAAATCCCTGACAGAGTTACCTTCTCTTGCCTACAGATGGGGGTAATGATGTTAACATGCATTCAAAGTTTCAAAGCAATATCTCAAAGAGTTAAGGCAATAAGTGGATTTTACCCATATTCAATGTATTTTCTAAGTCAAAAAGGGGCATAATTCTGTCAAAAACCTTGACAGAGTTATGAACTCTTGTCTGTTGATGTAGGTCATGATGGTTAACAAGTATGGTTAGTTTCAAAGCAATACCTCCAATGGTTTTGAAATAAAGTGAGGTGGTACGAAAAACTTAACCAAGCTCAATACACTTTCTAAGTCAAAAAAGGGCCATAATTCTGTCAAAAACCTTGACAGAGTTATGTACTCTTGTCTGTAGATGGAGGTTATGATGGTAAACAAGTATGGTAAGTTTCAAAGCCATACCTCTAATACTTTGAAATAAAATGGGGTGGTACGAAAAACTTAACCAAGGTGTGACACCAACGCCGACGCCGAGGCGAGTAGGATAGCTCCCCTTTTCTTCGAAAAGTCGAGCTAAAAACCAATGTTTTTATAAATAAAAAATAAATGGTTTTAACTTTGAAATCTGATTAGGCTCCATAAATGTTGTTATGTAGTTTGCCTTTATAGAAACAGCTTGGAAACGTTTGAAAGGAATCCATAAAACTGTATGTGAAAGGGCCTATAATATAGTATTGCTCTACTGGACATACTGAACTTTTCTGAGGAAGTTTTGTGCAAATGCACAGTTTGTTTTCCAACAATGTGGCTCAATTTCAATACAGATCATCATTCTACAGGTTGCAGGCAAGTTTCTTCTAAGCAAGTTTTGTGAAAATCCATAGGAAAAAGTTATCAAAACTTTACAATAATTGCCTGTTAAGTATGGGTGTAATTGGCTCAGTTGTTTAGGAGAAGACCTCATAGTTTGAAGAAATTATTGACAGCACCAGATGGATGAGGATGGACAGATGAGATATTTTGCAATCACAATATTTAACCAAGAGCACAAAGTTCAAACATGCCTAGAGGCATAATGAGATCATATTTGGTCAAGATTTCAGTTACAGTATCCAAGATATTCATTCAGAGGGGATAATTCATGCAAACTTTCATTAAAACAAGGGTCATAACTCCACAGTGCGTTGGCCATATGCCAACAGACAGTGTGACCAGGCCTGCTCTGGGCCAATATTAGTAAAATTCAGGCAATTTAAAGGCACTTTTTCTCTACAGTATCAGGGGTGATTTGGCTGATTATCAAAATTAATATGTACAATAACAACTTTGTATAATAGTTAGCAGATATTTCCTGAAGGCCATCCTCTGATAATTCCTGTCTCTAAAGAAACTATTGACCTTTGTAGTATGCTATTTGGTGGAACCTGGTAACAAATTTAACACAATCTGCAGAATTTTGATCCACTTATGAAGTTAAGTGTTATTGTGCCACTGAAATTATTTATTCCTGATAAGGGGCAACAACCTGCTAAAATATGAACAGTTGTCAATTCTAATTGCCATAAGATATATACCATCTAGACAAATAAACCTCTGCAAGTGTAATGGTCTCTTTAAAAAAACTAACATTTAGTTCCTGAGAACACATTAATCACACAATTGAATGTTGCCAGAAATCTTCCTATCTTTTTCAGTGTCTTTTTTTTTTCTCTCCCACTTTACAGAAGAAAATCAGATCTTGATTATGCCACTGTTTGCTTATAAAACAGGTCTTAGTTACATACCACTGTTGCAAAATACCAACAGAGATGTGAGATAATGGTAAACTAGGTGGTAATGAGTTTCTACCATTCTGGATGGTTATATGTTCTCATACATGTTTTTTCTCACATTAAAACATGCCTTCAGGAATTAAATGAGGCCTGCAGCAAGGATCAAACACATTTTGTTGTATAATATTTTTTCTTCTCATTTCCAAAACAAACAGTCTCTTACTTAATCTAACGGAAGTTTATACAAACAGGGCTTTGTGGCAACACTCAAAACAGGAAGTGGAATTGCGTATATAAAATGTAAAATCAAATACAGAATTTTAATCATCAAAAACTAAACGAACAAAAAAATAAATAGACCAGAATGAGTAATACAAACAAGCATTTCGCATATAAACACATTAACCATTCTTGAAGAATGTCTTTGAAGCTCAATGAATATTTCTTTTCCTGTGTATTACTTTATAAAGAAAATTTTAATTGATTTATCTCATTTACATTTTAAAACAAAAGAGCCATGATTGTCCTATATCGCTCACATGAGTTTCAGAGTACTTCCCTTAGGAAGTCAGTTGTTGCTAAAGGGAGTCAGTAATTATACTTAAAAAACAAAAGGGCCATGATAGTTCTATATTACTCACCTGAGTATTATCAATGCACTACCCTAACAAAGTCACTTGTTGCTAAAGGGAGTCAGTAGTTGCAAAGGAAGTCACTGGTTGCTAGGGAAAGTCACTGGCTGCTAAAGAGGTCACTGGTCAAAACAGTGATAAAGATTGCTGTTGTTTGTTGTTGTTGTTGGTCAATAAAGGTCTCTGGTTCCTAGGTGACATAAGTTGTTGTTAAAGAAATCAGTGGTTGCTAAGGAAGTTATTTGTTCCTAGGGAAAGTCATTGGTTGCTAAGGAGGTCACTTGTTGCTAAGGAAGTAACTGGTTCTAAGGGAAAGTTAATGGTTGTTAAGGAAGTCCAGGTTGTTAGGGGAAATCATTTGTTGCTAGGGGAATAAGTTGTTTCTAAGAAAGTCACTAGTTGCTAAAGGAACTCATTGGAAGCACAAACTAGACATAAGAGGCAAACTAGACAATGCTACATACCAAAAACATAAGCTCTATGCATTGTGGTTTTGGAGAAGAAGTTTTGATTTTTAAAGGTTTTCCTATGCAAGTCTATGTAAAATAAGTGATTCCACCCTGGGCAGGGCCAATGTTGATAAAAAAAAATTACATGATTTCATCAAATATTGTAGAGGTCAACTAGACAATGTTACATACTATTTCGGAAAAGTTTTTCCTATACCAAGTGGCAGGGTCAATTTTGACCCTGGAGGTTTCATTTGAACAAGCTTGGTAGAAATTTACTAGACAATGCTACATACTAAGTATCTAAGATCTAGGCCTTTTGGGCTTTAATATAAAAAGATTTTTATCCAAGTGAACCCAGCAGCGTGACATTATAATATCCTTTAACTGTACAGTATGGAATGAAGTGTCCAATAAATATTACGTATTATCTAACTTATACCCCCATCAGAATCAAATTTATGGGCCAAATATACACAAGTATCACAACAGTAAAATGTATTTTTTTGAAAATATGTTGCATTTATCACACATTTTATTGCTAGTTTGGAATATTTATTACATAACAGAAAGATGTCTACGTATATACAGGATTAGACTGGCTTTCACTCCGTACCATTTACCTTTCCTCTTATATTTCTTATATTTTACTACGCCTATCTAATTCTTATCAAATTCTCTAAAGCTAAACAATTTTGCCTTAACTTTATGTAATTTATGTTATGTACAAGCACAATTTCACATTTAAAATTAAGGAACATCATTTCTAAATGGGACAAGCTTGAGTTATGGTGCTAAGATATAAAAGCCCTCTATCACTCCCAGTATTATCTTCAGTTATATATTAAAAGACACTGACAATTCAAACATTTCCATGAAATGGTAATTGTAAGTTCACTTGACTTTTCAGGATTTTACAATTTTGTTTTTGAGTTAGCAAGACTTTAGTGCTCATTTGTGCCCAGAACATTTACAGATTCAGTTAAAAGACCTTAAGTTATTTTTTTTCATTTGCTTCAACAGCAACCAGAATACATTGATCCGGACTATAGGCAAAGAATGATCCATGCTAGATTTTATTGACTTAAGCAGCATCAGAAAGATGTTGTTTAATATCCATTTTTCAACAGTATTTCAGTCATATACAGGTTGGAAGTTTACCTAACCATCATTCAAGGGAAGGACCAGTACTAGACCCCTATCCTCCATAAGAAACTGCCAACTTTCTCACCTAAAGAGTCACGTTTGGTAGCGAGGTGCGTTGTTTAGGGCGGAATATTGAGCACTCGCACACTTGACACTTTGAGTTCACTGTTAGCATGAACTGCTTATGATGGGTGAAGATAATATAACAGTCATTTTCAGCTTCTAACAACTCTAAATATAATTGTTATAAATTTACAGATATAAGACACTGTAAGTTCTGGTTATAACACGTTACCTGTAGAAATACTGTTACTAATGCCTCGTAATAAACACAGGCATAAAATGCAGTTTCTATAAAAAATATCAAGTTGGGTGTAGTCGGTGAATTGTTACTACTTAACTCTGTTGTTTCCTGAGGATGTCAAGGAAACTGCAACAATTCCAGAATCACTCGTAATATACTATTGAAATTGACAAGGCACTTTTGAATGTTAACCACAAACATCAATACTATTACTATGCTAACAAAAAAAGAGAGAACATTTCTGCAAAAATAAAATATATAAAATGACTATTTTTGTGCCTACTACAGATAGTCAAGTTATATATCAGTAATTGAACAGGTAGATACTGTGGCAAGTAGTTGTAACACTGAACGTACCTGGCTGTAACTATCTGTACATCTACAAGTGCTTCAGCTTTCCAAATAACGGATGTTTTGGCTTTAACACAACAAATTTAGGGGATATAGTTTCTCTCCTATTTAATCGGGATTCAAAAAGTTTGGAAATAAAAAACTGAAATTCTGGAAGAATAGAAAACTGTGTGATCTTTCTGGAGTGGTATCAGGCAAATAATCATTTTATAGCATTGGAAAATTGTCTTCTCCTTCTTCAGAAATAATGTTCTCTGATTTTGCTATTGGATAACACTTATAGTGCTCTAAGTGGAAGAACACTTTCTTTTATCAGTCTGATAAGATGTATATTTCCATATACAAACCATGTTCATATGGAGTCCTATACCACATATTACCATGTAAGTGATTTCTTATTACTTTGTATTAAAGTTTTATATTTATCATTATGTATACATTCTGAATATAAGTTTTAAATATATCATTTGTGTACTTATTTATTTTATTATATCATTATAATTCTGTATTCATATTTTATTATATCATTATAAGATATAATTGAATTTAAGTTTTAGTTACTTCATAAATATATTTACTTTAAATTTTACGTTTATCTCTGTCATTATATATTTAGAATTAGATGATGTAAATAATAAATCATTAATTAAATCAGAATCACCCTCAGACTATTATTTATAAAGATATTATATATTTTACTTTATATTAGTAATAGTAATAATAATAATATTAAAAGAACTTTTTTATTCAAAAGAACTTAAACAAAAGTAAATGTAAAACTGTAAATGCTGGAGTATCTTTATGTTCACGATGACACAGAAGTAACATCTGTAACGGCTGTTTACGTAACTTTGAACAATTTGGATTATTTCATCAAGTGTAATCATAAACTCTTGTTATTTTCGCAATCTTCAGCCTTTATAATTCTTTGAATGAAAGGCAATATTAAAAGCTTAGCAATAACTTTAACAACATCCCAATTAAACAGAAAAGCCCCTGGCAGTCATTACATGGTTGCTTTCCAACAAAGTTCTACTGTAAACATAATTTATACCCAACTAGTTACCCAACTTGAGAATAAAGGCAGAGTTACCCAACTTGAATTTCAAAATACAGGCTATATGCAGTACAACTTTAATCACTTGAATATTGTGTATTACACAACATATTAAGATATGTTCATTTTGGCTCTGTAGGAATAGATATGAATATTTAACTCGATTTATATTTATAGATATATATATTATATTATGCGACATACTGGTAAAATACAGTGCTATTAAAGCTGATATAGTGATTGTTTCAACAAAGTTTAATCATTTTCCTATTCATATAAAATCATTATGCTCAATTCACATCATTTTCTTTTCCCATACAGAATTATGAATGAACCCTGTCAATTGTCAATTGGAGATGAGCTGAATGGTAAATTGGACTTCACCAAGAAACCCTTTGACTGTCTACAATCAAATAATGAGCCCTTCACTCCTGGGAATGAATTAATCATACAAAACCTGAAAACCCGATATAACATGCAAAAGTTTCGTTTATTCAGGCTCAAACTACATCTGCGTGTTTATTTTTGTTTGCGAAAATATTGCAGCGATGTAAACTACAAATCATCAGCTGTTGCCATCCGAAAGTGAAAACAGTATTATATGTGTTAATTTCTTTATTTCACTGATGAACAAGTTCAAATGGTGGGTCTCCTTGATTATAAATCATTTGGCTTAAAAGGAAATGCATGCTGAACAACACCCATGTGGAATACCACGGACTTTACCGTACTCAACAATAGTAACGTTTCCGACACTGCTATCGTAACACAGCAGTACCATTGGCAAGTTCTAGTTTTACTGCCAATCATGTTATTTGGAATGACAGGAAACATTCTAGTGTGTATGGCAGTATCTATGGAGAAGAGACTACAAAGTGTGACCAACTACTTCCTGTTATCGTTGGCTATAACCGACCTGCTCGTCTCTGTCATCGTCATGCCATTAAGCATTGTTCATCAATTCTTTGGTAAGTCATTCACCTATGTGACAACTGGTGATTTCTATATAAGGAAATGATTTTGAGTTCATTTTTCGTCAGGACATTACAATTTTAAAACCATAATTTACAGAAACTAAAATATGTGATTTGGTTAATATTGTGAAAAGTTTTAATTAACTCAGACTTTATACCAGGTAAGTCTGTCAGAAGTTTCTGCACTGCCTGACCTATAGTTAAAATTTCAATTTGTCAGGTTATATAAAATGAGCATGGCAGTAAGAGGGAGTAATAAGAACGTGTTATAAGGTGAGTTAACTTTCACATGGATGTTGGACTTCCATCATGTGAGTTCTGAGTCCTGGGATTTGTACCAAGTCAGAAGACTTTTAACGAACAGGTTTAGAAAGTCAATTATTCTATTTGTCTCACTGATTTCAAGTTGGTAAGTCACTATGTAATTGAAGTTCAAATACGTGCACAATGCTGTAATCAGATGATAGAAGTTCAACAGTGGTCAGTTTCTTCAAACTATCTTAAGTCATTAAAAAAATCGTTCTATCTAGATTATTCATTTTCAACCTAGAATTGCAACTTTTTACTGACTAAAAACTCCATCATTTATATGACAGCATTCTGCAAATGGATGAATGGAAAATATGAAGCTTTATAAATCCTATCCAATAAGAGAACCGGCAAGAAGGATTACCCCGAGAATAAGAACTTAGTGACTTGAATATCTTTATTTGTGAACTGCATTTCCCCACAATCATGCTATAATACAGTCTAGAAATGCATTAAATCATTAAGGAGGCATGAATCTAAATCCTGACAAACCTCATGTCTTGTTGTTTTAATTTTTGCAATTTTAAATCATCTGAAAAATGAAAAAAATATTTGAAAATGGCTGTAAATTATTTGTAAAGATTGCATTTTCTAACAGTCCTTAGTGTTTGAAATTATTTTTTGCCCAATCGGGGCAACGCAGTATTCGCTACACTTTAACTTGGGTTAATAAATATTTATATACGAGTCAGTAAATTAGGAAATACTGCAGATTTACAAAAAATAATTTCAAACACTAAGTAGGTTAATGTTCATTCTGATGCATTTACTGCAATAAATTGGTCACGCGGCATGTGCCGCGCCAGACCAATTTATATTCGTAAATACATCAGAATGAACACTAACCTATACATAACGATTAATACTGCTACCCTTACAGTTCAGATGCTCAGTTAAGGAGCTTAAATTCATGAAGAAGTTCATGAAATTGTCAATGAAAACTATACTAGTTCTTGGAACAGTTTATGAGTTAGTTCTTGAAACAGTTTTGAATACTGCTGATTTGTTCTAGTTGAGGAACCAGTTGAGCTCTATACACCACGGAAATGATACAATCTTTGTATGTCAAAGCTTCTAGTTCTTGCCTGAAGAAAATCTCCAAAGTTACTCTTCAGAACTTCTTAATGGAACTTTATACTGTACCTGTTAGCATGCAGGTAGAGCATGTTTGTAACAGGAAATCTGCTTGACAATAAATCATCCAAAAACTCATAAATTTGCTGATTGTGATATAGTTCTTATAACATAATTAATCAAATCTTCTAAAGTTGCAAAATACTGGGAACAAATCAAGTTTGGAATACTGGATACATATTTTACATCATTTGTCAACTAATACTAGAAATATCTCAAAAATGGCCAGAAATGACTGCCCTCCCCCCACCCCCACTTTTAAATGTAAAGAGGCAGACATAATGTGACCAGGAACAATGACCTTAATACATCACACATATTGCTCACATCAAATATTTAGAAAAGGTGCATTTTTTGTCACTTCTGTTACATATGACTGTCTGACATTAAAAGCATGCACATACATACACAACTCATGGCAACTTTATGTTGAATCAATGCATGTTAATTTTGCCTCATTTCTCCAGGTGTAAATTTAGTTAAATGTTGTGGTTACCAAGACTTATTGGTTCATCAGTAAAATACACAATATTCGATGTACAGTTCTGTAAAAAAAAATGTGATCAAGAATTCTGGTTCTTGCAAATATTTTTTTTCCTTCATATCCCTAATTAAAGGGGAATAATTTTCAAATGAGGCAAAGTAGACTTATGGTTCTTGACCTTTGCATTTTTTCTCAATGTCTTCTATCATCATTTGAAATTTAACTTCAAATGTAATTATAAAAAGAGCTGTCAGTAGGACAGCGCGCTCGACTTTTTTAGTGCTTGCCAATAAAACAAAACTTTGACAGTTAAGGGCACACAAGACTTTAACTAGGAATTTCTAAGTACAAATCAAGAAACATTTTCACAGAGTTATCTTCTCTTGCTTACAGATAGGTCTCATGATGGTACATAAGTACTCCAACTTTCAAAGTAATATCTCAAATGGTTAAGTCAACAAGTGGACAAGAATGAAAATTTTAACTGAGTTTCTAAGACAAAAAGGGCCATAATTCACATAAAATCCTTGACAGAATTACCTTCTCCTGCCCATGTTTTGGGATCATGATGGTAAACAAGTATTCAAACTTTCAAAGTAATATCTCGAACAGTTTAGTCAAAAAGTGGACTGGTATGAAAAACTTTACCAAGATTCTAAGTCGATAAAGGGGCTTAATTTTTAAAACAAATCCCTCACAGAGTTACCTTCTCTTGCCTACAGATGGGGGTAATGATGTAAACAAGCATTCAAAGTTTCAAAGCAATATCTCAAAGGGTTAAGGCAATAAGTGGATTTTACCCATATTCAAAGTATTTTCTAAGTAAAAAGGGGCATAATTCTGTCAAAAACCTTGACAGGTTATGTACTCTTGTCTGTTGATGTAGGTCATGATGGTAAACAAGTATGGTTAGTTTCAAAGCAATACCTCCAATGGTTTTGAAATAAAGTGAGGTGGTACGAAAAACTTAACCAAGCTCAATACACTTTCTAAGTCAAAAAAGGGCCATAATTCTGCCAAAAACCTTGACAGAGTTATGTACTCTTGTCTGTAGATGGAGGTTATGATGGTAAACAAGTATGGTAAGTTTCAAAGCCATACCTCCAATACTTTTGAAATAAAGTGGGGTGGTACGAAAAACTTAACCAAGGTGTGACGCCAACGCCGACGCCGACGCCGACACCGACGCCGACGCCGGGGCGAGTAGGATAGCTCCCCTTTTCATAGAAAAGTCGAGCTAAAAATGGCTCTTGCTGAGAGTGTCATAAGTCTCAACTATATGCCCACTCTTCAATGCACATACCAATCATCCACATATTGAGCTGCCCCTAACAATTTTGACTATCCACTGTCCGGTAAATATCTCCCAATTTCTCTGATGAGATGTCACATAGATTTTATTTCCAAGTAAGAGTAACCTCATACATCTTCCAAAATGATGTCTCTTCCACTTATGCTCCATTCTCAGAAGCCCCGTCTATTTATTTTCATTTTAGATTCTCTCCACTTTCTTCAGGCACTGGTCTAACCATTCAGTGAATTTAATGCCATGCAAATTGAAAAGCTTATACAAATGCCTGTTGATTTAATTATCTCCGAAAACATTTAAGAATAATTTGCAGGATACTTGCATTCAGTCAATATGTAAATTGACGAAATAATCAGCAGTGGTGTCAGGAACTTTGGAGTACTTTACAGAACCCAGAAGGAATTTCTGACTAATGGGGCAATTACTGTTGTTATTAGTGAAAACCTATGGTGTAAAAGAAGTGCAAAAGTTTGTTAACCCTTTGCCATCAATGGTGCCATGTTAAATAAACTTGTGCAGCTGAAGTAAAAGTGTTTGGGAAAATTTAGGACAAAATTTACAGCACAAAATGAGCTAAAAATCTTCATAAAATCTTATACAGAAGGGCTGTTTCATTCTCATCTCATTTTGTATAAAACTGAATCTGATCTTGCCTTGATAAGTCTTGTTCAAAGTAAATACTATTAAATTTTCTCATGAATGATAAATCATGTTACATAATCTATGATCCGCAACAGCTGGCTCTGCCCTTTCCTGTGTCAAGTTCATATTCTACTATGCATCAAGTATATACTAGCCTTTGTTACATCTATGTTGCCTCTTACATTGCTTCCATTTTGTCTCTATGCCATCATGTGTCAAATATCAACTTCAAGTGCCCAATTTCTAAGTGCAATGACATAATATGTTACATCTCATACAATACTCTTTCTCCAAATTTATTGATTTCTGTTGTGCATCAATACCTTAGAACTGACTATGTCCAGTTCATATGAATCATTCTTGAATTGCTTGAAATATGTTCATGATTTCCAGAACTGCACTTTGCAGGGGTAACATTATATCTCTCTCCAAAAGGTCAAGTATCTTATTCTCTTTGTACAACATTTGTCAAATCTGTTATTCTCTTTGTGCATCAATAACTTTTTCCCATTGGTCAATTAAAACAAATCTCTTATTCGTTTTGTGCAACAATAACTTTCTAACATTTGTTAAATCTCTAATTCTCTTTGTGCAACAATGCCTTTCTCCCATTGGTCAAATTTTTTTTTCATCTAGGGTTTTTTTCATTTTGTGCATCAATGCCTCCTTTCTTCTATAGATCAAATCTCTTATTCCTTTTGTGGATCAAAGCTGCTTTCATCTATAGATCAAATCTATTATTTCCATTTTGTGCAGTAATGCCTCCTAAATTATCCCAATTCTGGTCGTGCATCACTCCCTCCTTTCTCCAATATGTTAAATCACTTTTCTTTTTGTGCATCAATGTCTCCTCTCTCTCACAGGTCAAATCTCTTTATTCCTTATGTGCATTAATGCCTTGGTCAAATCTTTAATTACATTTGTGCATCAAATAAATCTATTTCTATCAAACTGAATTGTAAAGTGCTTATGTACTTCTTAGGGTAGGCTAAATCTCTCTCTGTTTGTCTGTCTCTCTCTCTTTCTCTGTCTATCTCTCTGTGCAATATTTTACATCAGTACTTATTACATGTCCACAGGTCATATGTTTTAATTGCTATTACACATCAGCGCATGGTCTCACCTATTAACACTCTTAGTGCCTCTATGCATAAATAGCTCTTCTCTTCCATATCAGTATATACCACAAAGACTGTAGCAACCAATTTGTCTTTTTGGAAGAATCTGTTCACTTTAAAAAGTCAATCTTTGTTGTTTTTTTTGTATACAATATTAGCCTGTTACTGAACTTTGCCATGGTAATAGCCAGGTGACTAAGTTTAATGTCAATCACTTCTTGTTTCTAATAGCCTAATGTCAGAAAAGGTAGACAGATAATTAATCTAACCCTAATATCAAGTCAAAACAATACCTAACCCAGGATGGAGATCTAGGGCGAATTCTGAAGTTTACTTCTGTAATCCATTCCTTTCCAGTATATAATATATATATATATCATGTCCATAGGAAACTGCGTAAAATAAATGCTGAGGGATCTCTCCACCTGATTCCCGACAGTTTTTCGCCCAGAGAAGATTTCATGTCAGATTTAAGACATCATTGTACTGGCATCTATGGGGTTACTAAGCTATCTGTCATTATACAACTTGTCAGCTTATAATTGTGTTTTGTATGAGCCTCTCATTTCTCCAAGCAATACCTATTACCTGCTACAGGTAAAGTATATTGGGATTTCAAAGAAGTGTCCATAAACTACAGAATGGTCAGCTGAGTAAATAGAGCTTTCAGGAAAATCTTCTTGTTCCAAATTATCCACAATGCATGAACTTTTTGCCCCAAATCTGATATTTCAACTGATTCCAGTTACAATTTGTTTACTGTGCAAGTGTTAAGCCTTGATGGATTACTGGCTCAATAACTGCTTTAATTGTTTCCACAATTGTGTACAAGTGTTTAGTATGTCACAAATAGACAGCAATAAAAAACAATTTGGCAAACCTTGCAAGAATCATTTATTTGTATCCAGCTGTCAGAGAGTGGACAACTTGATAAATTGTCCTCCATAACAGCTGCCAATTGATTCTACTATTTAGATAAAATGACATCTTTCCAACAATGTAAAACTGAAACTCCTTCTGAAAGTGATTAATATCACCTGACTTAAATATCATATGAAAACAGTGGTGGAAGGAAACACAAGATTTGGTATGTCCTATACAGATAAGTGCCATAGTTCAAGTACTGTACTCTAGCTCATACAACATGATAGGTATTACATGATGACCTACACTTATAAATGTTTGTTGAGATTGAGAAGTCTTTTTTCTCATGAAGCCTTTTTTTTCTTTTTATAAAAATATCTCTTTCAAAAATTTGTCTGAATCAAAGCTCATCGTGGGAAGGAGAAATTGTGAACATGTTGTAAAATGTCCAGAAAAGACATGGAGTATAATGACTGTTAAGACTGATGCTAGTCTAATGATGACCAGGTGTACCAAATTTCAAACTTTCTTCATGAAAGACTGTAGGAAGAAACTGAGACACTAGATATATGCACAGAATGTAGGTGTACTCTGCAACAACAAACAAATTCTGTATCAACCACGGAGCGGTAACTCTACCATGCCTGCAACCAGGCAAACAACAATAGGACATGCACATCATTTCTCTTTATATTAATGATACCCTTCCCTCGAATGTAGAAAGCTGTAAGTATTTAACTGATACCGGAGTATATACACAGATAGACATAACAAACAAAAACATAATGAAAGTTCAGAAACACTTGTCTTGTTAGAAACTTTACTGCAGTAATCTAGGCTATAGCATATTGAGTAAAATTCTACAGTACAAAATACATTCAACCAGATCAGAGATACACAACAGTGAAACATTAATAAATGCTTGATAACTTGTTAGCATGTCAAGCCTTGTTATCATCAAGGTCATCTTTGTCAGTCAATCATTCCTTGACACTATCTTTTCTGTTATATATACTTTATCTCATATTGTCTTCTGAGTTTTTGCTATTGGCAATGGTCAAACAAACGGCAGTTACAAGTTGCTTTTAAAAAAAACAACAAAACTACTATGACAATACTGTAGGGACGACCTCTCAGGGCAAACATCAGTTACACAACGGTTTACACTGCAGTTTTTGCTGACATTAGTTTCTGGTTCAGAAACATTTTTTTCTATGAATTCCCATAGGACAGTTTCTTACTAAATGACAGGCAGTTTATCTTCATAAACACTCTGCTTTGTAATATTTCCAACTTCTTTGCCATACATGGTCAATTCTAATGACAGTTTCACATTGCCATACATGGTCAATTCTAATGACAGTTTCACATTGCCATACATGGTCAATTCTAATGACAGTTTCACATTGCCATACATGGTCAATTCTAATGACAGTTTCACATTGCCATACATGGTCAATTCTAATGACAGTTTCACATTGCCATACATGGTCAATTCTAATGACAGTTTCACATTGCCATACATGGTCAATTCTAATGACAGTTTCACATTGCCATACATGGTCAATTCTAATGACAGTTTCACATTGCCATACATGGTCAATTCTAATGACAGTTTCACATTGCCATACATGGTACAATTCTAATGACAGTTTCACAGGGAACTTGTTGTGAGAAAACTCTAGTTAAATATTCCTAAATGTTAAAAGTCACACTGCTGCAATCTCCTCAACAAGATCATGAGGGGCTCAAGTTCCACCTGTTAGGTATAATATTTACCAATCCCCATGCCAAAGTATCTGAAGCTCTTACAGAACAATAGTAATTCAGTATTAAGAACTCAAGTCTAAATGAATGTGAAATAAACAGGTTTTAAGATATTAATGTATATTAATTAAGATTTCATAGCAGTCAGTACACACCTGTTACTGCCAAAGAAGTATTTGAGAATAACAAAAATAATCCTAAAGACAATTACTCTAACATAGCTCATAGGTATCTATGAATATAAAACATGTCCTGAATATTTATACAAGAAATGATCAACCTTCAAAAAGAAGAGTTCAGCCTTCAAAACGAAGAGTCCTATTCATCATATATTTGTATGGGGAAGCATGTGGTCAATTAATCAATCATGTGAACACCTGTTGGACAAATATTCCGGAAATGTTGTCTGGCCAATCCATGCTAATTAGCAGATAGCCAATACATGTTACTGCCAATCAACAAACATTACTGGCATTGATGGGAGGAAATTACATGTTTAATCACTTTATCAATTTATGCAGAGAACATATGTAAAGACTGAAACATGAAAATAGAAGTTTTTTCACAGCTATTTAATTTCTCATATATGGCTTTTATAACTGACAGCAACATTTTTAATAACCAGAAATTTGGTCATTTTCGCCAACATTCTAAGCTCAGCTCTGAGAAACAATCAACTAAATGTAATGCTTGATCAACACTGCCAGCTATAAAGTTTTCTCTTATATGGATGAATTTAAGTATATGTGGTGCAAGGACCACAACTAACTAGGTAACATATGTCTTATATTCATTAACTATATATAAACCTCATTGGCCAAGAATGTAGATGGTCCAGGCAATTCAACAACTGGCATCTATGGCTATACAGGCACACAATCTTGGTCTAGCAACTAGGACATTTGTCTTTGTTGACTCTGCTGCTCATGTGACTGTAGATGATGGAGTTGAGAAATATTTTCAAAAGTTACAGTATATATTTAGTGATTCTTTTACCCTTGAAATATTACACAGATAACTATGGTAGTAAGTTACTGGCAAAGATCACATACACCAGAGTAAAGGACAAAGGTCATCAAGTTAATAATATGTGCAGGAAATAACTACCTGCTTCCAACTGACAAAACAGTTCAGGAACATGATGTTCTTATGTGAATGAACTTCTTCCATCTTCTCAAAACAGTCAGACCCAAGTGGATAAGGTCCCCTAATTTTTAACTGATCAAGGTCCGAGGGTTTAGCACAACCTGACTATTAAAGAAAGTTGGTAGTTTCTTACAAAGGGCCTACAAACAGTCACCTAGTGCTAGACAGACATTTCCGGGAGAGACGTTTTAAGTACCTTGTTACTATAAACTGCTAATAGTGGATGATACAGTAATGAAATAAAAGTTATGGCTAATTTATATCTTCCTGACTTTATGATTTCTCAACAATCTTCTGGTCTGAAAAATGCACAATAAATTCAACAGTAATCTGATTAGGTAAACAGTTATACACATGTAATTTGTTTCATCTTAAGACTGTAGAAATTGGTGCATAAATAAAAAATACTGCCTCTACATTGTATTAAGACAGTTTATTCTATTAGATGTGTGTGGCTTGCAGTGTTCAAAAGATTTTTTCTCTGATTTGACCTGATGACCTTAAGTTATTGACCTATGTGACCCACTTGGAAACTGGGTCACATAACCATCAAAACTAATTTCTTATTGATCTGTACAGAGGTCATAACGACTTCTTCAAATAGTCACTAAATATGTGCTCAGGTGGGCTTAACAACAGTAAAGAGTAGAAATTTTTGGAATTTTCCATCTTACAAACATCAGTCTGTTTGGAAGATAAGATTTTTCTCTTTCAATATTTCTCTTGACTGTCACAGTGTCTACAGTCGGTCAACATTTTTTGTGATCGTTATGGATCTTTCCCCTGAATGTGAACATTAAGATCAAGTGCTCTTAAAATATGACATTAAATTCTGGTTCTAAGAATATTTTTGTTAAAAGCAACATCTAAAATGTCCTTTTCAGATTTGCAAACATTTATGACTAATATTTCTTGTGTGTGTCATATAACTCACACACTTCATGTAAATGTTTAAGTCCTCAGTTACATTCAGCTTGTGCAAAGTTATATCAAAACTGTTTAACTGGTCTATCTATATAGGTTTTAATTGACATTTAATACTGAACATTCTTTGAGTTTCATTTAAAAGGGATAATTGGTCTATTGGTATGCAGGCTCCACTATGAAACTGATGGTCCATGTTCAATACCTTAGGCAGCAGCAGACTTCCTGTCCAATGTTTAGTTTTCTCTGTAATAAGTATCTTGTTGCAATCAGTATCAACCTCAGCCTGGGGATGTTAACCCATCTCTACCTAGAATTTTACAATGGCACCTTCTGACTTCCAATTTTGGCAAGTCTACTACTTTAAATAGGGGAGTTCTACAGAACTGTGATCCCTGGAAATAGGTAAAAACTTCTATCCTGAACAGCTAACATTGTCCTTGTCCTCTGCTTCAAAGCATTGCTGTTTCAAAAGGTATAATATATCTTATAGTAACATTAAGGTTAAGAAAGTTACCATGATCTTGTTTGGAAATAATCAGCAAATTCCATTCATTCTACATACAGACTTAATTAATTTGGCACCACACAATTAATTAAAATTTTATATCAGACTTATATTTCTAGTGCATTATTAGATGTTCCCTTACACCTCCCTTTGTCTTACTAATGCAAATTTAATGTAAATTTTCAAATAGCCACATTACGTAACAAGAATGCTGAAAAAAATGCTTCTGCATTAGGTATAACATGCAGACTTCTAGATGCCTTATAATGATCTCTTGGAACTGTTGAAAGAATAAAGACAACAAATAACTAAGAAATCTGTCATGTCGAATAAGATTCAAAGAATGCACTTCCTCTTAAGTCCGCAGAGAAATCATGCAGAAACCAGTAAAATATGCTTGATTTTTTTTGTAGTCTCTTCTCATTCAATCTGTGAACATGTTATGGTAAAATATTGCCAATTTTATCTGAACAACAGAACAGTACAGAAATGAAGAATGATTGAATGAACGAACGAATGAACAGACAAATATACCAACGAATAAATGTTGCAAACATTGCTCTATAATTCCAAAACTATTTTCATTTGTGATTTCAATGCTATTTGCACACAGCAACAGAAGATACATACAAATGTACTTTTTTCCCAGCTTCACCTATTAGTTTACCAGTTATTTTAACAACCAAAACATCTCATTGAAGTTCACTTTCCTTTTCTCTATTTTTATGCGTCTGACTTTTGTCTGAAAAAAATTTATCTTGATCACTCTGGTTCAATGAAATGCTGATAAAAAAATAACCTAGACCAGATATGAACATCAAACATTAGACTTTCAGGTGATACTTTCATATTGCGTATAAAGGCCACATAAAACATGCTTGGTTTCTGATTCTTCTTGAAAATCCTTCCATCAAATGCATGCTTACCCATAACATCATCCCCTGTCTATATATTATCTGTCTATATCATCTGTCTATATAATCAGCTAATTTAAATTTAAGGTAGATGTATTTCCTGTAATGTACTATGTTTGTAAAGATACATTCTTTTCTTGGACAAACACTAGTTTCTTTCGCAACAAAAACTTGAAGACCTAACTCCTTTGTCCAGGGTTTAACTTCACTGACTTATTAAACCTCATAAAAATTGAAGGTTGGTTTGAGTCTCCCTATGAAACAAACACTGTATGTAAGACAATGGGCACATCCTTGTTAGGGGCTGTGTACTTACAATGGTGAGGTAAACTACCAGCCAGACTCCTGCCACTATTGTGTCACTCCAAGATAAAACAACACTTGTGAATGGTTCCTTGTCTTCATCAGGAGAAAAAATGACTTTGCCTCACTTCATTCTGAGACTTACTCAGGCATGAAGGTTCACATAGGTTCAATGAAACTATAATATTTGATGGTAATCACCTTGCAGACATTCTTATTGAGTGTTATCTTAGCCTGAAGACATTTTTATAACCAGTTTCCAGCTTTAAACCTCTCAAACAACAACTAAAAGACTGCATAAAACATAACCCACCAAAACTATAACAGAGACCATTATATACTTTTGTTTTGATGAAGTTAAAAATTCCTTTTCTTTAATGGTTAGAACTTATCAATTAGCTAGCTTTTAATGAACATCTGTCAATCTCTTAAACACTGGTAAACAAGAGTTGTCCATAAGACAGCAAGCTCAACTATTGTGGGTGCTCGCTTATATAACAAAACTTTTATCAGTGTAATAGCAAAACAAAATTCTGTCGACTCTTTAGTATAAACTACAAACAGTGATTCATAAAAAAGTCAAAATCTATCACTATATAATAATTTTTGGTAAATTAATTGTTTGATACAAAATGTACCCCTGAACACTATTACTAAGTTTGAAATAACTCCCATAATTGGTTACTGAAGTATGTGCATCATGGTTCATACAGAAGTTTCGAGACAAAATTCAAGTACTTTTCAAGGACTTTTCAAGGACTTTTTTCTAATTTTCAAGGACTAAAATGATGCGAAAAATCCGACTTCATGTCGGTATACATAGTCAAATGTCGCCTTAAATCATATTTGGAAGACAATGTAATATGTATCTTGGTTATTCAAATTAATATCAAGCAAAATACATGTTGTCTTGATAATCGCAATATTTACTTGTTATTCAAATCTGGATTTTTTGTCATGGGGAACGACTGTATTGCCTCATTGGAACGTATATTTGTCAGATTTTGTTTATCATGTCAATGAATGCTTTTTTTCTCGTTGATGACTCTTCAACGCATTTTCGCCCATAATGCGCTATGTCTATAAGTTTATAAAACACAACGCAAGTACGCTTGTGTTTGTTCCCCTTAAATTCCTTTATCCATGCTTTATAACTATCGTTCGTGAGCAATGTCGATGACAAAATGCATTTTCACAAATTTTCCGCGACCATGACTTTTGGTAAAGGGAAGTCACTCCGGGAGCAAGCGTGTCTAAATTCCCGAATCCGGTACATAGTTGATACATCACCGTGAGCTGTTTGTTGGACTGATACGAATAGACTGTTTTCTCGCCATTTTAAGGCGTGATACAATTATTTTGGACCCTTCCTCCTTTGGACGTTTCCCCCCCCCGAACATACAAATTCAATGACTTTTTAAAGAATTCACTAGTTTCATTTTCAAATTCAAGTACTTTTCAAGGACTTTTTTCCCAGCACAGAATTCAAGTACTTTTCAAGCACTTGGCACCAAATTCAAGTACTTTTCAAGGCCTGTGCGAACCATGTGCATGATAGTACCTTACATGCAAAACTTTAACTAAATTTTCAAAGTCAAACAAGGGCCATAATTCGTACTAAATTTATACAAGAGTGATCTGACTTTACTGTGTGACACCCCTAATTACATTAATGAAGTTTCAAGTCAATATCGTAAGTGGTTACTGAGATATGAGCATGATAGTACCTAGCATGCAAAACTTTAACCAAAAAGCTGCAATGCCGACGCACAAGTGACTGTAATAATTCTCCATATTCTCTGAAATATTTGATCTAAAAATAACCATATTCATTGCTATTCATTCAAAAAAAGAAGAGATACAATTCAAGCATTCTCCCCCCCCGGCTTACTGTTACTTGATATTGTTAAGATGAACTCATTGTGATATGTGTTATGCCCCAGTTTTTTATGACTGAATTAATCAATTCATTGATCAACTGAAGGGCCTCGTAGCCTCTGGGACTGAACTTATACCACCTATACATCTGCAAGACAGGCAAATTTAAATCCACTTAAAATGAAGTGTTTTTCACAGCACTATGGAGTCTTTGATGCACAAGTAGAAAGTCTGATTTAACAAAAAACACTAAACATGTAAAGTGAAAGTGTGATAATGACAACAATATGTCTACATAATATGATAAGATGCTGCTAGTCGAGACATTCGGGTGTCACATCATTGCCTGACACAACTAATAGTTGTCATTCACGAATCGTGGAGTAATTTGCCTTCATGTGATGTGAATGCTAAGAGGAGTCGCCTGTTGTCTCCTGATAGCACCCTAGAGTACTAGGCAAGTCATTCAAGACAGCCTGGTGCATATTATGCATTAAACAAGTAGAAATTCATTTCCTAAAGTGATTTTTGGCATTTCCTTCGAAATTTGCTGAGAATGGTGTTTTCACAACTATAAGTGTGTAAATATCTCACATAAAAGGATGAGGCACATATAGGATTTTATTCAGGAGTTCCGTTTTTCTTCACTGTTATTCTTGTAATAATTATAACTCTTTAATTCAAATTTCTGCAAATACCTTTTTAAAAACTTTTTACATAAAATCAAAATATTAATGCTGTTTCAATCTCTATGATTTCCAGATTTTTCCCTGCAGATGTTTTACATGTTTGTGTAGAAAATGATGCTCTCTTAATAACTATAGACTTTTGAAGAACTTCTATAACATTAAATACATATTTCTAGAGCGGTAATTTCCTGCTTCATGTATTAATATACACAGAACCATTGGTCATCTGACACATGTATTCTGACAAACTGCCTCATTTGTTGTGTATATGATTTAAATAAGCTCATAAACAGTTCATAAAACAGAAAGCAACTAATTCTACGATCCTGCCTTCGAATAAATTATGAATAAACAATCCTATAATAGAGTGTTGTTTCTGCCAAGGCTTTAAATAAGCTTCATTTAAGAAATGATAAATTCATACCATTTGTTCACAAATACATTTACAGGTGGTAAGGATTTCAGACGTGAAGTATTAGTCCATTTAAAGGTTGGTAGTCAAAGCATAACAAGACAAGACCATAGAAAGTTCCATGGCAGAGTGGTCAGGCTATAATACCCACAAACAATTTCAACAACTAATCAAGGGATAACACCAACATTATATTGTTATTAAATCACAGGAAAGGATTCATCAGTTCCATTCTAACACAAATCAAATTAGCACAGATAACAACATTAAATTTTAAACGATTGGATTCTATCATTAGTGCCCAATATTTTTTTTTTGGTAAAAAAATGCAATGTACCTGTAACTTAAGGTTTATTAACAAACAACTGACTTTTTCCTAAGCATATAGGAATAAATGTCATGTTTGCATGCTGTTTTTTCCAGCTCTAACAGAAGACACCCAGAATGTTATAGTAGTAATCAATTATCTTTTTTTTTATTTTTTCAAATTGATCTTCATAGACAGTATCTCCAGTATGTCATGTAGTGCAAGTCTACCCACAGTCTCCCTTCAGCTGCATGAAACTGCTGCAACTTAACAATAAAAATACACAGTCAATATTCAACAGAAATTGTGTATTAAAACATCATTATACATCTGCCACAATTCATCATCTTCCATTTCCTTCTGGACAAAAAACTCGATTTCTGGAACAATGTTACGCCACAAATAAAGAATAAAATTACGTCCTACACTAAATTAGATTTTCTTGTAATGTTAGATACGGACACAGACCCACGTCTCTATTACACAAACCCTTTACAATATGATAGCATAATGCTTTTATATCCAAATAAAGGCATTTATCACTTCATGGAATATTGGGCAATATACCAATACATTTTTATTTATAGTATCTATTTTTGTAATCTTCACAACAAAAAAATCATTTATAAATGAATACCATTCCCTTATTCTTGAATAATTATTGCATGGGACAAAAGTTGATTTACTGGTACAATAATCAGTTCTGAAAAAGACTAAAAAAACTGGTCTCTTTTAGCTCCAGTGATGGAAGAAATTTAATTCTAATACAAGTGGCTGCATGTGTTTATCATAAAAACACATAAATTATAGGGGAAATGTTTTTTATTCGATGCTAAAATACAGGCCCCGAAATGACGTAATGACGTGACGTATATAAAGAAGCGCGTTCAATTGCGTTTCACTTTTGAAGTTACAATGATGTACTGTACTGCTACGAGATGAATATAGTTCGGGGATAGTTTTCAAAGAAAATAACAGGTTACAATCCAAATGTTAAATATGTGCCAATATTTTATCGTTAAATGAAATACGGTCAGTCCCTCAAATGCAAAAAATTAAATAACTTGTGCTATGCACTCCTGATTTAATTACTACGCATTCAAACACCTGACTGTATATTATTCATCAATAAAATACAGGGACACATTTATTATTTCTTAAACAATGAATGACTACTGCAAAGTATATATATTCCACACACTGGTAAAAGTTACAATTTTATTGAACTGAATAAGCACTGAGAAAACTACTAAATCAAATTGCAGCAAGACAAATTTCTCCTGATAAATCACATTTTATTGAGCAATAAGGCATGGTGAAAAAAGCAAATGAGTTTGCTGTCTTACAAGGTGTTACTAATAAATGCATTAATTTTTGCTGTTATACAGTTACGGGCTGCGCGACTTGAATTTATAATAGTAAATGCCTCAAAATGAACTTTCATTTATTTAGTGTTTGAAACTATTTTTTTTTATCATTGTTTTGTAAACCATAATTTTTCACTTATTTACTGACTGCGTTTACAATTACTGTTTTTAAATTCTGTTGGTTTAAGAACTTTTGTTAAAGAGTGAACAGTATAAAACAGGGGGATGTGGTTAATTGGTTTGACATGAACAAAATAACCCATATCCTCTAAAACCAAATTCAATTTTTACAATCATTCTTGCTTTTTTCAGAAAATACTATACCAAAGTTAAAGTGCAGGCTGACTTGACAAAAAATAATTTCAAACACTAAAGCTTGAATCCATGTTACTGAATCCTAGGAAGAGTATGTTGAAATAATCTGAAAATCCCCTCTTTTCAGATCGTTCTTTCTTTTTTTTAATGTTGCAATTTTGACATTTGCTTAAAGGTGAAATTAATAATTATTATTGCAAGTTTAGAAGTGGCACTGGATTCCTGCTAACTGAAAATACACTAAGAGATTATGCTATAAATATATTTCTTAGATTAGTTCAGACAGTAGGCGATATAAAATTATTCACATACACATGACTGGTAATAGTTCTTGTTACATACAAAGACCTAGATAATAACAAGGTAATAATCTTCCTGATTCTATTACCTATGGTGAAGTTATCTTTCAAGAAGACAAAATTCTTAGTGTACCTGATCCACTCAGGTCATTGAACCATAGAGTTTGTATATAATGCAACAGGATGCTTCATAAAAGCTTTCATTTTATGTGACAAGACAATACCTCAATAAACATGCTTATAAAAGTTTGTGTTGAATGCAACAAAATAAAAAAACATACTGTATCAACTATCCTGTATGAAACTGTTGCATACAACAGACGACATAGTTTCAAACAACATTACTGTATGTGTACTGAGTGTTTTGCAAGAATTAGTTGTAACTTATATGAAATAAAGACCGACTTACCCAAGACTTACCCGAGTCTTGTCTGGAACCAGTATGTCATTATTTTACGCATGTTATAACAAATGAGTGAAGATAATGTACTGCAATATAATCATGTTTCTTGGACAAAGTGATGTATTTTATGCCGCCTTAACTACTTACAAATTGCAGCAGAGAATTAAGTATTGTCTTAATGAGGTAATTATTCATGTTACAAAGAAAACTGGTTAATTACATAATTAGCATCATTGTACATTTTTGTTTTCTTTTCTCTTTAATCTACAAGTGCATTGGATGATAATAAAGACAATGCTTTTACATGATTGTAGCTAGGGAAATGTCTGGGAAATCCACTATAACTGATTAATTCACTGATAGCATGTTAGGATTCTTTTATCATATTTACTAAAGCAGGAAATGTACTAGGCTCCAATTTGAAATTCTTTGTCAAGTTTTTACAACAAAAATACACAGACACAGTAGAAATAAATATAGAATCTATAACTTTCTTATAAAGTTTCAAGTTAAAAAAACCCACAGATGTATGACCTTAAAAGCCAAGTGGTGCACGTCCTAATATTTCTATCAACAAAAAAAAACATCAACAAACGTTTGAAACAGAAAAACCAATTAATGATTGTGTTAAATAAAAGATAATGTGCATTTTAAACAAGGTATTTTCAATGCATTTTGTGGATACTATGTGCTACAATATTTCCTGAAATCCCAATGAAAACACAAAAATAAGAGGGAAAACATGTGAAGAATTCTTAATTGCCTTGTCAACTGAGACACTGCCAGTTGCAGGAGCTATAAAATTAATCCAGTAAATAACTGTACAATTAACTTAACAACTTAGTGGCTGACTACTTGCTAGATAATGACAGCTCATAGTAAAGGTAGAGCATTCTATGAAATAACTTTATGTGTATTTCCTTGTTCATTTTTCATCATTAATTACAAATGCAAGCAGATACCAGCCAGTTATCACAGTACTTTAGCAGCAGTTACCATGGAAAATAACAGTAGGAGAAGAGAATATATGAATGCCACAAATCACTGGAGCCTATAGTTTCATTACAAAACAAATCATTATGTGACAATGTGTTTTATTGGCAGGAAAAGACAGCTGTACATTAATTGCATTTGTTTGTGAAGATGCTTTTACAAACACGCCTCCAATACAAGAAAAACAAGATACTTGTGTGGTTACATCTTGATGTGAAGTTTCTAAGTGTTTCCAAATCTGATACTGTAATGATAACAATTACCCATCTTTTGAGCAATTAATATCTTCCACTACACCCTTATCAACTGATACTATTTTTTATTAATAGCTTATCCTTTGCTTCAATCAACAAACACCTTAATGTTGCCACACATTTTTCCACAATTTCAGTGAAGACAAAAGAGCTTTCCTGGTAACTGACTAATACCCTGGTGGCACAGTAACTGATTATGACTTTGCTGCCAGTATGAATCATAATCAACTTACACACCTGTACACTCAAAAGTGATTTCTCTATTCACTGCTCACTCAACAGTCTCATTTGACCAAATCAATGTAAATATGGAAAAATACACTTTTATAATTTTGGCAGATAAGAATTTAACTATCTTCAGATAGCAGCTGAGCAAATCTCTAGTAAATCAACCATACATAACTGAAATTCATTGATTTTGGACATTTGATCTCTTGGCCAAGTGTGACTTGAATCTCTGAATGTTCATTTCCAGTGTATATCTGTAAATGATATTGTTTTTTTGTTTTTCATTTCATAGAATTGACAATCTGACCAAAGCAGACTGTATTGTTCAAGAACATGCAGCTCAGTGTTTCTTGGTAGTTTTGACATCTTGACATTACTAGTGTCTTTTCTTTATGTTTCAGGTTACTGGCCGTTTGACTATGTGGTGTGTGACATGTATGTGACCAGTGATGTGCTCATGTGTACCTCGTCTATTCTACATCTGTGCACCATATCTGTGGAACGCTACCTTGCCATCAGTTCACCGCTTTCTGTACGAAACAAGTCAAAAGGTGTAGTCCTCACCAAAATAGTTCTCGTCTGGATATTGTCCTCGGCAATCACCAGCCCTATCACTATACTTGGATTTGTAGATCACACAAATGTTTTGAACAATCATCAGTGTGCACTAACAAATGAAAAGTTTATAATATATGGATCAATTGGTGCATTTTTCATTCCTCTATCTATAATGGTGACGACATATGGATTAACTGTACATCTTTTACGAAAGCAGGCCTCAAGGTGTGCCCAAGGAAAAGATAATGAAGGACAGCCTATGATAAGGCGCTCAACAAGTAGAAAACAAATCAAATTTCGACAAAGAGTCAAATTTGAACCAAGACGGACCAAAAGTTGTCCGCAAAAAAAATGTGCTGGATATTCAGATTACTGCCATCGAACACCAAGTATCAAGTCTGTTGGCAACGGAGTGGAAACCAGTCTCCCTGAAATTGAAATCACGCCACCTCCTTCGCCACTTTACATGAAAAGCTATCAGCCAGATATTGACAGTATTGTTGAAGAGAATCACAATGGTGTGAACTGCAGGAAATCTAGTCTGACAAGCACAACTTGTAGCACAATCAGTACAGACTCTCCAAAACGTCTCAAAAATTTAGTCACCAAACATCAAAGTGCTCTCCGAGCTGCCAGTATTCTTTTAATGCGAAAGGACAGAGACACTGCTTCAGAAACTTCGTCTCCCCGACATGACCAAGATGATGTCAACACGGAACAGAAGGCATCCAAAGTCCTCGGTGTTGTCTTTGCTATATTTGTGGTATGCTGGGCGCCATTTTTTATTGTAAATATTATGACAGTGTTATGTAAGGAATGTGAATTTCAACCACTGCTCATCAACGCCTTTGTGTGGTTAGGATACGTATCCAGTACCCTTAATCCTATCATTTACACCATGTTCAATAAAACATTCAAGATGACTTTCATAAAACTGTTAAAGTGTCAGTATAAGACCATACAGAAATCTCTGCGAGTACGATGGCACAGCAAAAATGGCTACCATTCCACTTTCAGAACTCATTCTTACTATATGTCGGACAGTAAAGCAGAGTCACAACTCTAATCAGCCATAGTGTTGCAATATTTACTGTTACTTCTTTTAAAAGAAGCCTGATGCTGTCTAAGCATTTTCCAAAAGGAGAGTATTTATGCAAATATGTTTTTGTCCTAAATATGAACATCCATTTTCCCCAATATTCTAGATTCTGTGCAACATTGTTGTAAGTGTTACTGTATTTACTGGGCAGTGTCAAAATATGCGTCAAAAGCAAGTATAAGGAACTCTGAACATTCGAGCTACTATTACAGGTCAGAAGGATGCGGCTTCTGTTTGTACTTTTTTGTAATTTCTACTGTAATCTGAACATCATAAAAATGTTCATATTAAATGTTTTCTTATGCATATTATTCACATGATATAGCCTTGTGAAAAAAAATAAATAGAATCTTTCAAAAAGTATTATTTAAGTGTTTCATTTCTAGGGGAATTGAAACTGCTGTCTCCATTAGCACTTCTTCATTTTAAAATGTGGGAAAAAACAGAGATTACATAAATAAGACTATGATATATATCATTCTACTGGTCAATTGCCAACATTCTGAAACTAAAATATGTAAGAAGCTTCAGAAACTGCAAGTAAATGTTTCCTTTATCGTTTGAAAACCAAATATCTTATAAATCATAAAGGGTTATTGGCAAAAGCTATTCACAGTATGAAAAAATAAACCTGGTATAAAATGGTGTTCAGAGTCATGAAACCAGGACACTGGTTGTCGTGAGAAGAATACAAATAATGAGATAGAACATAACTTTATATTCATTTATAAAGATGGGTTTAATATAAAGATACATAAGCTAAAGAGCAGAGCTTCTGATTATTGTTATGGAACTCGATTTTTAAAAGGATAAAATCTGACTTCACTTCAAATTACTTGAGCATGATTTTGTGCTGAGCATGAGATTGTGCTGGAGAAACATTTACAAGCAGGTGACAACAAGGAATATTACAGCTACAGACAACACTATTTGTCCTAAAACACTAGTTCTGGAGGAGTTCTTGTAATTTCTGCCACTAGATCAGACATAATGATTAGAATACGTGTTATCAAAAGCCTTTCCAAAGATCAGCAAAGAACCAAGGTATAATATCGTGATTCAGTCAAATGACGGGCAATTATTGGTTCAAACGTTTAACAGACTTCCGGGGAACAACTTTCACGCTGAAAATAGCTTTGTTTGATCAATGTTCCATAACTCTGTTCTTTTTTTTTTCTTTTCTGATAACTCTGAACATTTTAATGAAGTTTTGAATCAATCCCATCAATGATTACTGAGAAATACCCATCATTACTTTTATCTTTATTCAATTTAACATTGCATGCAAAACCTTCAAGTTAAACAAGGGCCATCCATAATTTGCATTAAATTCAATCAAGTGTTTTAAAACTGAATTAACTGATAGATTTTCTGGAACACTTTTATAAGGAAAGCTAACTTACTCATCATCAGCTTTTGAAGTTAATGCCACATGTGTAATTTCATGTGTAAATTCTCCAGCAATTCTTCCTTCACATGAAATTTGACTATCTGAAATTTACTTCCTCTTCTCATGAATTGTGTTTTATTTTTTATTTATGTATTGTATACTGCATTCAGCAATTATCTGGGAGTCTGAAAGTTTCCACAAGTTCCTAAGGGAAGAATATCAAAACTTAAATTCACATAAAATGTTTGAAAGAGTTGAAACCATTTTGCAACACTATGAAGTGGGAACTGACTTTTCACATATTTTTCTGCTGTACAAGAAAGTTCTGGATATAATCCACAATATGTGAAACTATAAAATATAAATGAAACTACCTGCACAACTCGTTACATTGTTTTCTTTGTTCATATGTAATTCATCTGTAATATGCCTTAAATTATTTCTTCATGTATTGCTATATAGTAAAATTTTAATACTCTTACAATCGTAAAATAAAATTGCAATAAAACATAGGAAAATATAATGAAAACATTCAGCTATGTCCTAGTTTTTTATTAGTTTTTAATTTACAAGGGGGCTAACTACTCAAAATTTGTTGCATGCTAGTAAAAAAGCCTGGAACGAAAAGTTAAAAGGAAATTAAGAAAATTCAAAGGAAAAAAACTTCAATTTATATATCAAAGCACCAAAAGTACTGGAAGCAAGTCTCACTAGACAGTGTGTTTGAGCATAAGTTAAGTATAATGATAGTGGTGGAGCTTTGCCTTTGTTTCAACATTATATTCACTGACTATATATTCTAGTGAAATCTTGTTTACAATAATTATGACCTCTAACATGTATGAGAAAATTTATGTAAACTGAAAACATCAGTAAACAGGCTGGTGAAAATTCATGGAAAAAAAGAAATGAAAACCTATAGAAGGTGTAAAATCAATCATTTATCTGAGAACATCTACTTTAAGAAGCTACTAAAACAACAAAGGTCTTGACAAAATAGTTTCAAGGTTATGTGACATTAAAGAAATTGAGAGTGCCTGGGCTGACCAAATCATCAAATTGATGTACATTTTCATGCAGACAGTTTTAGCAGATAAATGTAAATCTTGGGGGCTTTACTGATCTTCATTTTTAAGATTTACTTAAATCTCATCTAACCATATGAATTGCTTTTGAATGATTGTGGGCTGTATTTAGGCAGAATGCTTCATGACAATGCAAAGCCGCAAGGTGATTATTGATATTTAGTTTTTGTAGCCTATACTTGCTCAAAAGACTGTACATTAAGGAGAGAGTTCTTAAATAAGCTTAGAGCTTTCTACTCGATCCTTGCTGTTATTTAACAGAAATATTGTATATGCATTTATTGAATAAATACTGTTTAAACCAAATGACTGTCTAGATGTGAATGCATAACATTAAAATTTGCATATTGTTTGACAGGAATAGATAATACAAGCATGTTGGTTAATCTCATATAGGTGAGAACTCATTTCATTTTCATGAAAAACAGTTCTATTTAAAAAACAGTTAACTTCTTCTGAGAAGTGAGTGAATAAGAGATAATTATTTTGTTAAAATATTATGCTGCACAAATGTATAAAAGAATATAACCACTAAACCATCTTCTGATGTCCCTCATAAATCAAAAACCAAGAGATTATTATTAATGCAGAACATCTGAAGGTTCCTTTTTTATTGTATTCAAAAATTAAAACAAATCCCGATCTTTTGCTTCTGAGAGTGTTATAAATACTCTATCATAAACATTTACATAAACTGTAATCATTCAATAGTGATCCTTGTAGACGTGATAATTTAAATAACAAATTATCAAAAGCTGGCATCAATAGGAATAACAACAACTGACTTTGATATGTTGAATATGTAAATTAATCATACAGAATACAGATTATATCTGTGTTAGATGATAGTGAAGAAGATCTTGGCACCAACCATCCACTTAACTCAGTAGGATGTCACTGGTCTTTCCCTTCCTATTTCCCCAAATGTATTAATTGTTCTTTGAGTGGCCTTAACAGCTATTAAAGTTAAGTCTAAGAAAAACACAATACTATAGGGTTATAAGTATAGTCATATGATCCAGATTTGTCACCTTTCATGTGTCGACGTTCATACAAGTGTGGAGCAAGTGTATGATCCAATCATTGTGAGAGCCAATTCAGGTTCTGGATCACATGATAATGACCCATTTACCTTGCCTACCGCTACTAGCCTACGAAAACATTTTTAGTTAAAATGGTGTTTTAAGCATAAAATTGAACTATTATTCTTGCAAAATGAGTGCTGTGTGCAACATAATTTTATTGACGTTGATCATCCTATAATCATTAAGTAGTATAAATGCCCCAATCAAAAGAGAAGTTATTAACTTCATCTGAATGCATGAATCTGCTTTGGACCAACTGAATGCACTGGTACATATAATTGAAATGTACAGATTGGACATAGCTACATACAAAACAGAATTTATGGTTGATTAAGTGATGCATTTTTTGCATAAATTTATAGGCATATAATAAAAGGTATATAATGCTACATGTACTGAATATACTTCCAGAGAGGCAGCTGATTTTCATCAAACTTGGTTGCATGTTGCAGTCAAATCACTGGGATACTGCAATGTATACAGGAATCAGTACCTTTGTTGTCTATAGAAATTATGCAGATAAGTAAAAAAATCTGCCAAAACCTATTCAAAGGCCTTTCAAATAGCAAATTTTATCAATCAAACTTTAGTAAGTAAAATAAACCAAGTTGAACAACAACTTAGCATAAAGGTGAAATGAAGAAATATCCCCAAACATCACTGCTATCAGCTATCAAACTGCGATAAAATCATTAACCTAAATGAAAGCTCTACAAACTACCTGCTGTTACTGGTAGAGAGGTTTTGTATGGTAATCTAAAGGTAAAGCATCAAATGTAATGAGTTCAAATGTGTAAATCAGGACAATAAACATCAAAATGAACACTGCTCTGTTCCAAATGTGACAATTAACACAATAATAGTTTATACCACCCAAGAATTTCAAATTGTTTAACATACTTCAAATAGTTTCTTGGAAAATATATATTTCAAGAAAATTGCCTTCATAAGACTTAGAGTCCTTACCTAATGTGGTTGACTTGCCCTCATTAAAGACTGGTAGTGTTCTTGCTAAATGTGGATGACTTGCCTTCATTAGACTGGAAATAACCTTACTTAATGTGGACCACCTGCCTTCATTAGATTGGAACTGCCCTTGTTAAATGTGATGAATTGCCTTCATAATGTGAACTCAATGCCTTCATAAGACTGGCAGTCCTTACTTTATGTGGATTACTTGCCTTTATAAGACTGGCAGTCCTTACTTTATGTGGATTACTTGCCTTTATAAGACTGGAAGTGTCCTTACTTTATGTGGATTACTTGCCTTTATAAGACTGGAAGTGTCCTTACTTTATGTGGATTACTTGCCTTTATACTGGAAGTGTCCTTACTTTATGTGGATTCCTTGCCTTTATAAGGCTGGAAGTGTCCTTACTTTATGTGGATTACTTGCCTTTATAAGGCTGGAAGTGTCCTTACTTTATGTGGATTACTTGCCTTTATAAGGCTGGAAGTGTCCTTGTTAAGTGTGGATGACTTGCCTTCATAAGACAACTAGTTATTTAATAAGTGTCCTTGCTATATATGGGTGACCTGCCTGAAGTGACCTTACTTAATAAGATATTACCAACAAAAATGTCTGATTGATACAACAACTTTCTCTACATGATGCAACCCTTACTTGGGCAATTATTTAATGAACTAGCAATTTTCATGAACAGTTATTTTTGGTTTAGAGTTTTTCCAATGAAAGATAATTCTGCAACATTGCCATTACACTAATTAAACCAAATATTTTCTAACAATAAAATAACAAGAGGGCCATTGGACCTTTATCGTTCACCTGAGTTGACAGAGAACATCTGCAATTTGTGATTTGTGTAGGGTATGAAATAAAAAAACTCTATATCCTAAAATAAAATTCTAACAATGAATTTTCTAGATTTTAACATTTTTCTATTGATTATATAGGGAAAACTGTCCCATCCCATTTGGACTTCACTTTTTAATGAATCTTCTTCACTTTAGGAGTTTTGGTAGAAGGTCATATGATGATACTTTATGTCAAATAAAATTTGATTCTGACCTTTAGATTCAGAGAAAAAGATTTTTCAAAAGTTTCTACACAGAAAAGCAAACAGTCCCACCTAATGGAAGCCTCACTTCATTTAGCTATTTTAGAAGAGAGTCATATGGTGAGCATACTGTCGCAAAAAATCTAAATCTGACTATTAGTTTTAGAGAAGAAGATTTATATTTATATGGATTATATAGAGAAACTGGGCACCTAATTTTTTAAAGGATCAATTTGGAAGAGAGTCATAAAGTGATCATATTTGTCAAATAGAATTAATTTGTGACAAGTAGTTTCAGAGAAGATTGTTCAAGTTTCTATACAGATTATCATGTTCTAAGAAAACAGTCCAACACCACTCATTTTTAGCTCGACTATTCGAAGAATAAGGAGACTATTGCACTCGCCCCGGCGTCGGCGTTGGTTAAAGTTTTTAATGAAGTCAAATATCTTGAATACTATCAAAGGTATTGACTTGAAACTCAAAATATATCTTTACCATCAACATCTACACCTGAGGAAACAATCCCCATAACTCTGTTTTGATTTTTGACAGATTTATGCCCCTTTTTAACTTAGAATTTTTGGTTAAAGTTTTTTATAAATTCAAATATCTTGCATATTATCAAAGGTATTGACTTGAAACTCAAAATATATCTTTACCATCAACATCTACACCTGAGGAAACAATCTTCATAACTCTGTTTTGATTTTTGACAGATTTATGCCCCTTTTTAACTTAGAATTTTTGGTTAAAGTTTTTAATAAAGTCAAATATCCTGAATACTATCAAAGGTATTGACTTGAAACTCAAACTGTTTGTTTACCATCAACATCTACACCTGAGGAAACAATCCCCATAACTCTGTTTTGATTTTTGACAGATTTATGCCCCTTTTTAACTTAGAATTTTTGGTTAAAGTTTTTTATAAATTCAAATATCTTGCAAATTATCAAAGGTATTGTCTTGAAACTCAAAATATATCTTTACCATCAGCATCTTCACCTGAGGAAACAATCCTCATAACTCCGTTTTGATTTTTGACAGATTTATGCCCCTTTTTAACTTAGATTTTTTGTTAAAGATTTTTATAAATTCAAATATCTTGAATACTATCAAAGGTATTGACTTGAAACTCAAAGTATGTGTCTACAATCAACATCTACACCTGAGGAAACAATCCCCATAACTCTGTTTTGATTTTTGACAGATTTATGCCCCTTTTTAACTTAGAATATTTGGTGAAAGATTTTATAAAGTCAAATGTTTTGAATACTATCAAAGGTATTGACTTGAAACTCAAAGTATGTGTCTACCATCAACATCTACATCTGAGGAAACAATCCCCATAACTCTGTTTTGATTTTTGACAGATTTATGCCCCTTTTTAACTTTAATTTTTTTTTATGGACTTAAAATGTATGTTTACTGTCAACATCTTCACCAATGTTTTTCATTTTTGACATTTATGCCCCTTTTAACTTAGAATTTTGTCACAGTTTTTACCAGACTAACATGGAAATACTCGAAATGGCTTTCTTTTGAAATGTCATAGAATAATTATGCAGCATGCAGCGGTCATGCTTTTTTAATTCTATACATTTCAATTTTGAAAAGTTACAGAGTTATTCATGATCAAATTTACAAGGTTATGTATTTCTTTGAAATTATCCCCTCCTCCCTCCACTTGGCTTACAGAATCCAGAGTAAGGCTTTGAATGTAATGTACATTTACAAAGGTCTTTGAACAAGTTTCATATCTTTGACCTTAATTCTTACAGACAATTACACAATACTCCTGTTCTTTGACAAAAAACCCATTTTACCAACAACCTTTCGAATAGTCGAGCGTGCTGTCATGTGACAGCTCTTGTTAATGAAGCAATTTGATTTACGCAATTTTGGTAGAGAGTCATCAGGTGATCATTAACTTGAGTCATATCAAACTAAATTCAATTCTGATCACTAGTACCAGAGATTAATATTTTCAAATGTTTTTCCCTTTGGTTGCCATAGCAACCAGAGTTCTGCAAGGATTAGAATTCTTTTCGCAATTTTGGTAGAAGTTTATACAAGGAACATCCCTGCCAAGTTTCATTACCATTGGCCAAGAGATTTTACACAAGATGTCATTTCAATGCAATTGCTGAAGACAAACAATGACACTGATCACTTTAGCTTACCATGTGCACAAAGTGCCAGGTGAGCTAATCATAGTATGTTTTATTCTAACACGATCCGCAACTTTTCGTATATAGATATAGAGGGAAAGAAGCTATACATTATTTTACGATAAAATACAGATCACGTTTCCCACGGGCAAAACGTGGGGTAAATATCGCACGCGTCCAATCGCATTCCGTGCTTGTAAGTTACTATGGAATGTTGCTATGCATCGAACATAGTTCGTGGTATTTTTTACTATTTCGTGTTAGAATCGAAATAATAAATGCATCTCTGTATTTTATCGTTTAATAAAATACAGTCAATCATTCGGATGCGAAAATTAAATCACTCGTGCTACGCACTCGTGATTTAATGACTACGCCTCCGAATTCCTGACTGTATTTTATTAAACAGTAAAATACAGGGACACATTCATTATTTCTTAATTAAACAATATAGTTTTAAACATCTGATATAACTGTATCAGTTAAAGACAAGCTGTGCAATATGACATTATAATTCAAACAATGTGTGAATATAATATGCCCAGAAACAAATATCCACTCAAATATATCAACAAACTTGTGTAGTGCTTTAAAGGTATATAATCAGATTTTGGCTATGTAACAGATTTGTTTGAACAATTATATATTTAGATGGAATTCATTAGAAATTCAAGTCTGAAAAAATATTATTACCTCCCTTTACCTACCTTGGAAATAAATGAATTCAGAAGCTACAGGTAGTTTTAATACTTGCATTTTGGTTCAGAATGTTAAGATATTTGTTTATCTATCCTATTCAAATGTAAAAGTAGAAATTATATTGAAATAAAAAAGAAATACTCAACGTTTTAAATACTTTAATATTAAAGGGGAGTAATAACAAAATTTTATAAAAGTTGATAAAATGTAAATTTCTGATAGGGATCTAACTTTATGTAATGGGTCTTTTTGTTCATTAAATAAATCTCTAACAGAATATACAACAAGTGCTGTCCCTCAAAAGTGGCGAATGCCCCCGAAAGAGGTGCCTCGCAGTCTGTGTCCTCTCCATGTGCTCAATAAATGTGCTATGTAATTTTAAAATCCTTCCATGCATGACAGAGTAACCATGCATACAGTTTTCCATTACTTTAAACACTAAGTGTGACCTTGACCTTTGAGCTAGGGACTTGGGTCTTGCATGCGACACATCCGCTTGATGTGTTAGATATTTGTGCCAAGTTATTTTAAAATCCTTCAAAGCATGATAAAGTTATAGTCCGGACACAAATGTATGCATATTTACAGGATTCCATTACCTATAAACTCTAAGTGTGACCTTGACCTTTGTGGTAGGGATGTGGGTCTTGCACGCAACACGTCATCTTGATGTGCCAGACATTTGTGCCAAATTATTTTAAAATCCTTCAATGCATGACAAAGTTACAGTCCGGACACGAATGTGTGCATATATGCATATATAGAGGAATCCATTTCCTTCAAACTCTAAGTGTGACCTTGACCTTTGAGCTAGGGACAGGGGGCTTGCACGTGACACGTCGTCTTGATGTGCTAGACATTTGTGCCAAGTTATTTTAAAATCCTTCAATGCATGACAAAGTTACAGTCCAGACACGAATGTATGCATATATGCATATATATAGGAATCCATTACCTTCAAACTCTAAGTTTGACCTTGACCTTTGAGCTAGGGACAGGGGGCTTGCATGCGGCACGTTGTCTTGATGTGCTAGACATTTGTGCCAAGTTATTTTAAAATCCTTCAATGCATGACAAAGTTACAGTCCGGACACGAATGTGTGCATATATGCATATATATAGGAATCCATTACCTTAAAACTCTAAGTATGACCTTGACCTTTGAGCTAGGGGCGTGGGTCTTGCACGCAACACGTCATCTTGATGTGCTAGACATTTGTGCCACGATATTTTAAAATCCTTCAATGCATGACAAAGTTACAGTCCGGACACGAATGTGTGCATATAAATAGGATTCCATAACCTTCATACTCCAAGTGTGGCCTTGACCTTTGAGGTAGGGATGTGGGTCTTGCACGTGACACGTCGTCTTGATGTGCGATTTTAATATGCCACCCTTCGGGGGGCATAAAAAGTAAAAATTGTAATAAAATGTTGCTTAAAAGTAATTGACCACCTTTAAAGATACTAATAGTAAACATAGTCTGCGGCCAGAACCCACTTAACAAGATTCTGAAAAACTGCAAGATTTATGAAAACAAATGGTACCATCATGATAAATAAACTAGATTTATGATGTAGCCATTGCATATTTATAGAATTTTGTCGCTCTTCAATCATGCATTATTGTCTGTACATAATTTTTCACATAATACATTTTAGTATAAATTTAACTTCGGATATAACAAAATTTCAGATATAAGAAACAGATATTTGGGCCTGATTTTTTCTTCTCTATTTTATATGAGAATGTTATATCCAGGATATAACATACTTCAGATATAAGAAACCAGTTTAAATGGTCCAAGGAGTTCATTATATACAGAGTTTACTGTATATTTTAAATCTTTAGTAGCTTACTATTAAAACTTTACATTTTTGGAAAAATTTAATATAAATTTAGAATTTGAAACAAGAGGGCCAAGATGACCCTATATGGCTCACCTGAGACCTACTTATGACAAAATGTGACCAAACTTCAACCCTAAACTATATATCATACACACAAATATTCTGTTTGAACTTGACAAGACAAACCTTTTGACCAATTTACATGATGATTGGGTTTTAAATGTCATCTTTATGGCATACATAAAGTTTTTAATCAGGTGACCTAATTTTTGACCTCAGGTTTTACGTATTTAAACTTGACCTACATTTCATCAAAACAATCTCATCAAAACAATCACACTGACAAAGTTTCATGGAGTAACAATGAAAAATGCAACCTATATTGCATACACAAGGTTTTTGTATACATTCAGTCGACTCTCGTTAAAAAAACCCGAAAAATCGAGATAACCGAAGTTGAATAAAATATGAAATAATTATGCTCGATAGGGTAGGTGGGGGAGGGGGGTGTTGAACTTTCTCTTCTTGCCCTATATTGATCCCATGACCTAGTTTTTGACCCCAGATGATCAATATTCTATCTAGATCTAGATTGCATCAAGGCAGTTATACTGACCAAGTTTCATTAAGATATAGTGAAAAATGCAGCCTCTATTGCATACACAAGGTTAAGTGTGGACAGACAGATGCCAGGGAATCACAATAGCTCAGGAGAGCTAACTATTAAATTTTTCATACTGTACCATTGGTCAGTTAAGGGAGTTACACAATGATTTTTATAATATAAACATGAAATATTCTGATTTTTGTCCAGGTATGTGAACTGGTTTTAGTTTAGACATGTTTGTGCATAGAAAAAAAGAGGCAATGGAAAATCAAAGGGCAGTAATGGTGCCTTCTGGGCTAGTGGCACAACTCTTTTACAAAATCATATTCAAAACTTTTAGACCAACTACAAAGTGAATGGACAGCTAAAAAGAAATGGTCCAAATAGACAGTTCATTGAAACAGTTGGTCAAAGAAGGTATTACACAGACAGTAGTTTAAGCTGGAAGTTCATTGCAGGGTAGAAAATTTATCTATTGATATGCTTATCTTAATGAGATCTAGCAAGTAACCTTGTACCTGCTCAAACTTTAAACTATCAATCAGGCACTCTTCTATCTTCAATAGTCTTCTATCATGCAACTAATCAGTCAAGATCTCAAGGCAGATGCCATGATATAGACCAATTTCCAAAGAGGGTATAGTTAGTGGACATACATACAAAGTAGAGCTAAATCACTGTAAATTCATTTAGAAATGCAGACTTCATACACAGATGGGTTCCAACTGAGGCATCATATAGTAATGTTTAAAACATTCTCTTAAATCCAGTCGTCTGCAGGGGTTACAATGTTTATAAATGAGTGTAACATGGATATTTCCAAAGATGTTTAAGTATTGATATCATGCTGCTTGCAACAATATCCTTATTATATTTACATAGAGATTCTAATATTCCAATAATATAATTATATTGACATTAGATTTTATTTACACAGGAAACAGCTACTAATCACTGTGACCAAGTTTCACAGACATATGTGCAGGAATTCTCATCTATCTATCATACAGTGCAGTATTTTTACCACCATCAACTATGAGCTGTGAGTGTTGTGGGCTGTTTTACTGTATCAACAACTGTGAAATTTTATCAAATTGTTTGCAACCTATAAAAACTTCAAAACAACACATAGTCAGGAGGATGAATAATGTAAACAAGATTGCACAAAACCACAACACCTAGCACTACTATAAAACTGTACACCCACATTGATCTCTTAGGCAATAATATAATATTCAAATTATAGATATGAACAGTGTACTGAAATTGCCTTAACCACAGACAGCTCCTGATGCAACTGTTGCTGCAACTCTTTAATACAGAAAACCACACTTGGAATGTTATCTTAGGTGTGATTTAATTCTTTAACTACTCTAAACTTGCAGAAAAAGTCTTAAGGCAATCAGCATCTTGATTGATTACACATTTCAATAACATACAATATATCCTAACCACATCATACCAGGGAGCAAAATCAGCCGATTAAAAAGTACAAAACAATCCGTGTTTTTTCTGAATGTTGTTTGCTTTTAAATACTAGTATACTACACTGCAATATACACACATAATGTTTGTAGATGTGATGGTTCCCCAATGATTCCTGCTGACAATTATTACAGACAATGTTACTGTTAAATATGGCGAATAGGTGCAAGTTCTATTTGATGAGTGCATCATGCATACGTATGATTTTCCTGGTTTCTTCATTCTGCACTCAAATGATATATTTGAAAAGTATCTCCCTTGACAATGTACAGTGCTGTGTTCTTACCAACAGTTACACAATAATATAGTATAAACAAGCCAATGGTCCCCACCTAAATATGACAGGATGAGATGAACGTGTGACTACAGTTTCATGGAAAGTGTTCAAGGTCACTGGCAACAACTGCAAAAGTTATTTCAAAAGTAGTTCATGCAGTTACAGTCAAGTCACAAAACACTTCAACATAACTCCTAGTTATAAGTTTGTGTCCCAAGTGTGACCTTGACCTTCGAGGTAGCCCCCTGAGTGTTGTGCCTGATACACCCTTGTGGTATGGACAACAACTTTGTGAAGTTTTTTTTTAAAGCATCCAATGCACCTTGAAATACAGCCTAGACACAAAATACTTGTATAATTACCCTATATCACATTTTGATATGTGCTTAATAACTGTGCCATGCAATTTTAAAATCCTTCCATGCATGACAGCATTACGGTATGCATACAGTATTCCATAACCTTTAAACTCTAAGTGTGACCTTGACCTTTGAGGTAGGGACGCAACACATTGTCTTGATGTGCCGAACATTTGTGTCCAGTTATTTTAAAATCAATCAATGCATGACAAAGTTACAGTCTAGACATGGAAAAATGCAAGGGCAGAAGTTGACCATGAAATAACTCTGCTAAGAATAACTGAACTTGAAAATGCTGACAACATGCACAACTAGGCTTTGGCACTGATCATTCATACAAAGTTTGGTTGAAATCCACCTAGCTGTATCAGAAGAGTTGCATGGCAAACTTATGGCTAGGGTTAAAAAAGTTCCAGTAAAATCCATCCAAGAGGAGTTGTGCAGACAAACTTTCGTGAAAGACAGACAGCACCAATCAATACGTCTCTCCCCCCCCCCTGTAGGTGTCAGACATAAATATGGGATAATGTAAGCAGTTATAAGAACTTACCTATGCTACACCTTAGTAAAGTTACTCTTCTACCTAGGGAGTAAATCGAGGGGGATTTACCTCAATTGGACAAATTACCAAAAACAAACAACCTCACCCCATCTTTACAAGCACAACTTGAAGACTGTACATGCCTTAGCACTTACCTGAAAATAAACAAGAACATATTGTTAATGTAAGCTCATTAGCTAAAAACATGTGTAGATAAAAACAAAAATTACCTAATAACTATGAAAAACTCTCCTTTGTTCATTCATTTCATTCATTAAGTTTGTAGTTAATATCACTTGTGGTCTTGCTTGTAGAACAGGTATATTATTTGTTAGATGTTACAGTTTTTTATCCGATTGATGTCATTGTAACTACATTACAGCATTCCTTACTCAGTATTCTCAATATAAATATAGATGTATTATCAGCAGCCACAGTAGTAACAGAGGATAAGGCAAGCAAAAACCTTCCCTCCTAACTGATAAGGACTAACAAAGAAGTCAAGATGTTCCTGTTTCTGGAAACCTGTTAATTATCAGGTGAATTCACTAATTGGAAGTAGATGACTCTGACAATACATGATGTCAGAATTCTATCACAGATCTTGTAAACTTTGGCACAGATTACTTGCTAACAAAATGTCTTGTAACTTTTCTACCTCATTTAATTGAGGTGTATGACTAACATTGCTTTACTACAAAGGACCCTGGCAATTGGTTTAAATATCTTTTACAGAAGCATGATCTCAATTCAATTAAAGGTCAATTAAAGATAAAATCGAATTTCTGGAATTGTAACAGAGTCTTCCCAGAAGGAAAATGAGACCATATTGTGCTGAAATTTTGAGTTTAACCTTTACAAAACCGAAAGTAGGTTTTTGAGTTATCAAATATCTTTGTAATTTTTCAGAGATCTCCCAGAAAGAAGCTGTAAATATGTTGTACATGCATAAGCATGCCTATTTGAATTATAGTTGAAAGAACTTTACTTCCACTGATGTGCAACATATATCTCTGACTGTTTACAACATGCAATAAAGAGAAAGGGGTAGGACAAAAAGACCACCCAGGTTAATCTAAGGAAATTAAAAACAAGAGCTGTCTCATGACAGCACGCTCGACTATTCGAAAGCTTGTCAGTAAAATGGTTTTTTTTGTCTAAGAACAGGACTGGTGTATTGTGTAATTGTCTATAAGACTTAAGGTCAAAGATATGAAACTTGTTCAAAGACCTCTGTAAATGTACATTATGTTCAAAGCCTTACCCTGGATTCTGTGAGCCAACTGGAGGGAGGAGGGGAGGGAGGTGGGGGATAATTTCAAAGAAATACATGACCTTGTATATTTGATCCTGAATAACTTTGTAACATTTCAAAATTGATATGCATAAAATTAAACAAGCATAACTGCTGCATGCTGCATAATTATTTTATGACATTTTAAAAATATGCCATTTTGAGTATTTCAGTCTGGTAAAAACTGTGAAAAAATTCTAAGTTAAAAAGGGGCATAAATCTGTCAAAAATCAAAAACAGTGGTGAAGATGTTGATAGTAAAAGTACATTTTAAGTTTCAAGTCAATATGTTCGATAGTATTCAAGATATTAGACTTCATAAAAATCTTTAACTAAAATTCTAAGTTGAAAAGGGACATAAATCTGTCAAAAATCAAAACAGAGTTATGTGGACTGTTTCTTTAGGTGTAGCTGATGATGGTAAAGATATATTTTGAGTTTCAAGTCAATACCTTTGATAGAAATCAAGATATTTGACTTCATAAAAATCTTTAACCAAAAATTCTAAGTTAAAAAGGGGCATAAATCTATCAAAAATCAAAGCAGAGTTATGGGGATTGTTTCCCCAGGTGTAGATGTTGATGGTTTGAGTTTCAAGTCAATACCTTTGATAGTATTCAAGATATTTGACTTTATAAAAAACTTTAACCAAAAGTTCTAAGTTAAAAAGGGGCATAAATCTGTCAAAAATCAAAACAGAGTTATGGGGATTGTTTCCTCAGGTGAAGATGTTGATGGTAAAGATATATTTTGAGTTTCAAGTCAATACCTTTGATAGTATTCAAGATGTTTGACTTAATAAAAAACTTTAACCAAAAATTCCAAGTTAAAAAGGGGCATAAATCTGTCAAAAATCAAAACAGAGTTATGGGGATTGTTTCCTCAGGTGTAGATGTTGATGGCAAAGATAGATATTGAGTTTCAAGTCAATACCTTTGATAGTATTCAAGATATTTAACTTTATAAAAAACTTTAACCAACGCAGACGCCGATGCTGACGCTGGGGCTAGTGCAATAGCCTCCTTATTCTTCGAATAGTCGAGCTAAAAATCACTTGTTTTGCTGCACTTCTATTTCAAACAGGGAAATACTCCACAGCTATTTTAAAATTTAAAAAGCCATTTTAAAACTGTATTTCACTGATACAATTCCTGATTGAAAAGAAAATTTGATTTGGTCTTAGTAATTGACATTTTACAAAACCTTCTGACCAATTTCATGAAAATACAGTCAAATTCTAAATTTCTAGAGGGCTAATAATGCTGTCCTACAAACTAACCTAGTCCCCTGATTACCAGGAAAATTTGACCTAGATTTCATAAAGACCTATCTCTAGTTTATGAAAAAAAAACAAGGTATTTTCAGTAATAAGTCCTATCTGTCACTAATAAGTCAAATATTCCACTCATATGTTCATTATTCCATTCATAAGTCAAATATTTCATTCATAAGTCATATATTTTATCCTAATTCAATAAGGGGTAAACGCAAAACTATTTTATCTGCTTCTATTTCTATATACACTTAGAAAGTTTAGTGTTGACCCCTCTGTTAATTATTATCATTTTGATTTATTATTATAGTTCACTCATAAGTCAAATGTTCCATTCATAAGTCAAATATTCCACTCATAGGTTTTTCCAGGAAGCAGACTCAAGAGTGACTCAATAAGCTTCAAGTTTCCTTCACAATCGAACTAAAATAAGTTAGTATTACTTTTTTTAATCAGTCAAATATTCCACTCATTAGTCAAATACTTTACTCATAAGTCATACATTCCACTCATAAGTACAATATTTTACTCATTAGTCAAACATTCCACTCCTTAGTCAAATATTCCACTCATAAGTCAAACATTCCACTCATTAGTCAAATATTTTACTCATAACTCAAACATTCCAATTATAACTTCTAAGTAAAACATTCTCTTCAAAAGTAAATATTCCACTTATATGTCAAGCATTCCACTCAATGACATTATTCAAATATTCCACTTAAAAGTCAAACATTCAACTCATAAGTCAAATATTCTACTGATAAGTCAAATATTCTACTGATACGTCAAATATTCTACTTATAAGTCAAATATTCTACTTATTAGTCAAACATTCCACTTATAAGTCAAATATTCTACTTATAAGTCAAACATTCCACTAAAAAGTCAAACATTCTACTCATAAGTCAAATATTCTACTTATAAGTCAAACATTCAACTCATAAGTCAAACATTCCACTTAAAAGTCAAATATTCTACTTATAAGTCAAACATTCCACTCATAAGTCAAACATTCCACTTAAAAGTCAAATATTCTACTTATAAGTCAAACATTTCACTTATAAGTCAAACATTCCACTAATAAGTCAAAGATTCTACTTATAAGTCAAATATTCTACTTATAAGTCAAACATTCCACTAATAAGTCAAACATTCTACTCATAAGTCAAATATTCTACTTATAAGTCAAACATTTAACTCATAAGTCAAACATTCCACTTAAAAGTCAAATATTCTACTTATAAGTCAAACATTCCACTAATAAGTCAAACATTCTACTCATAAGTCAAATATTCTACTTATTAGTCAAACATTCAATTCATAAGTCAAACATTCCACTCATAAGTCAAATATTCTACTTATAAGTCAAACATTCAACTAATAAGTCAAACATTCTACTCATAAGTCAAATATTCTACTTATAAGTCAAACATTCCACTTATAAGTCAAATATTCCACTAATAAGTCAAATAACTCATAAGTCAAACATTCCACTTATAAGTCAAATATTCTACTTATAAGTCAAACATTCTACTCATAAGTCAAACATTCTACTTATAAGTCAAATATTCCACTTATAAGTCAAACATTCCACTAATAAGTCAAATATTCCACTTATAAGTCAAATATTCTACTTATAAGTCAAACATTCCACTAATAAGTCAAATATTCTACTTATAAGTCAAATATTCTACTTATAAGTCCAAACATTCCACTTATAAGTCAAACATTCTACTTATAAGTCAAACATTCCACTTACAAGTCAAACATTCTACTTATAAGTCAAACATTCCACTTATAAGTCAAATATTCTACTTATAAGTCAAACATTCCACTTATAAGTCAAACATTCCACTTATAAGTCAAATATTCTACTTATAAGTCAAACATTCCACTTATAAGTCAAATATTCCACTTATAAGTCAATCATTTCACTTATAAGTCAAATATTCTACTTATAAGTCAAATATTCCACTTATAAGTCAAATATTCCACTCAAAAGTCAATCATTTCACTTCAAGTAAAATATTCTACTTATAAGTCCAAAAATCCACTTACAAGTTGGTTATTATAGGACAACAAAGCAGTAAATTGTTATACTATACACTAGAGTGTACTTTGAGTCATGAACTGTCTTATTAACCAGACAAAATCTAAAAACTGCTGTATAATAGTTTTGCTGCATGAAAATGATAAAGATTTGCATTCTTTGAGAGTAACAAGACATCTTGTCAACCCCGGTGAGAATGCCTGATACTCATATAATATTGCTGGTATTGCTGTAGATTTGCAATTCTTACAGTCCTTAAGATATTTGGCAGCATTCCTAGATTCTAATTTTCTATTGAGACAAATATATACACGAAATGCATGACCTTACTTGTACACTTTCTATCCTTATTATACCCAAAAGGTTTCAAGTTTAAGATACAATTATTGAAAGAGAAATGAAATTCTATTCAAAGCAATCCAGTTTTCTGCAGTTCCGTACATTTATTTTTTGGTTACGTTTAAAAGGAATGAGAAATGAAATAGCAATATCTATCCGACATGCAAGCTTGCAAAACAATTTAACATATTAGGACTAGTCTTCACCTTAACAAATGCTGAACATTTTTTTGTTTCTTTCCTTCTTGTTTTGTAAGTTAAAAAACTTTTCCTTCTTCAAATTAAACTACACTTATCACTAAATGTGATTAATACCCTCGAAAGACTGCTTTATACACTGAGGAAGTTTGTAGTAACAGAGTACTTTGCAAAAAAACTTAAATAGAGATATTAATCTTGGCAATAACTTGTCAAGATAGAGTTATGGTTCTTGTACACTGCACTTCCTTTCATTGTGCTGGACAATTGTTGATAGTTGTATTGAATTCCTACCAGTAGTTTTCAAGTTATTCTCCGGACAAGGAAAAGTAACAAAGGGCAATAACTCTGTAATCACTCAAGATAGAGTTATGGTTCTTGTGCACTGCACTTCCTCACATTGTACTTGACCATTATATGAAGTTGTAATGAATTCAAACCAGAAGTTTTCAAGTTATTCTCCGGACAAGGAAAAGTAACAATGGGCAATAACTCTGTAATCACTCAAGATAGTTATGGTTCTTGTGCACTGCACTTCCTCTCATTGTGCTTGACCACTGTATAAACTTGTAATGAATTCAAACTAATAGTTTTCAAGTTATGCTCTGGACAAGGAAAAGTAACAAAGGGCAATAACTCTGTAATCACTCAAGACAGTTATGGTTCTTGTACACTGCCCTTCCTCTCATTGTGCTTGACCACTGTATGAAGTTGTAATGAATTCAAACTAATAGTTTTCAAGTAATGCTCTGGACAAGGAAAAGTAACAAAGGGCAATAACTCTGTAATCACTCAAGACATTTATGGTTCTTGTACACTGCACTTCCTCTCATTGTGCTAGACCATTGTATGAAGTTGTATTGAATTCCAACAAGTAGTTTTCAAGTTATGCTCCGGACAAGGAAAATGCAACAGACCGAACCCCCGACCAACCAACTGCCCGACCGACCGACCAACCACTGGGTTAAATATAATAACTTTATACAAGGTATGAAGACTATTTAATTTAAAGGCTCAAAGAAAGAAAAGAAAAGCTTAAAAAATATGGAAAGTAGACACTTTAAAAGACAACCTTAACTTAAAACAGGACCCAAAGGCATATACCATTTAAGAATGTGTTCTTATAAAACTAATTTCCTTTGCAGCTCCTCAGTCCTGTATTTATGGACCCCGTGACTCCTATATACCCCCCTAAACTTTGTTTCGGGGTTATAAAAAAAAAAATTATTTTTTTTAAATTAAGTTTGGCATAAACTTGCTCATCTAAAGCTGGGCGGCATAGATGATATGGGGAAACAATGGGATTACATTTCTCAAGAAGTTTTCAAATTCTGAGTACATTGTAGTTCAAAAATTCATGGAGTCTTGTGAAACATTTCTCAGCAAAGGTCTTCACATTGTCCTATTTACATTTGATTATTAATATCTGATGTTTTATTGCATGTGTCACAACGGTACAAGTACAACAAAAGGAGCATAATGGCCCTATATCACTCACCCATTATTCCATTGTACAACACCTATAAGCTGAGTAAAGGCCAAAGAGACTCAAACGTAAAACATTAAGATATTGTCATTCCAATTTGCATGGTCTGCAGACATATTTGAAAAAACTTGGTAAACAAGAGGGCCACGATGGCCCTATATCGCTCACCTGATTATCATTGGCTTTAATAAAAGGAGTCATGTTTCTAAAATTATTCGCAGAGGTCCACAACACAACGTTAAGTTATCTATTATCTGCCTGTCGGCCTTTATTTTTTTTTTAAAGTTTTCCCTATATAAGCCTATGTGAAATCAAGCGACTTCTTCCCCCCTCCTGGAAAGGGGTAATTTTGACTAGGGGGTCATAATTTAAACAATCTTGGTAGAGGTCCACTCTAGGCTCTAAGGCCTTGTGGTTTCAGAGAAGAAGATTTTTAAAGTTTTTCCTATATAAGCATATGTATAACCAAGTGATCCCCAGGGAGGGGTCAATTTTGACCCAGTGGTCATGATGTAAACAATCTTGGTAGAGGTCCACTAGACAATGCCACATGTAAATATCTAAGCTCTATGCCTTGTGGTTTCAGAGAAGAAGATTTTTAAAGTTTTTCCTATATAAGCCTATGTAAAACCAACTGACCCCCCAGGCAGGGTCAATTTTGACCCAGGGCTCAAAATTTGAACAATCTTGGTAGAGGTCCACTAGACAAAGCCACATGCTAAATATCTAAGCTATAGCTAGCTAGACCATGTGGTTACAGAGAAGAAGAATTATTCCTATTTGTTGCCATAGCAACCAGAGTTCTGCATTGAATGGAATTCTTTGAACAAATTTAATAGAGCTTCATGCAAGGGACTTCCATGCAAAGTTTCATCAACATTGGCTCAGTGGTTTCAGAGGAGATGTCGTTTGAAGGAAATGGTGGACGGACGGACGGACGGACGGACGGACGGACGGACTACATACAACGGACGGAGAGCGATCCTAATAGCTCACTCTGGCACTTGGTTCCAGGTGAGCTAAAAAGTGGATTTGTATGGAAAACTGAACCATGTTTAATGTTCTTTCTAAGTCTAAAAAGGGCCATTATTCTGACAAAAACGTTCCTAGAGGTATGTACTCTTGTCTGTTGATGAAGATAATGATGGTGAATAAGTATTGCCAGTTTCAAAGCAATATCTGCAAAAATGTTGGGTAGTATGAAAAACCTAATCAATATGTGACAATGACGCTCCCTTTTCTTAAAAAATTTGAGCAATTTTCTTTTATTGGGTAAACACATCAAATTGTTAGTATTGGTAGAAAACATCAAATTGTTAGTATTGGTAGAAAAAAATACTTCATTCAAAAACACTAACAATATAGAACTTTCACAAGCACCCCATAATCAAGACGGCAGACAAAAAATCTTTCTAAATTAACAGCCCAAGAAAACCAATTCATAGTATCAATAACTATTGATAACAGCACAACACTAAAGTGTCTCTCAACATCTCAATTACCAATATTGTTACATAAAGAATCACTAGATGGCTTATCAGCAAAGCACTTTTACCAACTGATAACGAGCTGAACTACTCCTGTTTTGTAATGCCTGTGGCCTCTAGGGTAAGCTCCTCCATACTCTACTCAGAACAGATGTTTCTGTTATTTCCATCTAGTTTTAAGCTCTCTTTTCTTTCTGTTTGTATTCAAGTGCTAGTGCACCCAAGTCACTTGCCTAGAAAATGCCTCCTCTAAGATGAATTTCTATTCCCAGGCTGAAGATGAAAATCAGCTACATTCATTTATTAAACAGTTTGCAGTCTGCTCCCCTGCCATTGACAAACATGGTCTGATAAACATGGTCTGAGACGCATGGTCTGATAAACATGGTCTGACAAACATGGTCTGATAAACACGGTCAATTTGTCTAAAATGTTAGCACACCATACTTCATTAATAGTGGCAAATGCTTTCTTTAGGAGCATAAAAAGTTTCATAGTCACCAATGGCCTGTACATTTTCATACATTAGTTTCAGTAATTTTCTATCAATGTCTATTATTTGTACTCATTGTTGTCGTGTTTAATGCAACAAGAGCCATGTAAGACCATTGGCTATAATACAAGGGCTCATGATTCTAACATCATTCTTAGAGGTCCACTACACAATGCTAAGTAACATTCCAAATATCTATTCTCTGCCTGTCAGCCTCAATGTTTTTTTAAGTTTTCCCTATATAAGCCTATGTGATATCAAGTCACCTCCCCCACTTCTGGAAAGGCTTAATTTTGACCCCGGGGTCATGATTTGAACAATCTTGGTAGAAGTCTGATTGGCATTTCTACATGCCAAATATCTAAGCTCTAGGCCTTGTGGTTTCAGAGAAGAAGATTTTTAAAGTTTTTCCTATACAAGCCTATGTAAAACCAAGTGACCCCCAGGCAGGGTCAATTTTGACCTTGGGGTCATGATTTAAACAATCCAGGTAGAGGTCCACTAGCCAATGCTACATGTCAAATATCTAGGCTCTAGGCTTTGTGGTTTCAGAGAAAAAGATTTTTTTATTTTTAATTTCTTATATAAGCCAATGTAAAACCAAGTGACCCCAAAGTGGGGTCAATTTTGATCCAGGGGTCATAATTTGAACAATCTTGTTAGAGGTCCACTAGACAATGCTACATGCCAAATAACTGAGCTCTAGGCCTTGTGGTTACAGGGAAGAAGATTTTTAAAGTTCTTCCTTTATAAGCCATTGTAAAACTAAGTGACCACCTGCATGGGGTCAATTTTGACCTGAGGGTCATAATTTGAATAATCTTGGTAGAGGCCAACTAGATAATGCTACATGCCAAATATCTAAGCTCTAGGCCTTGTGGTTTCAGAGAAGAAGATTTTTTAAGTTTTTCCTATTTGTAGAGTTCTGCATTGAATGGAATTCCTTGAACAACTTTGATAGAGCCTCATGCAAGGAACATCCCTGCAAAGTTTCATCAACCATTGGCCCAGTGGTTTCAGAGGAGATGTTGTTTGAAGGAAATGGTGGACGTACGACGTACGATGGACTACGTACGACAGACCCGGGATGGTGAGTGATTCTAATAGCTTACTCTGGCACTTTGGGCCAGGTGAGCTAAAAAGTGGAGCTAACTCAAAATAGAGTAAGGTACGGTTATGGTTCTTGGACACTGCAATGTGGTCTTAATGATCTCTGTAAGGGTATGCAATTTGAATCAATGCGGTTCAGTACTTAAGGAGTTAATGGCCCCAACAAGAAAATTCAATAAAGAGGATTAATACAAAAATAGAACAAGCTAAAGTTAAGGTCCTTGTACACAGCACTTCCTTTCAATGTCCTGTCTGTGTATACAGTTTAAATAAATTTACTTGAATACTTTCATAGTTATGTTCCGGACAAAAGTGTGACGGACACATGCACAGACGGACAAACTGAGCCAATTACCATATCCCCTTTGCTAAGATCGGGGGTATAATGCAAATGTTGTATTGTATTGTATTGTATATGGTATGGTATGATATGGTATGGTATGACATCGTACGGTATGGTACGGTGTGTTGCGGTGTGGTACAGTACTGTACTGTACAGCATCTTATTGTAGTGTGGCATTGCATTGCATTGCATTGAATGGTATTGGATTGTATTGCATTGAATTACAAGTATTGTATAGTATCATATTGTATTGTAAACAGCAACTAACTCTGGCAAGTGAACTAATATTTTTGTCCAAACTGACAATATAAATGCTCCTATACAATGTCAATGAACTTTCTAATCTCTCTCAGTCACTTGCTTGGAACAGATTCAATTGTTTCCATAACCTGGACAGATATAAATACCTGATTTATTATTGATTAACCCAATTACAGCTACCTAATTCCTGTAATTGTATTTTCACAACATCTGCCCCACCAGTGTTATCCTGACATTATTGTCCTGACTTGCAAGCAGGTGTTTCCATTCCCAGATATTAGTTCACTGCTCTTGTGAAACACTGGTCACAGAACTCTGGGAAAGGCCAGTTATTGTATTATCATGTGGAGAAATGAATACCAGAGAGCAAAGACAGCCCTATATCACTCACCTGAGTACATGACCTACATGTCACCCAATATGACTGAAATTCAACTTTAGAACCATAAATGATAAAAACAAATATTCAATATTGGCATAGAAACCATGAATACAATCACTGACCAAATTCCAAAATAATTGGGTATCACCATGGGCCTCCAGAGTGTTAATAAGGTTTCAATTTGATTTTTTAGTGACCTAGTTTTTATCCCAAATGACCTATTTTCAAACCTGACCTAGAAATAATTTGGACAAACATTCCGACCAATCTTCAGGAAGGTTGGATATTAAACAAGGCCTCTAAAGGATTTTCTTTGATTATACAGGGTGGTTTTTTTTTTATGCAAAGTGACCTAGTTTCAACTTTGACCTAGATTTCATTAAGACAAACATTCTGATCAAATTTCATGAAGGTCAGGTAGAAAAAAGAAAAAGTGGTATCAAAGTGTTTCTGTAATTTGACCTTGTGACCTACTTTTGACCCTAGATGACCCAGTATCAATTTCGACTGAAAATTCATCAATATGAACATAGTCACAAAAGTTTCATTAAGATTGGACTAAAATTGTGGTCTCCAGAGTGCTTACAAATTTCTTTTTGATGGACAGACAGACAGATGTACACTGGACAATTGACAATAATAGTACTTTGAGCACTTGGTACTCAGGAGATCAAAGTAAAGATATCTCCTTGTTAACAGATCTAACCTTTCAAAGGACTCAATGTGAGTAAATCAAGTAATTGCAAGTTTCTTCATAACAATGCTTTTTCAAACTTACATTAAAAATAGTTTCCTTCAAACTGTGTTAAACGGCCTGTATTAATAATATGACAATGCTTTTTCAAACTGACATTAAAAATAGTTTCCTTCAAACTGTGTTAAACGGCCTGTATTAATAATATGACAATGCTTTTTCAAACTGACATTAAAAATAGTTTCCTTCAAACTGTGTTAACCGGCCTGTATTAATAATATGACAATGCTTTTTCAAACTGACATTAAAAATAGTTTCCTTCAAACTGTGTTAAACGGCCTGTATTAATAATATGACAATGCTTTTTCAAACTGACATTAAAAATAGTTTCCTTCAAACTGTGTTAAACGGCCTGTATTAATAATATGACAATGCTTTTTCAAACTGACATTAAAAATAGTTTCCTTCAAACTGTGTTAAACGGCCTGTATTAATAATATGACAATGCTTTTTCAAACTGACATTAAAAATAGTTTCCTTCAAACTGTGTTAAACGGCCTGTATTAATGCTTTTTCAAACTTACATTAAAAATAGTTTCCTTCAAACTGTGTTAAACGGCCTGTATTAATAATATGACAATGCTTTTTCAAACTGACATTAAAAATAGTTTCCTTCAAACTGTGTTAAACGGCCTGTATTAATAATATGACAATGCTTTTTCAAACTGACATTAAAAATAGTTTCCTTCAAACTGTGTTAAACAGCCTGTATTAATAATATGACAATGCTTTTTCAAACTTACATTAAAAATAGTTTCCTTCAAACTGTGTTAAACGGCCTGTATTAATAATATGACAATGCTTTTTCAAACTGACATTAAAAATAGTTTCCTTCAAACTGTGTTAAACGGCCTGTATTAATAATATGACAATGCTTTTTCAAACTTACATTAAAAATAGTTTCCTTCAAACTGTGTTAAACGGCCTGTATTAATAATATGACAATGCTTTTTCAAACTGACATTAAAAATAGTTTCCTTCAAACTGTGTTAAACGGCCTGTATTAATAATATGACAATGCTTTTTCAAACTTACATTAAAAATAGTTTCCTTCAAACTGTGTTAAACAGCCTGTATTAATAATATGACAATGCTTTTTCAAACTTACATTAAAAATAGTTTCCTTCAAACTGTGTTAAACGGCCTGTATTAATAATATGACAATGCTTTTTCAAACTTACATTAAAAATAGTTTCCTTCAAACTGTGTTAAACGGCCTGTATTAATAATATGACAATGCTTTTTCAAACTTACATTAAAAATAGTTTCCTTCAAACTGTGTTTAACAGCCTGTATTAATGCTTTTTCAAACTTACATTAAAAATAGTTTCCTTCAAACTGTGTTAAACGGCCTGTATTAATGCTTTTTCAAACTTACATTAAAAATAGTTTCCTTCAAACTGTGTTAAACGGCCTGTATTAATAATATGACAATGCTTTTTCAAACTTTCATTAAAAATAGTTTCCTTCAAACTGTGTTAAACGGCCTGTATTAATGCTTTTTCAAACTTACATTAAAAATAGTTTCCTTCAAACTGTGTTAAACGGCCTGTATTAATAATATGACAATGCTTTTTCAAACTGACATTAAAAATAGTTTCCTTCAAACTGTGTTAAACAGCCTGTATTAATAATATGACAATGCTTTTTCAAACTTACATTAAAAATAGTTTCCTTCAAACTGTGTTAAACGGCCTGTATTAATAATATGACAATGATATTTTACTTTGTCATTTTCCGTCAATGTTCCCTGACAGAAATTTAGTATCCCTATATTTCTACGGTTCAGATGAGTGAAAATGTAACTGATGCACAGATCAATTCCTGAGGGCTGTAGAAGACTGGTTATGAAGAGATTAAGTTTGTTATTATCAAAGGTCAGCAGCTCTGTCCTGAGTCCAGTAAGGTCATACATAACTGTGAGTAGTGACAATAAATAATCCAGGGAAATTAGTGGTAAATTTCTTTCTGTTACAGGAATCTCTGAATTAGGCCACTACTTTTATATTTCTTGGTTTACAAAACCGGCGAACGTATTTTTCCAAAAATGGAAAAAAAATAAAAACACGATTTCGACTTTTTATTTTTCCCGATGGATTTTTACAGGGATACAAAAAAAATCGCCTGTTTTGTCTTGTTTAGAAAAGTGAAAACAAACTAGTTTTGGTATAATTACATCACACAAACATCGCCACCGATGTAATATTCTCCCCCCCGCTATCCCGTAACTATAGATCCGTGCCGCTACGAGGTGTGTATTGTTTAATGTAATTGTTTCAAAAAGTATAAGTTATTTTTAGCACAACCGATAATATTAATCAGGATTCATGTATATTTATAAAATATTTGTTCTCGTTAAAAATTTGAATTAAATTGGTCAATTTTTATTCTCCACTTGGCATTTGTCACTCGCGGTAGGTGTGAAAAATACGAGCTGTCAAGGATGACAAAACTAACCCAGACAATTCTAAAATTGTTTGCAATGTGGCATCACTGACGGAGTATTGTTTGTTTATTTATGAAATGATAAAATTATTTAACTACTCTAAAATACGCGAAGAAACGCTGAGTAGAGCAATTATCGTTGTTTTTGTAACTCACTCTACTCTCCACGCTTTTTTCCATATTTCTCCTAATGAATTACGTGATTTACGGTGAAACGGTAAAATATTTTTGAAAATCTTTTCCTTCAAAAATCGGTGTAAAACCGGGATCGCGCAAAATACGCCATACATAGAAGGAAAATCAGTAAAATTAAGCTAATTTTTTCTTTTGAAATTTGTGGTACTTTTGGCCCCAAAAATGGACATACAAGACCCCTGATATAGACTTTTTAAATCAATTTTTATTCTCCTAGAGTTCTAAAACACAGTTAGTTTTGCGGCCCCCCCGCCCCCGTGGGTCACCCACAGGAGCATTGCCCCTTGACCCATGCCTCCTGCCTTCACAAATAATTTTACTCCCTTGAGGCTAATACATCCCTGTGATTGCGAAAAGTATTTCTCAATCAATTTTTTTAAAAAGTTTCAACTGTTTTTTATTCAAATCAAAACGTTCCGTTATGAAGAAAAATCACACGCCTTTCAGCGTGTCCGTTTGGTTGTCATTTATTGTTAAAGCCGATTTTTTCCCAGTAAACATTTTCCTCCAACTGTTGCCGAATAAAATAATGTTTTCTGCAACCTCGTTCAATCTTAAAGGTTACAAAAAGATAAGGCCGCAGGTGTCACGAGATCAAAGAAGCCCCCGAGGCGCCCCCCGCCCCCCCTTGATCTTAGTAAAAGCGCGTGGCATTAAAAAGCCCCCGCCATATATTTTTGACAGTTTGAGACATGTACAAGTAGCTCAAGGCGATAGTCTGATCTTTTGGATTATAAAAATATTTTTTTTGGAATAAATAATGTTATGAGTAAGTTTTGTGGGGTGGGGGGATACAATATATTTAACACGCTATACCATATGTACGTCGGTCAGCAAATATTTTTGAATTTGATTTGTTTACAACACACGACAATTTATGTGTATACAAATTTCTACCGCATATAATCAATATCAGTTTAATAATAATCAATTTAAATTTAATTTTTCTGTAAACCCACTTGAAGTGCCGCGATTTTACTCCCCTTGAGGGTTACGCGGTGCATTTCCTCCGTTCTCGAACTTTGGACCAAAAACACCGTAACACCCCGAACCCACTATCAAGCAACACTCTCAGTTGAGAACAAAGGTTTTGGGAATAATTATGCAAACCGCATGCCATAGCGGCACACATCAAAGCTGTCAATTTAGTTTCAGATGACATTAAATTTATAGTTGTTTGCTTTTTTGGGTAATGGAAAAAGGTCTTGTACAGTCTTTTTTTTTTTTTTTTTTTTCGACCGGCCAATGGGCACTTTTCAAAAAAATTCTTGTAAACCAAGAAATAAAAAAGTAGTGGCCTTAGAAGACTTTGTTGGTCCAGAAACTCTCACCTGGGTCAACTTCTATACGATAAAACACAATGAGTTGCCCAAAGTATCCAATGCATCATTTGGTCAGGCCTTGTAGCCCCCTTTTATATCCAAGAATTCCCACTTTCAATGCTAAGCCAAAACTCTTCAAGATAGTTTTCTGGAGCCTTGATGATTCAAAAACTGACAGAGAACTTCATGTTCCATGATTTTCTACAAAAAATGACAAAGTTCGAGCCCAACCCCAGATTTAAGCATATTCTCAGCTACAAACACAATCCTCCTATTGAGCTCTCTGAACCCACTGTGACATCAGATGAAACAGTTTTAATCCCAAATAAAAATTCCATACAAAAGCAACAATACTAACTACAGCTGTCACTGAAAGGGGAAAGGCTATACCCCTGCATATACATCAGTCACAAAACAAGAGGGCCAAGATGGCCCTATATCACTCACCTGCGACTTATGACAATATGTGACCAAACTATATATCAATAACAAACATTCTGTTTGACCTTGACAAGGCAAACCTTTTGACCAATTTACATGATGATTGGATTGTAAATGTCACCTGTATGGCATACACAAGATTTTTAAATGGGTGACCTAGTTTCAGACCTCAGATTACCCATATTCATACTGAACCTAAACTTCATCAAGACAATCATAATGACAAAGTTTCATGAAGATAGAATGAAAAATACCACCTCTATTGCATACACATAGTTTTTCTACAATTTTACCCCATGTCCTAGTCTTTGACCGTAGATGACCTATGTTCGAACTTGAACTTAATTTCATCAAGGCAATCATACTGACCAAGTTTCATGAAGGTCCAATGAAAAATGCAACCTCTATAGCATACACAGTTTTTCTATGATTTGACCCAATTTACATAGGTTTTGACCCTAAATGACACATGTTCGAACTTGACCTAGATTTCATCAAGGCAATCATACTGGCCAAGTTTCATGACAGTTAATGAAAAGTGCAACCTCTATAGCATACACAAGGTTTTTCTATGATTTGACCCTGTGACCTAATTTTTGACCCTAGATCACCCATATTCAAACTCTACCTAGATTTTATCAAGGCAATCATGCTGACCATGTTTCATGAAGATCCATTTAAAAAATGCAGCCTCTATTGCATACACAAGGTTAAATGTAGACAGACAGATAACAGACAGACGACGGAAATTAGGAGATCACAATATCTCACCTTAGCCTTTCGTGCTCAGAGGAGCGAACAAAAGGAACATCAGTGCAAAAGTATATTGCATGACAAGTATGTTTTACTACACATCAAACAAAGCTTGAATTGTGCCAAAAATAAATGAAAAATGTAAAAATTGTAGAGTTTTAACACAGTTAATGGTGATGGATGCACCATGTGTAACTGATTATAGCACTTTCAATTATTGAAAATTTGCTAAGTAGAACGAGATTACCAAACTGTCACAAAATATGCCCATAGGGAGGCATATTACTCAGTATCTGGCAGTTCATAGGTTTCGTAAAACTTGTTTGACTTACTAAGCTAATTTCATAAATTTTGATAATTCAAGGACCATAATCCAAAACTACCTTAGGCAATTTGGATGCTTATTGAACTTAGCCTAGACATTACGCCCATAAATATCTTCACTGAGTTTGGTGAAGATCAAAATTAATGAAAACTGATCAACTTAGAGAGCGAACAAGGCTAATTTGGCCAATTTTGGATATTTCAAGGGCCATAATCCAAATGTGCCTAGTGAGATTTGGCATATTACTGAACTTGGTGTTTGGTGAACATCAAATGAAAACTAATAGACTTAAAGAGCCTACAACATGTGGACACCTCAGGTGTTCCAATAATACGTCCCTTTGCAATAACTCTATAAAATGTAAAACATAGTTACCTCACTAATGTCATTTGATTAATCTTGTGTCAATGAACATGTTGTGCAGTTTCAATGCAATACGACCACTGATACCAGAGATATAGCACTGTCAATCAACTGCTTTAACATTGGTTCAATGTGGTCTCGAAAGGTGCCAGATCAGACATGTACTGTATCATCAAGCTGATGCAAAAGGATCCTGTTGAAGTGTCTTAAATGTTGATGAACTGATTGAAAACAGACAAAGGGTGGCCATTTCAGTAAATTCTCATCCAGAGCCCATGGCTGAGCTCAGCTAAGAACAGTTCCATGGGAGAATTTTGGAAAGAAAAATGTCAATCAGGGAAGCTTTGTTATACAAAAATATAATAATGTAGCTGCCACAATAGCCGCCTCTATTGACCTTTACAGTGGACCATGAGACAGGGCAGTTTATGCTCTGATCAATTTGTTCTCTTTCTCTATGAGTGGCCAACCGAGCAGTAAGATTTCTGTTTATAATGGCTATATCCATTGACCAGTAGACACAGAGATTCTCTTCAAATCAAAACAAATGTCTATTCCACAAGTAGTTGACTACAAACTGGATTGTGGCTTAATCTACAGTCTTGAAACTGATCTCATCAAATATGAAACTGAACACACAGTAAGAGATACCAAGGAAAACATGTCCACTTTTGCAATTTTAGAACTTTTCCTCTATATTAAATTTCAAAGTTCTGTGACTTTGAACTTTTAGCTGTGTAAGGAGTTCTTGCAAAATATGTATTATAATGTTAGTCAAGGAGTAAAACAAAAAGTTGAAATAACTAACAAGCTTCTATAAACTTAGACCATAACTCAGGTTTGACTGCTATAATTTGACCATGGACCACACATATCCTTTTATCATTGTCTTAAATTTGGATTAAGGAAGAATGGAAGGTCCTATTGTAATTATGGTCCCACATGGCAGTTCAGGGACAATAACTCTTGTCTTAATTATTCAATCTGACCCTTAGTTAAACTGATTGGACTGACACTTTATGGTCATTCTATTGTGTCAAAGTTTGGTAAAGACTGCCTCAGAAATGTGCGCCACCAATTCCATCTGTGGACAACTTATAAGCAATCAGGTAAGCTAACATACCATCTGTGGACAACATAATTATAACCACTCAGGTAAGCTAACATACCATCCTTGGGCAACAAATAGGCACTCAGGTAAGCTAACATTCTATCTGTGGACAACATATTAGCATTCAGGTAAGCTAACATTCCATCTGTGGACAACATATTATCATTCAGATAAGCTAACATACCATCTGTGGACAACATATTATCATTCAGATAAGCTAACATTCCATCTGTGGACAACATATTAGCATTCAGGTAAGCTAACATTCCATCTGTGGACAACATATTAGCATTCAGATAAGCTAACATTCCATCTGTGGACAACATATTATCATTCAGATAAGCTAACATTCTATCTGTGGACAACATATTATCATTCAGATAAGCTAACATTCCATCTGTGGACAACATATTATCATTCAGATAAGCTATTCCATCTGTGGACAAATATAGCTAACATTCCATCTGTGGACAACATATTATCATTCAGATAAGCTAACCTACCATCTATTGACAACATAATTATCATTCAGGTAAGCTAAAACTTCTGAAATATTTCATCAAGTGAAACTTATGATTTATGTATACAACACGAAGCCCTACTACAGTTTGCTATCTCAGATAAATCAAGGATTAATCAAAACTGACTGAAAAATGAGTAGCTACAGTTTTTAGACTTTTCTTCTTATTACCCCACTGGTTGCTGATAATTGTTAAGTGAGTCAATGTTTGGAAACATCCATGAATAGCTGATCACAGCAGTCCTCCAGTAAGCTTAGTATTTACTTTGGTGTAATGAAAGATTTAATAACTGTTTGCTTATCCTTGTTATAAATCTTTTATACACTGAAGTCTCCTTGAAGTTACAGGAAGATACCAGTCTGCACAGGAATCATGGAAATACAGTCAAACCTGAGAACAAAGGCCAATAACTGGAAGAGGATCAAGGAGCTTTAGTTGATAGGTGACCCCTATGTTGCAATGACAAGAAACATTTCTTGTCTCATACAAGGATGCTACAGAGCTTAGCTTGGTGGAAAACTCCTGCACATAGTTTCATAGGAGACAAGTTTAAGACAACAACCTACCATACCAATAGCTCTGGATAAGCTTTTGTCTCAGATAAGCAAACTAGACCAGTACAAGTTCTCAAGTAATTGATTGGATCAAAGGCCATGCAGAGACAACCAGACATAGCTTAGAGCTTAAGTGTCTGCCATGACATGTCGGTGACACCAAAGTCTTCCAGCAATAACACCTATATCAGTTCTCTTGATACTTTCATTATAAAATACCTGTAACATCGTTTCATACAAAATTGTATTGCTTTAAATTTGGCATGTTGTAAAAACTTAACATAAACTTGAAATTATTCTCATCATTAAGGTTTCATGCTAACTCTATTCTAGTGTCTCGGTCTTCTATCATATACTTTAACAATGTGAAGCAAACAAAAGTTAATCTTTTATAACTTTTATATTTGAAAGGAAATATGATTTCATCACAGTACAATTTCTTACAAAATTGAGACATTTAATTTAACTTCGCTAGCAATAGCAACCAGCTCAGGCGTTGAAAATGAAACATATTTTGTTGTGTGATTTCAGATTTTGTTTAAAATTTTTATTACAATTATTCCTCAAAACCTAGAGTGCCAAGATGACCCTATTTTGTTGAAACAATACATTACCTACTTGTGACCAAATGTAACCAATTTCAACCATGTAATATATCATAAACACAAACATTCTGGTGACTAAATTTCCTTTAGATTGGATGTCATATGTGACCTCTACAGTATTCAGAGAAGAAGGTGTCTTCCTTGAAAACCAGTGTTTCTATCAAGAGATGTTACTGCAGTGGCAACAACTCAGATCTAACTGGAATGTGACTTTGATATGCAGTTAGATTTGTGTCCATGTAGTACAAACTTGTGGTTGAAAGTAATTAAAAAGTTCCATAAAAGGACTTCGTTTCAACATAATATGCATTTTAGACAGTGATGTTGTTGTGAGTTACCAAACACATATAGCATGTTATTATACCCATGCTATCGCTCATGTGCGTTCAGAAAGTTCTAAGTAAGGGATGCTCTGCTAGATTCCTGAAACAGATTTGTTAATTTTCAATTACCTGTTGAAAGTGATTTTCAGTGAAAAACTGTTGAAGATCATGATCAAGGTGCGCTGATGTTGTAAATGCAAAATCACTTGCTGCCGGCAGATTAAAGGTTTGATATAATCAAAGACAGACTCGTTGATCTTAAAGTGCAATTCATGCTGAATGCTCCCCTTTGATTTTGAAGAAGTGCAGATAAAAGGTAAGTGTACAAAGATTCAAAGAGCAATAACTGTGCAAGAAATGACTCAAACAGAACAATAATAATGTTATACATAAGTACTCAATAACTACTCCTCTTTATTAAGTGCAGCTAGACATCATGGAGATCATCATTCAGCTAAAGTAATGTCCATTTCCTGAACATAAAACAGAACAATTAGAAACTCTCCAGGTTCTTAATATAATATGTAACTGGGAAAAAAAAATACTTTCCTGTTAATTAATAAAAACCTTGTTTTTCATTAATATTTGCCATTAAAATGAATAACTTGGAATTATAATTATGTTTAATGCCAACTAGAGCTATCACTAAATGTGATTAATACCCCCAAAAGGATTGCTTTATAAACTGAAGAAGTTCGTACCGTAACATAATACCTTGCAAACAAACTAAAAAGAGATATTGTTCTTGAAGTTCCTCTCATTGTGCTTGACCATTGTATGAAGTTGTATTGAATTCCAACTTGTAGTTTAAAAATGCTCCAGACAGGGAAAAGTAACAAAGGGCATACACTGTAATTGTCAAGATGGTTTATGGTTCCTGTGCCTGCACTTCCTCTCACTGTGCTTGACCATTGATGAGTTGTATTAATCCAACCAGAAGTTTTCAAGTTATGTCGGACAAGGAAAAGTAACAAAGGGTTAACTCTGTAATGAGTCAGATGGGTTATGGTTCCTGTGCCTGCCTTCCTCTAAATGTACTTGACCATTGTATGAGGTTGTACTGAATTCCAACTGTAGTTTTCAGTTATGCTTGGACAAGGAAAAGTAAAAAGGGCAATAACTCGTAATATTCAAGATAGAGTTTGTTATTGTCCTGCCTTCCTCTGAGTGTGCTTGATCTTGTATGAAGTTGTATTGAATCAACAAGAGTTTTAGTTATGCTCGGACAAGGAAAAGTAACAAAGGGCATACTCTGTATGTCAGTGGGTTTAGTTCTTGTGCACTGCACTTCCTCTCAAGTGTTGACCTTGTAGAGTTGATGAATCAACCAAGTTTTCAGTTATTCGGACAAGAAAGTAACAAAGGGCAATACTCAGTAAATCCAAGATGGTTATAGTTCTTGTACACTGCACTTCCTCTGAGTGTGCTTGATCTTGTATAAAGTTGTATTGATCCAACTAGTAGTTTTCAAGTTATGTCGGACAAGGAAAAGTAAAAAGGGCAACCTGTAACAAGATGGGTTATGGTTCTTTGCCTGCACTTTTCAAATGGCTTGACCATTGTATGAAGTTGTATTGATTCCAACTAGTAGTTTTCAGTTATGTCGGACAAGGAAAAGTAACAAAGGGCAATACTCTGTATTAGTCAAGATGGAGTTATAGTTCTTGTGCACTGCATTTCTCAAATGTGCTTGCCTTGTATGAAGTTGTATTATTCCACCAGTAGTTTTCAGTTATGCTCGACAAGGAAAATGAAGACGCCAGACCGACAACCGACCGACCGCCACCACCCCACCACCACCACCACACCGACCACCACCACCGGGTGCCCCCCCAACGTAATTACCTGACTGTCTATTTTCTTAGCAAAGATCATGAGGTGTGTAATTAGTAACATTGTCATAAACAATCATCTACCATGGTAATTAATCTAGAGCTACCTAAAGTCTACTGAAGTTGATGAATACCCCCCAGATGCTGCATTGACATAGTTATTCTACTTTTTTGCAAGTCACTTAGATACAGTAGAGAAATAATTGCATCACATCCGGATTCTGAGACAGGATGCTCTGTTGCAGTTGTTTGTTGGGAGACTTACATTAGAAGTTTTAACAGATTCCAGCCAAATGAAATATTTGAGCGATGAAATGCACAACTAAGCTTGGTACTAATCACTCCTTTGAAGTTTCTTTGGTTTTCAGTTTGTGGTTGCTGAGAAACAGCATAACAAGGGAAACAACTCAAGGTCAACTACATGCATTAAACAATCCAAGGGCAATAACTCCGTGAAAAAGTATCCCTGCTTAGTATGCTGAAATTTTGTGCTTATCTCTCCTGTGAATTTTTTGTGAATTTTTGTCAGTGGTTGCGAGTAAATAACCTAATAAACCTCACTATGTACACTATATGTGTGAAAAAATCAAGGGGCAAATTTTGTCTACAGATGCAAAGACAGACTATCAGATGGACAAATAAGCATGATCCCAGAATAGTCCCGGTATACTTTGTATTTAGGGATATAGTTACTTATTTTTCCAAATTTCGTGTTCATCAGACTATTAATAAAACAAAATGCTAGTAACCAGTTGAATTACCTGACAGTAAAGAAATCTAGCTCTCTTATAGCAGTCTGTGTAAAACATTCATCAAACAGTTTCTAGCAAACAGTTACAGGACTAGACACAAAGGATAAAAAAAATCAAATTGAAAGAGACAAACAAAAATATTATTTGGCTGTATTTCTGTAGACAATGCATTACGAATAATTCAGTTTGAAAATGATTATGTCAAACATAATCAATTACATCTTAAACTCAGACAAATTTCTGCAAGTATTGATTCAAGTTTGCACTGTCCAAAGAATCTTGTGGTTTGTTAGAAGTACAGATGAACCTGTAATTTGATCTGTTACAGGGAAACTCTCTACCATGCACTCCTTGTAACATAAATCAGTCTGTCTATCAAACATTTTACATTAAACAAACAAACAAAAACATATGTCTAGCTGTAAAAAATAAAACACAGATGAAAATTTTATGTTTGTTTACAGAGAGGAGAAAGATAATGAAAATTGTGTTCTTGTTAAACAAGAGATATAAATATCGCAGATGAAAAGTTTAAAACAGTCCAAATCTGTTTTATCGAATTCGTTTATCTCAATTTTTCAATATCTCAAGTGGATTTTCTCAGTCCCGATTTTTCCCTTCTTATTCTATATAAATCAACTATGGATATTTCGATTTGTTTATCTCGATTTTTTGGATATCTCAACTAAATTTTTGATGCCCAACTGTGATTTTTCCTTAATTTTGACATCCAATATCTAGAGTTGACATTTATCACCTGCCAAAAAGTACCAAAAGCTGCACTCGATTGTATTCGTCAATAGAGGTCCAAAAAACACCATGCGCCGCTATTCACTCAGTGAAATTAATTAAATGGCGCACATGTGTCATTAATTGTTTGTTTGCGACGTTAGCTGTGTAGTATGCGGAATGGGAAATTTGTATTGAATTGACGCAAAACTAAGTAAATTTATTTGCATTTATAAACAGCAAGAAATGAAGATTCTGTCAATTATACATCGTGTCTTCAATACGTACAAATTAAACAGATTTCATCTCGATATTGAAAAAAACAAACATGTCGGAGGGCGGAAGTCATAAAATTGTCTGAGCGCCAGTTGAGCAATTCAGAGAAGTGCCTGGTAACCAACCTGGGAGCATATCTGGATCGACAAACACTGAGAGTTTTGGAGAAGGACCCGGACCATTTATTTTAGCAGGTCAATATGTACAACACAGTATGTTTGTACAAAGATACATATTATCTTGCCAAAACGTCTTTCTATCAACAATAATCTTCCTTACCCCACCTATCGAGCATATTTGATCCATTTCGGTTATCTCGATTTTTTCGATATCTCGATTTATTTTCTTTGGACCCGAATAAATTGAGATTCAACTGTACAAACTTTTCATCTACAAAATCTCCATGTGTGATATTTAGACCTAAGTGCTAACAATACCTTAGCACTGAGGTCTAAATATTTTGTTACTGTTTAACCAGAAGCATTAATAATGCAGATGATAATAATATTGTTGTCAACCCAGAGGTCTAAATATCACAGATGAAAATTTTGTATAGTTAAACCAGAGGTATAAATATGCCAGATGATAATTTGGTTATTGTTAAACCAGAGGTATAAGTAATACAGATGATAAATGCAGCTGACAATTTGGTTATTGTTACAGAGGTATAAATAATGCAGCTAACAATTTGGTTATTGTTAAACCAGAGGTATAAATAATGCAGCTGACAATTTGGTTATTGTTAAACCAGAGGTATAAATAATGCAGCTGACAATTTGGTTATTGTTAAACCAGAGGTATAAATAATGCAGATAACAATTTGGTTATTGTTAAACCAGAGGTATAAATAATGCAGATAACAATTTGGTTATTGTTAAACCAGAGGTATAAATAATGCAGATAACAATTTGGTTATTGTTAAACCAGAGGTATAAATAATGCAGCTGACAATTTGGTTATTGTTAAACCAGAGGTATAAATAATGCAGCTGACAATTTGGTTATTGTTAAACCAGAGGTATAAATAATGCAGATAACAATTTGGTTATTGTTAAACCAGAGGTATAAATAATGCAGCTGACAATTTGGTTATTGTTAAACCAGAGGTATAAATAATGCAGCTGACAATTTGGTTATTGTTAAACCAGAGGTATAAATAATGCAGCTGACAATTTGGTTATTGTTAAGCCAGAGGTATAAATAATGCAGCTGACAACCAGAGGTATAAATAATGCAGCTGACAATTTGGTTATTGTTAAACCAGAGGTATAAATAATGCAGCTGACAATTTGGTTATTGTTAAGCCAGAGGTATAAATAATGCAGCTGACAACCAGAGATATAAATAATGCAGCTGACAATTTGGTTATTGTTAAACCAGAGGTATAAATAATGCAGCTGACAATTTGGTTATTGTTAAACCAGAAGATGAAACTCATAAAATGTTTAAGGCAGACTTTTAATTGTAATTTTCCCATATTATACATTTGAGAACATAATAATTGTGTTTTAATTTTAACACGTCAAAATTTGAAAGACAAGTTTATATTGACTTTAAAAAATTCAAAACCATCTTACATGCATTTACTTAAAAATTGTCCCATTTAGGAATCAAAGGACTGAAAGTGCTGGAGGATCGATTTTCTCTGAACAACACAGTCTGCACACATACATGATTGTGTAAATATCAGGACAACACAGACTGTACACATACATGTGTGAATATCAGAATTTTAAGGGGTCATTTGTTACCCCCTGCATTAGAATTTGGGGGTCATTTAGAAATTCCGAGGGTCATACTCTTTATGGTAAAAAAATGAAAGGCATGACTATATTATGTTAAAGAAGTTTTATTTAGTTTACTTCTGTAAAACTGCATGTGATACATCACAAAATGGTGGGTAATCAAAGGGTTGGCAAGACAACAGGTGTTTCTCTTTGGATGCTTTCCATTTTGTCACTGCATCTCAAAAGTCAACTTTGTCCACAAATGGAATTTTTCATAAGTGCATTCAACCATAGACATTAAACTTTGATATTATTTGGCACACTGAAACCCTTTTCAACAGTGACAGTCTGATCGAAATTACTACAAAATGATCATTATAAATCACTCAGAAAGACGTTTTTGTGTCTTCTGTTAAGGTTCGTCGACCATCTCTTGTTATGCGTCTACAATACTATGATGACAGTATCTAACGAACCAATACACACAAAAACGCAATGGTACAAAATGCGGTTCGATCCGCAATCAGAAGACAACAACAACAGAATAGGGTCAAAATTAGACATATCCCATACCGGAAGCGTATTTTGTAAACAACTTATCTTGCATTTCGAAGCATTTTGAGGATGCTCATTGCTATTTCTGTTGCATCATTGACAAAATGTGTGCGTCAAAAACGCAGAAAACGCGCTCTCGCTGAAACACTAGATTAGTATCTCTGGTCGAAATAGAAAACTGTTGTGATCAAAACCGAGTAGGAAAATAGTTCTATACAGAACAGATACCTCGTTGATTTTTAGTTACAAATTATAAGAAAAACAACAATACAATATGATGCTATTCTGAAATGTTTTGATATTATTTAGATCTGTTACTATATAATTTTTAAAACAGAAGACAGTATAATTCGTAACAACTGAATATATGAAACTACTTGTTTGTATGTAAAGCGTTCGGCCGTAAGGAAGCTGCTGTACTCTGTTAACACTGGATCAATTGAAAAATCAATCGATCAAAAAAGTAACACTAATTTCTGATTGAGACATTATGCTGATTTGCTAAAGCAGTGAATAATCTAGCCATGCGTCCTGCGTCATGTACGCACAAAAATGCAAAGGACGCAAAGATTTTAAAAATGTGCTTCCTTTAGGACGCAAGCACGTGAAAAGCGGGTCTTAGGTATATGCTCGCGGCAGTTTGTATAAAAGAATTTTGTCCACGAACTTGCATTGCCTGCGAGTATTTAGAAGAATTTTCACATGAAATCGCTAAAAAATCACGGCACTTCGCGGGTGTAAAATCGCAGCACTTACAGTGGTGTTTCAGACAGCTATAACAGGACATTAAAGTAGAATTATTTTCCTTGAATTTTGTATACACGTATTATTTTTTTACTTTTGTACATTTATTAAATTCGAAAATATTTGCCGACTGACGTACATTTGTATAGCATGATATAGTACATAACCAAAATAAAACTTGCTCATATTATTGCGTTGCGCCTCAGCGCAACGTATGTTTGGGGTAACGTAACTGAAAGTCACTGGTGAGGTGGCAATGATCAATTTATCACCGTATCGGTAGTAGTGAATAAATTCGTTTTCGATACTGACAAGACTTCGTTGAAGTTACTGACATTGAACTAAATTCCACTGGTAAACAATGCAGTATTCTAAATTTGCTACAAAGGCACATAATAGTTAAATGATAAAAATGATGAATAATCGTGATTTATATTAAACAATTTTTTTTCGGCAAATAACAGTTCATTTCGGTAAATATTTAGGTATGTGTTAAAACCCTGACCAGACCAGACTGGAACACACAAAAGGCCGATCGTACCAGAAATTTTCGCCGATATGACTTAAACACAATAGCAATATTATTTCGGTATTAAAAATATCTGCATTTGGTACATGTGTAACCAAACTAGATTTTTCATTGTTGAAGTAATAATATTGAGCACTAAGAGCAGTATCGAAACGTTTTCATCTGTAATAGAAACTATAAAATTCAATGTTAGTTCACGGAATGGATTTATTTGTGTGTATATAGGCCCGCTAATGTTTTACCGAGTTCTGAGTTTTTGTGTATGTTGTTTTGTTCATATCGGCGGAAATTTCCGGCACGCTTTCGTGCTTTCCGTGGTGTAGTCTTTTACCCCCAACAATTAAAATTTTCCAAATTGAAAGACCCGCCATTACGATCTTTGCGGGACTGTTTCTCCCCATTATGATGGTCAGGAAAATTGTTTAAAAATTTAAAATTCGCATAGAAAGTACAGTAACAATGCATTGAATATAGCCTATGCTCACTACAGATGACCACTATATACAATTTACATTCGTAAATATCCATCTTACAGGTCAAGTTCGATTATGGCCACATTTGCACTTAATAATTCAGAGAAACACATGTGTGCACCTGTATGATAGTCGTTATACATTTTCATACTTGTATGTTACTGAATAGCACAAAGCGGGAGCATCCGTTTCCTTTGGAAACTTTCCTTTGCACACATTTCTAGATTTTGCTCTATTACTCTAGGTAGAAAAACTGACATATTGTAAAAAAAATGATTAAATAGAACACCATCTTATACTTACTACTCTGGGAAATATTACAGTCTGTATGCCACGAAGTTTTCCTTGCAAGAACGGTAATATACACTTCCACTTAATATATTTGTATAAATTTTGTATATATGTCTTTGCACAGTTATTGTAGTCATAAGCAATTAGTATAACATAAAACAATGCAACCAGGGATTTGACGTGTATATTGTCGTAATTGCAAGACTCAGTGTAATTTGAAAATTAAAAAAAAACTTGCTTCTTTCTATTCCTTGGTTTTAATCAATCGGCCCCTGTATTAAAGTTGTAAAGTATATTAAGAGTATCCATGTGATTATATTGTTATTGCAAAACATTTTGAAATTCTGACAATACTTCTGGCATTTATTCTTGTTATATTGGAATGGTGGTCACCTTGGATCCAAAACTAGGTAACAAGATCAGATCAAGAGATAACTTTTTAGTTTTTATTGCTCTAAAAGTAACATTTTATAACCAATTTTTATTAGAATTAGCCAGAATCTTCCGGTCTTGATGATGACCTAACTAAATCTGGAACACATATAGATCAAGGTTGATTTTGATCACATTGTGTAATAAGTAGGTCATGCACTCAGGTGGACGATATAGGGTCAATATGGCTACTCTTGTTGGCAGTTCTAGTCAAGTGAAGAAAATCAGTCGATTTTATATGTCTCTCTCTAGTTTTTTAACGTCTCAAAATCGTGTTCCGAAGTCTAATACAGTTCTGCCTTTAATACAAGTCATCATCATTTCCTTGGGCAACGCTATCTTCTTTGCTGCGACCCGCAGCAACTTTTCTACTTGTACATTGTCTATCCCAAACTAGTTTTTATAATCCAAAATAATCAGACTTGTCACTACCTGTCAAAATATTTGGTCTTTTTAATGCCACGTGCTTCGCTTGGATCAAACAAAACTCAGCGTCGGCATACACTTTGATCTTGTAACACCTGCGGCTTTATCTTTATGAGTAAAAGAAGTCGCTGTAGAAATTATTTTATTCGACATAGGTAATTCTTTAAAATAAATAGAAGAAAATTGTTACTCAGAAAAAAATCGGCTTGAAGCGCCGCGATTTTGTTATAAACATAACGTTTATTTTAAATAAAGAATATTTGGAACTTTAAAATGTTAATTGAAAATACTTTTCACATTCACAAATTATCAAACATTACTCTATCAGTGGTGTCACATAGCTCGGAATTTCAATGTTGACGTAGTTAAGTTGTCATCCTTTATGAATGGTCGTATTTTTCCCACATACCGCGACATTCGCGAGTGACAAAATTAATACTTAGTGGAGAATAAACATTGACTAATGGCAGCAGATTTTAGAAATACGTAAATGGTAATAAATATTTTCAGTAACTCAATACTTTTAGAAACAATTATATTTGAAAAAAATAAAACACATCACATCGGCGATTCGCAACGAAAATAATTCGGTGGGGATGTCCGATTCTATTTTCTGACTTTTTTGGAAAGGGACTCATTGTCATTGTTTTGAAAAATGTGCGTCCCAGGGACTCATTGTTTTGAAAAATGTGCGTCCCAGGGACTCATATAAATACACGGTGAACAATCACATGATCGTAATATGTCATTTTGTTCGTCCGCAAAGAATATTTTATAAACAAAAGTCTTCGACTTAACTCTTCAAGTGAGCGTAAGTTTTTCATTTCTCAACCGATTTCTGTCAAATTTGTTGCAGGCAAAGGGGAAAACAGTACTCTGTCCCCGGTTGATAACAGTTTTCTTGAAATAAGTCGCTCTTTTGTAAACATTCTGGAAAACCTTTGCAACAACGCCTGAATTCAACGGTTTGTCCGCAAAGAATATTTCAATTTCGACAGTGTATTTGGAGTAATCCACTTTTAGTGCCATGTATTCACGACGAAACTTATTCCGTTGTCATTTCACTGCAAATTAACACATTTCAGGTCAACTCAGTGCCTCAGAAAACGATAAAACATTCAGTTTGTAACAATGCTAATCCTCAAAGGTAAAACATTTAATGCTTATCCGCATGGTTATTTCCGAAGCAGTGTGTTTGGAGGTATTGCAATGTTCGATTATGATTCAGTTTCACATTTGGAAGACTCTTTCATACATAAGTATTGTTATATAGTGTTGATATATGTATTGCCCCGAATACTTAGTAAAACAGAATGGGTTGGTAAAATTTAAATTGAATACAAACTATGTTATGTGTTTCTTTATAACATGTTTACTTCGTCAATTTTTGACATTTATCATTATGTAATATTCTATAAAATTGTTCATAGATATATTGGTGACCTTATCTGGATGTGTTCGGATTCGTATGTCAGTAAGTTGGTTGGTTCGGCTGTCTGCAATTCAATATCTCATTTGTTACAATAATATGCACAGGCTAGTTATCAAATTAAGTTTTAGAAATACACAGGAATATGGTATGTCGAACACACTAAACTTGATGTTTAAGGTCACGATTTGAGCTCATAACTGCTATCGTATATATGGCTAAACAGTATAACTTTTAACATGTCCGTTTTTGATAATTTCGACCCCTTTCATAGCCATGTCGGTAGTCTCTTTCTCCCCTCGAGGTTCAGAAAACGAAAATATTAATTCATTTAAAGACATTTTTAAAAATGGCTTTGATGTTAACTATACAGTTTTACTATATATTTTGCCACTGTGCTAACTTCATGATGTCTTCGAACAACAAAATAACAATACGGTAAATTATAGAAGTCAGTTGCGAGTTAAGTGTATTTCATTCAAATACAGGCGGGCAGATTACCTAAACGTGCATCGTTTTTCGATATGAGAATTACAACACCCATACCCTCCGTAAGAAACTTTCTCACATAGTCAGGTAAGTAGCAGGACTCGAACCAATGACCCTCAATCAGTGATAAGTTTTATGATTACAAGTAAGCGACCTTAACCACCCAATCTAACTGGCGCTCGATCGCCAGACTGGCAGTATTAGATTGCTAAGGAGTCGAGGACTCTTGCATTGGAACTGTGCAGTTTAGCAAAAAATCTACAAACATGCCTATAACCGCTTGTTACAATATGTAAACATTTTAGAAGTAACAAAAACAAAGTAAACCAAAAAGATAATGAGCGTTTAGTAGAGGTACATTTTAGTAGACATAGTTCCTGAGGAAGTTATGAATGGAGCGATTGAATATGCAATCTATCTGTATCATTTATCATTTAAGCAATCACTTGATAAAGAGGATCGTGTATACGAATTCCAGTCACCTCGCTTCCATTTGTAACATTTGATGGGTTCAAAAGCTAGGTCAAAACCCAGCTTATTTAGCCGCGCCGAAAATATGAAATGGTGTGAAACATGTTCATTGAATTAAAATTATGGCACGTTGATTGACAGTTCTTGCATATCGGAACGGCATTTCCGATGATTTTGCCCATGCTGGAAAAACCGGTCTGGCACCCCTCCTTTGCCAGACGACTCTCGTGAATTACTTATAAAGTAACGTTATTAACATTGTGACATCACTTTCCTAAACACAACGTCGGAAAATCGTTTGTTTTTCATGATAATTCATCATTTTAATAAGTTTGCAAAGGTGTAGTTGTTCGCCCGTCTCTCGACTTTCAATACTCCTGAAAGAAAAATAACTATGCGGATTAGCATTAAATGTTTTACCTTTGAGGATTAGCTTTGTTACAAACTGAATGTTTTATCGTTTTCTGAGGCACTGAGTTGACCTAACATGTGTTTATTTGCAGTGAAATGACAACAGAGTAAGTTTCGTCGTGAATGCATGGCACTAAAAGTGGATTACTCCAAATACACTGTCGAAATTGAAACATTCTTTGCGGACAAACCGTTGAATTCAGGCGTTGTTGCAAAGGTTTTCCAGAATGTTTACAAAAGAGCGACTTATTTCAAGAAAACTGTTATCAACCGGGGACAGAGTACTGTTTTCCCCTTTGCCTGCGACAAATCTGACAGAAATCGGTTGAGAAATGAAAAACTTACGCTCACACTTTTGTTTATAAAATATTCTTTGCGGACGAACAAAATGACATATTACGATCACGTGATTGCTCACCGTGAAATAAAAACCTAGATTATTCACTGCTAAAGTTAGACCTTTCCCTCATAGTGTAAAATTCTCTTGCATTATTCTGTTCTAGTGCACTGTAGCTCTCTCCTGGGTCATGTTTCTGGTATAAAAATGAGCTGCTGCAATTTGTTTCTTCAAGAAATCCAAGTTGTTTGAGTTTCTAATTGTAATTACCTGAACTTTTTGTAAAACAAGGTGAATATAGGAAAAGTTGATTAAAGGTGAGGCCCAATGTAGAGAGTCTCACTGAATCTCTTACATCCTATTAGAAGCTTACAGAACACTGATTAATGTTCACTCTATTTAATGTTTGAACTTGTGAAGTGTGAACAAGCACCATAGTTCAAATTTATTTTTCAATTACTTCTAAAAAAAGTAGTATAAACTAATTACTTCTACATTAATACTGATTTTCCTGACCCAGAATCAGCACTAAATGAAGACACTCCCTGTTTTCCTCAGACTCCAACTAGTGAGAACAAAAAGGGCAAACATGGCCCTAAGTTGTCTACAAATAGCCTATAATAATTATGTTTAGTAAAAATTTATATTGTTTTCACCAGACACTAAAAGTTAATAAATCAAGAGAATTTATTCCACTTTGTCAATCCATAATTTGTTCATAAAACTATTGTAATAATATGTAATAACTCAGCAAAAATTGGTGGATTGTAACCAGATTTAAAGTTAGTCAACATGAAATAACCAAAATCAAACTATGACTTGTATTAAACAAAGTTTGGTGATGATTGAATAACAAATGCTCATGTAAGATTGCGGACAATGTCATTTTAGCTAAAATTTGACAACTGAAGGTTAGTAATCATAATTGGCCGACATATTATGGCCATAAACACTGCGCTCATGTTTGGTGGTGATTCATAATAGATGATCAAAAACTGACAATTTGGTCAAACTCTGACAATTTAAGGGTGATACTGGTTTTACAATACGGCTAAGCTATTATGCTCATATTAAGTTATTAATCTAGACAAGTTATTTATACTAAGGGAGACCACTCAATAATACTAACATTCCAGCAGTTTGAAGATTGATGCCCCATGATTCTCAATGAACTAAACATGAAAGTTGCTAAGTAAAAATAATTTTCACAGTAATTAGACACATTTCTGGGAAGTATTAAACATAATTGGTCTAACTTAAATATTTTTACCATAGAATTTACTTTAAATTTAGCAGCAGTCAGCATGTACATTCGCAAAAACTGACATAATTACATTTTATAGTGCTCTAAATGCAGATTTTTTGGGGGAAAAGGGCAAAAGAAAGAACCCAAGTTGTTTAAAAGTGATTGGTTAAAAATCATTAAAATTCCTCTCACACATCTGACAACAACCTTATTTTCGTTATTGAAATCCAAGGGAAGAAACTGTTTCAAAAGTAGAGTTAAAAGAACTGAGGTTTTACGTCCCTTTTAGTCTTCTGGTATTGTGCATAAGCATTTACTTGGTGTAGAATTTTTGTCAACCTTTTAGAGTTTTTTCAAGGTCTCATGGATCCAATCTCTAATAGTGACCCTGACTTTTGAGCTAGGGACTTGGATCATGACACAATATCTCATACAGTATGGTGAATGCTAATTTCATCATTTTCACACAATTTTACATAATTTCACTAAATTATATCAATAATTTAAGAATGAAAAAGTTCACTTGAACACTTTAATTGAGTAGCAGGAATGTCCACCATTGGCATTGATAAGATGCTGTATATCCTCTGCACAAGAGAGAAATAAAGCTATTGATGAATCATAAAGGCAGGCTGACTAAGCCCTGGCAAACAGTTCCAGATCTAGTCTATTCTTGGAACTGGTACTGCCAAATATGCTTAGACAAGGCCATGTAGGGATCCTTCCCTAGCATAATTTGGCAAAGTCGTCATATAACATGTGTGTCGACTTTGAGCACGTCTGTAACTTAACCTGCTGGCTAAGCAACCTCAAGATGACCTAAAAAGTTCCCTTTAAAGCTTCGCAGTGTCATCAGATATCTTTGACCCACTGACCCCAAAAACAGTAGGAATCATCTTCTCAGTAAGACCAATCATCCTATAAAGTTTGAAGACTGTTGTTGATAATAAGATCTCAAAATAGTGAGCAAAAAATTATTTTCAAAGTTCGGGTCAGTGTGACCTTGACAATAGGGACCATACATGTTGCATGCAACCTTCTGAGCAAATTTGATGAAAGTCAAAAGAAAATTGGGACCTGTAGAGTGTTATTAAGGACAAGATAGCAGAGGTGACACTGTGACCTTGACCTCTGACTAAATGACCAAAAAATAGTAGGGATAGTCAAGTCAGTAAGATTTCCTATGAACTTTTAAGATTGTGGATGATATAGATCTCATGATATTGAACGAAAACGATTTTCAAGTTTTTGTCACTTTACTCCATACGCAATAGGGATAATCTACACATTGGAGGCAACCTTTTGACCAAGTTTGATGACAAATGAAAACTTTGGCCTGGACCCAGTTGTTCGAAATTTTAACCAACCATTAAATTAACAGTTGATAAACTTTTAGGATTGTATTTCTGCATTTCAAACCTCTCTTTGAAATAAATGTATGTATCCAAGAAGATTTTTAAAAATCGATCTTTGTCCAATAGAGCAAAAACTAACTAAAAAAATGTGTCCTTAGATATAAAAGTATTTAAGGAATGTTATGTTCCATTAGTGGGGAAGTGTGTCACCAGTACAGGATCAAGTGTCCCAGTCAATGTTTTCAAACAATCCTTTCCTGGATAAACACCACTAAGTTATTTTTGAAGCATTTCAGCTATTTTAGTACACAACAAAGCAAGAGTTTTCACACATTATGCCTGAGCAAATGACAGTGTTCACCAAAGGTTACCAAGGCCAGTGTTTTTTTATTTGTCGTTACTCGAACCCGCCGCCCCTATTTTTTCGTATTTTCAAAAAAAAAAAAAAAAAAATTTTTTCAAAATTTAAAATCGCGAAATTAGAGGTCCGTTTATACAAATAATAACGTCCAGAAGCTGCATTTGTCTAACGATTATTTTCAGACCAATTTGGGACCGAAATTCGGCTAAATTTTTTATTCTTCTCTATATATAATTGGGAAAAGAATAATGAAATAAAAGTCAACACATTTTCAAGGGCATTTTGCTCGGGGAGGGGTGTCCTTATGTCGGATTTAAGAAGAGAAAGCAGGTCCACGATAAAATAAAGTTTGTCATGTATAAAAAAACCTTTTTTCTTTTTCTTTTTCCCTCCTCCGTACGGAGCTTTTTAATTTCAAACTTCGAGTAACAAGAAATAAAAAAATTCTGGCCCAAAAGTACTTGATGCCCATCTTTGGCCACTTAAAATACCTAATATTGATACACTTGAGGCATAAATCCATCAAGGTTCTCATCAATGGGAACACACTTTAGTACATGTTTCTACTCTTGTCCAGTGACGGATCCTTTGCTAAGAGGGCCAATTGATACAGCGCTTTTTTTTACAAAAATTGGAAAGGGGCCCAGGCTTTCTCAAATTGGGAAATTTACCAAGAAATTTGCTGAACCCCCTGTGACAGGAAGTAGGTCTAGAGCTTTAAATTTAACTGGCAAAATGTGAGAAGGCTTGAAGGAGAGCATCAAAACAACATGTATGTCAGATCCACTTGAGTTTTATCCCCACATATTTATGTGTGAAATAATGTACAATTAAAACCAAAAAACAATCAATTTTAAATGAAACAAATTCTTTCTTATTCTTCAAAATCTTTAAACATGTCAAGGATGACAAATTATCAAGGTTAAGGTTTTTACATAATTATTGTTGTGTTTTTCAATAATTTTCACGACCCCTATTGTTCCTAATTTTCTGCAATATTTGCCCGCGATTTCCTGAGACTTATGAAACAGAGATAGAGTGTACATGTATCTTCATTAGTCTAAATATTGATACTGAATGTTATGAGACATGATTTTTGGGAATTTTTATTTGTTTGGGAAATACTGTAGCCTCAGTTGAAAATGTCTTCATGTTTTTCAACTGGAAAGGGGATGGATATTGGCCCCTGTTTTATAGAGTATAAAAAGATAGCACTAATTCACTCACCAAAACACTTTTGCTGTTAGTGACAAGCTCAGTACACAAATTTGAAATCACTTTTATGAAATCATTTTGAAATTAGGTCAGCATGCAGTTTAAGAAGAAAAGAGTTTTCAAGTTTTTGCTTTTGGTTGCTGTGGAAGTCAGACTTTAGAAAGGTTCATCTTCAGTTGAAATACTCTGACGAGAATGCTAGAATTATTGCTACAAAGTTTCCAAATTACTGAACTAGCAGTTTCAAACATAGATTATCGATGTCATTTAAAGGATATTGTTTTGTACAATTTTTCGGTCTACCATTTATGGTGTTACCTTTCTGTGATGTCAGCATTTTGCCTGTTTACAATATGTTAATGCTTCATATTACAGCAAGTCCTTGCAGAAAATGATGCATTACACAACAATAGCATATTAAAGCTGCAACATACAATATATTTTGAGAATTTAAATTCAAACAGTGAAAGCTCTGCCAGGCAGTGAAAATACTGCCTACTATTAAATGTGATCATCTGCTCATTTAAAGATTCTGCCTTCCGGGGAATACAGCTTTGCTAATGGATCTTGTTGGAAACTGGTTGCAGTCCACGAAATAACAGCAACACAAATCAGACATGAGGCAGCAGTTACAATCTAAATTGTCTAGTGAGCATTTTAAAAGGAATATTGCACATGCACTAACCATTAGTTCTCTACAATTATAGTAAAGAATAAATACATTTCTATAATGTTTCAAATTAAATTGAGAGATAATATCCTCAATAATTGTAAAGCTTAGGCTCTCTGCCTAAATCCTCTACACTGAACAAAATTTCTAAACATGCATTTTATAAAATTCATGTTTAGAAAAGCATTTTATGTGCTGACTTAAAAGTTGGAACTCTATTGAATTTTACAAAGAAAATGACATTTTACTTACACAGTCCGTCGCCAAGGCGATGGCTACAATTTGCATGTTCAGCACAAAATGTGAATTTAGCACTGAATATTATTTCAATGTGATACATAATTTCAGGTTGTGTAGCAGCTGTTCAAATAGATGACATTCTAGTATCTGGCAGCTGTGGGAGAAATCTAGAAGAACCAGGTATACATTTTTACAGCCATCTCCTTATTTCAATCAATAAGGAACTAATTTTGTGTCACAGAAAAAAATCTTTTCATAACATTTACATGGGAGAAATTCTATTTCATACAGTATGGTAATGAAATTTCCTCGTAATTCAATTGACATTCTATCAGCAATCATACGATGTTAGGAGGACATTTTCTTTTCACTGTAACTATTACCAGCGAATAACTGCATTCAACAGACTTCCATATGACTGGTCCCTCAGAGAAATAACAGCTCTCTGATAACCTATTTTTATCAAGACTAACAAAAAGATTTGTACTTGAAACTTTCCCTAGACATTTTCCGAACTTGGCATCCTTTTCTGCAGGACATGAATGAATTTCATAGATGACAGAAGCATTCCATGCTTTCAGAACTTTTTTAAATTCAAGGCAAGTACAACTCCCTAGATACCACAGAATACAACACGCTAATGGAAACAAACATAGTGAAATCTAAACTATGACTGTTACAACCCAGTTACATCACTAGTTACAAACTTTATTCATGATCAGATATCCCAACATGATCAGATTGCATGGATGTACTCGCAGGTCATAATCTGCAGTCTGGTCACAAAGTCAGAATCCCTTGCTGACAGCAAAGTAAAGAGTTTAGGTTCATTATACACTTGCACAATGAATGGGCATTTATCTCCTGTATCTAAGTCAGGTTTTGTTATATCACTCCTGCTTGCTGTGTAACACTGAGTAATCACTCTAGTCTCAGACTGCATGAATATTCTGACTGCACTTTTTTACTAACAAGACAACCCCAACACAAACTTGACTGTAATAGCTAACCTTATTCTTTGAATAGTTGAGCTAAAAATGGGACCAACTAAAGTCATGGTTCTTTGACACTCCACTTTCTGTCCATGGCCTCTATCCATGTATGAAGTATAAAATCAATCCCGTCAAAACATTGCAGTTAATTGATCTGGACAAAAATTATCCAGAACAAGGGGACTATTAAGCCCCTCCTTTCAGGGAGCATAAAAATGGCAGCATATAAAGTAATGCATACAAACAAGAACACTGGCAACAAATGGTACCACACACAAATAATGTTTCTTTCTGCTCCACAACACTCATAAATTGTTTATCAGCATGGCAGAGAAAGAACACAACAATGCCTAAAGCCTGTATCTACACTACAACTTATGCAAATACAATTTACAGATTTCATCTTCAGGAAGGTCATGAAAAAGGCAATGGCTAATATAGAGGAGTATAAATCAGGAGCTTAAAGCACCATGTATGACAGTGGGAATTGTGAATTTGTGAACAAATCACAGAACCTCTTGGGAGAAATGGCAATCTATTTATTATCTCTTAGATGAGGCCAGTAACACTGTCAATGACCATTCAAATGATGGACTTATAATTTCAACACTATCCTACCTGTCTCCTAACTGTCAGCACAAGAGTATCTTACCTGAAAATATACACAATATCATGTCTTAATAGATGAAATTTCTAAAGAAATAAAATGTCTATATAGATGATACTGAATAGCATCTAATTTAAAATATCAAACAAGAGCTGTCCCTCACAACTACCAATGCCCCTGAGCTCACAGTCTGTGTCCTCTCTCATGTGCTCAATAATTGTGCCATGTAAATTTAAAATCCTTCAATGCATAACAGAGTTACCATGCATACAGTATTCCATTACTTATAAACACTAAGTATGACCTTGACCTTTGAGGTAGGGACATAGTTCTTGCGCACAACACATTGTTTGGACGTGGCTCTTGCACACGACAAGTCAGCTTGATGTGCAGAACATTTCTGCCAAGTTATTTTTAAATCAATCAATGCATAACAAAGTTACAGTCTAGACGCAAACGTAATACTACTATGCATATATACAGGATTCCATTACCTATAAGGTCTAAGTGTGACCTTGACATTTGAGGAAGGGACGTGGGTTTGCACGCGACACGTCTTGATGTGCTAGACATTTGTGCCAAGTTATTTTAAAATCCTTCAATGCATGAAAAAGTTACAGTCCAAACACGATTGTGTGCATATATAGAGGATTCCATTACCTTCAAACTCTAAGTGTGACGTTGACCTTTAATGTAAGGACATGAGTTTTGCACCCAAAACACCGTCTTGATGTGCTGAACATTTGTGCCAAGTAACTTTAAAAGCTTTCAATGCATGTCATGCAAGTTACAGCCCGGACACGAAAAAATGTATGGGCGGATGGACAGACCGACCGACTGTCGAACGGTGCGATTTTAAAATACCACCCTTCGGGGGCATAAAAAGTATTGTAAACATAGACACTGAATGCAAATTGAACAGCTGAGATGTCTTGGTAACTTTTTACACACATTTTATAATTCAAATCTACTTCTACTTCGTTTGCGGGGTATAAAGAAAGTATCCTATGCTTTATCATATAGCTCTTGAAAGATTCCTATGCTTTGTCATAAAACTCTTCAAAGTGTCCTATGCTTTATCATATAGCTCTTGAAAGTTTCCTATGCTTTATCATATAGCTCTTGAAAGATTCCTATGCTTTATCATATAGCTTTTGAAAGTATCCTATGCTTTATCATATAGCTTTTGAAAGTATCCTATGCTTTATCATATAGTTCTTGAAAGTATCCTATGCTTTATCATATAGCTCTTGAAAGATTCCTATGCTTTATCATATAGCTCTTCAAAGTTTCCTATGCTTTATCATATAGCTCTTCAAAGTGTCCTATGCTTTATCATATAGCTCTTCAAAGTATCCTATGCTTTATCATATAGCTTTTGAAAGTATCCTATGCTTTATCATATAGCTTTTGAAAGTTTCCTATGCTTTATCATATAGCTCTTGAAAGATTCCTATGCTTTATCATATAGCTCTTCAAAGTGTCCTATGCTTTATCATATAGCTTTTGAAAGTTTCCTATGCTTTATCATATAGCTTTTGAAAGTTTCCTATGCTTTATCATATAGCTCTTGAAAGATTCCTATGCTTTATCATATAGCTCTTCAAAGTGTCCTATGCTTTATCATATAGCTTTTGAAAGATTCCTATGCTTTATCATATAGCTCTTCAAAGTTTCCTATGCTTTATCATATAGCTCTTGAAAGTTTCCTATGCTTTATCATATAGCTCTTGAAAGTTTCCTATGCTTTATCATATAGCTTTTGAAAGTATCCTATGCTTTATCATATAGCTCTTGAAAGATTCCTATGCTTTATCATATAGCTCTTCAAAGTGTCCTATGCTTTATCATATAGCTCTTCAAAGTGTCCTATGCTTTATCATATAGCTCTTCAAAGTTTCCTATGCTTTATCATATAGCTCTTCAAAGTTTCCTATGCTTTATCATATAGCTCTTGAAAGATTCCTATGCTTTATCATATAGCTCTTCAAAGTGTCCTATGCTTTATCATATAGCTCTTGAAAGTTTCCTATGCTTTATCATATAGCTCTTGAAAGATTCCTATGCTTTATCATATAGCTCTTGAAAGTTTCCTATGCTTTATCATATAGCTCTTGAAAGTATCCTATGCTTTATCATATATCTTTTGAAAGTATCCTATGCTTTATCATATAGCTCTTGAAAGATTCCTATGCTTTATCATATAGCTCTTCAAAGTGTCCTATGCTTTATCATATAGCTTTTGAAAGTTTCCTATGCTTTATCATACAGCTCTTGAAAGTTTCCTATGCTTTATCATATAGCTCTTGAAAGTATCCTATGCTTTATCATATAGCTCTTCAAAGTGTCCTATGCTTTATCATATAGCTCTTGAAAGTTTCCTATGCTTTATCATATAGCTCTTGAAAGTTTCCTATGCTTTATCATATAGCTTTTGAAAGTATCCTATGCTTTATCATATAGCTCTTGAAAGTTTCCTATGCTTTATCATATAGCTCTTCAAAGTTTCCTATGCTTTATCATATAGCTCTTCAAAGTTTCCTATGCTTTATCATATAGCTCTTGAAAGTTTCCTATGCTTTATCATATAGCTCTTCAAAGTTTCCTATGCTTTATCATATAGCTTTTGAAAGTATCCTATGCTTTATCATATAGCTCTTGAAAGTGTCCTATGCTTTATCATATAGCTCTTGAAAGTTTCTCATGCTTTATTGTATTGCTCTTGAAAGTTCCCCATGCTTTTTTATATAGCTCTTGAAAGTTTCCCATTATTTATCATATAGCTCCTGAAAGTTTCGTATGCTTTATTATATAGCTCTTGAAAGTTTCTCATGCTTTATTATATAGCTCTTGAAAGTTTCCCATTGTCTATTATATAGCTCTTGAAAATTTCCCATGCTTTATTATATAGCTCTTGAACACTAATTACAGAAAATGTTTGCACACTTTTTATCACTGCTATCCATTTACAGACACACCTTGAACCCTGACTTGGATTCTAACCAGGGAACAATCATCATGGAGGCAAAATTCCTCAGCTACTGACTTATCGAGGCCCACAGTGTCTCAGTACTAGAGCTATTCAATCAGACAATGATCTGGATCAGCTTAGAAAGCACAGTTGAAGATGTAAGTCTTGCTTTCAGCTCTTGTACACTGCATTTCTTCTAGTTCTCTATCAACTGACTTAAAGGTCTATAATAATTATTAACACTAACTGTGACCTTGGGAGATAATCAAATTTGACATAACAGTATACCAGTCTGTTGGTACCATAAATACTTTAAACTGAATATAGTGACCTAATAGAAATTTTATGACCAGATTAAAAAAGTTGTTTGTCTACAAGATGCTGTAAAGACAGACTTTATGTGCACATGACAAGTATATTAACCCATTAAGGTGTCTTCATTACATCTTTACACATCTAGCTAGCTGTTTTCAGACTCCATTAACTCTTGAAATTTCTTTTAGTTCCAAATTCATTCCTGGAAAGACTCTCCTTTAAAAAAAGTTTTGTTCTTTTTTTAGTAAAGACTAATGGTATAAATCTAGTGCTAAATCTAAGAGTACAATAAAAATTGAACAACTGAGATGTCTTCATAACTTTTTACACACATTTTATAATTCAAATCTACTTAACAATCAGGGATATGTAGGGTTTTTTTGTAGTAATTGCAAGACTTATGTGTAATTTGGAAAAATCAAGAAAACCATGCATAAATTTGCCATTCTTTGGTTTTATTCAACAAGTCCATTACAAAATTCAAAAATAATTTCATTTGTAAACATCAACAATTGCAAATGATGATATAAATCTATTACTAAAAATCTATGACTTGTGTTTTTAAAGTTATAAGTATATGGTAACTGCAAATAGATTCACATAACGACTGTTACGCCATCACCATTACTGTTCTCAAATATTAATGGACCGTAAAATGCTCATAACAACATTTCTGTGAAATTACAGACAACAAATGAAAGAAATGGTAATTTGGACCAACTTTTTAGATACAACCACAGTATAGTGGGTGTAACAAATGTCTTTTATTTAATCAGCATTTCTATACTGTAGTACTCTGTACTCTAACCATGAGTAGGAAAATTACTATTCATTATAGAAGCTAGACTGATCACGCTAGTTCGTGCAATATTCCCATTTAATACCAAATAAATAATCATGTAGGCGTGACAATTTCCAGTCTGAAATAAGCAAAAGAAGGAAACAAAACCATCCTAAATACTGGCAAACATGAGTAAAACTCTCACTAAAAAGGTCTGATACTAATGTCAAACAACCAACTGTCTAGTAGTCAAGAAAACCAGTGAGGATTATCTTCTCAATAACATTAATCATCCTATGAAGTTTGAACTGTTGTTGGTAATTAAACCTAAAGATTTTTCAAAGTTAAGGTCACTATGACCTTGACCTTTGAGCCACTGACCTAAACACAATAGGGATCATCAATGGTTGTATTCAATCTTCTGAGTAAGTTTCATGAAAGTCAAATGAAAACTAGCTATAAAACAATGGATAAATAACTGTATCTAAATACTTGTAATACTTGGCAATGTTATCAAGGAAAAGCTAACAGAGTTCACTGTGACCATGACACGTTGACCTCAAAAAACAGCAGGGATCATCTACTCAGTAAGACAAATAATCCTATGACCTTTGAAGACTGTGGGTGATGTAGATCTCAAGATATTGAGTGGAAATGTTTATCAAAGTTTGGATCAACTTGACCTTGACCTTTGACCCACTCCCCCCCCCCTAAAAAAAAATAGGGATATTCTTCATATTACAGGGAACATTCTGAGCAAATCTGATGAAAGTTGAAAGAAAACTGTGACCTGTAGAGCATTATCAAGGAATCACAATCAGAGTTCACTGTGACTTTGACCTTTGACCCAATGGGATCATCTACATGTGTTACAGAGAACCTACTAAGCAAGTTTGATGAAAGTTGAATGAAAACTTTGACATGTAGAGCACAATCAAGGAAAATCTAACAATGGTCACTGTGACATTGACCTTTGATCCACTGACCTATGAAAAACAATGACGATCATGTTCATGTTGCAGGGAACCTTCTGAGCAAGTTTGATTAATGTTGAATAAAAATTGTTACCTGTAGAGTGTTCTCAAGTTACTGCTATATGTCATTGTGACCTTGACCTTTCACCCTAAAAACAATAGGGAACATCTACAAGTTGCAGGGATCCTTATCAGCAAGTTTAAACAAAGTCAAATGAAAATTGCTGACCTATAGAGTGCTATTGGGGAAAAGTTTATGGACAATGGACAGACAGACAATAGACAGACAACAGACAAACTACCATGGCATGTAGAGCATTATCAAAGGAAACACTATCAGACTTCACTGTGACCCAATTGACCCAAAATCAGAAAGTGAAACAAATTCAATCTACATTTCTGTTGATGTGAGAAAAACATTTACAAAGGCTAATGAATACAAGAATTATTGATCAAAAGAAGGAGATAATAACTGGCACATTTATTTCAAAATAACATATATCATAAAATAACTTCAGAAGGGACAATTCACCTTTATTTCAACCATTACTGCATAATCGAAATTGGGTTATTGATTTAATATCAAACACTTATTTTTCAATTCTGTTTTTGTAGTATCATTGTGCCATGATTTTGCAACTTTCTTATGGCATGGTTGTTTTGTTCTATTTCAAAGATGCAGTAAGTGCTTGACATATGGCAAGCCAATGCAATCAATCCCCAAGCTATAATGTATAATTAGGATCTGCCAGCAAGTCTATCATGACTATCAACAAACAATATCTCTCAACAAATTATCTTGCCGCATTAATAAAACCAAATCTATAAGCACTTATCCTAAAATCTTCAGTCTTCATTGCCTGAAAGTACAGACAAACTGTACTAAAAGTACACACAAAAAGTTTATATGACTATCACATTTACCAGTTTTCTACCTCCTATACACACCCCTGATTAATCTCAACTAGGATGAAGTGGTTTCCTGATCTCCTCCTTACATCTGATAGCATGTTAACAAGCTATTAAGGTTTGCATTTTCTATTTTCATGTGTAGGTAATTTTCAGTTTGCCTATCCTCAGGATGAACTCTCATTTCATTTTGCCTTCCTATCAGCTTTACTATATCATTTTTATAGTAATAACTTCAGATTTTAAGTCCCATACTTTGGGATATTTTGGACAAAGTTAATAATCTGCATTTTTTGCCACCATTAAGGAATGGCAAAAATATAACACACCAAACTATATATATCTAGACAAGAGCTGTCCCTCACAAGTGACGAATGCCGCCGAAAGAGGTGCCTCACAGTGTGTGTCCTCTCCATGTGCTCAATAAATGTGCAATGTAATTTTAAAATCCTTCCATGCATGACAGCTAGAGTAACCATGCATACAGTATTCCATTACTTTAAAACAGTAAGTGTGACCTTGACCTTTGAGTTAGGGACATGGTTCATGCAGACAACACATTTGTCTTGATGTTATTTTAAATCAATTAATGCATTAAAAAGTTACAATCCTGACACAAATGTATGCATATATACAGGATTCCATTACCTATAAACTCTAAGTGTGACCTTGACCTTTGAGGTAGGGACGTGGGTCTTGCACGCGACACGTCGTCTTGATGTGCTAGACATTTGTGCCAAGTTATTTTAAAATCCTTCAATGCATGACAAGTAACAGTCCGGACACAAATGTGTGCATATATGCATATATAGAGGAATCTATATATAGGCAAACAGTCTGACCAACAAGCCAATCTTTACACCCTCAAACTGTTGTGGGAGTATTAAAAACCTTACTTTTTCTGCCATTCCTTTCAAATAGTATTGGCTTCAAATCTGACATTGCCCACATACAAACCTAGACCCAATTAGCCAGTGTAAATCAACTGTCAAATACAGAGTATATTTTAGGATCATATTTATGAGGTGTCTAATATTTGCCATATGAATAAACAATGTAATGAATTTTATTGATATTTGTCATAAACTGTAGCTTTTTCTATATCTGACCAGTTCCAATGCAGCAACAACTATAGCCCACAATAGAAATTATCAAATATGATTCAGTGCCAATGATCAGTCCCCTCTAAACAACCTGACTTCAAACATGTAAATTCTTATCAATAAGTATCAGAGAGTGATAAGAGATCCTCTTTCAGAAAATGCATACATTTGAGGTGAACTTATCATGTTCTGCTATTGTTTCAGTTTTATTATAAATTTCATTATTTAAAAATTCAGACTTCAAGTTGTGATACAAACTTGGCAATGACATCTGACATGTAGTCCAGTAGTTTATAAGGAACCCTTATTCCTGAAACTGTAGCTTCCTTTATTGACAACGCCTAGTAGCGGCATCAGTATTGAATAGGTTTCAATTTTGTAACATAGGGTTGCATTAATCAAATAGGGAGCAGCCAACATTATTATTGTAAAAATAAACCTTGTTTTATGTATGAATAAAAGACTGTTATGAATCATTAAATTGTATTAAGTCATTAAAAAACAAACAATACGAAACAATTTTGAAAATTGGAATTTCTTTCCTGATAATTTTACAAGAAAATGTGTAACTTTCACAACAGACAAGAAGCTCTACGGATGTCAAAGCACATCTCCTCATCTTTACACCAGTACTGTTTCATCATCAGGCATTGAACTAAACTGAAAATAACATAGCTGTCTTGAAAATCAAGCTAAAATATATACTTTCACATCAGACAGATCTGGTTGATAGCTTGATCTTGTGTTTGTATTTAATCCATGATGTGTCATTTATGTTCAAGTGTCTGGAATAAATCTTGCATCAATATGAAGGTTTTGTCATGGATGATAGATTATCAGTCTCTCAAACTTCAATTAAACTGCAGGAACAAAATGTAGCAGAGATGCAATCCATAACAGATATCTGATAGTGCAACAAGGTGCTACATTCAACAATCCCCTAAAAGATTGCACTATGTCTGTCACAGCAGAAGAGACTGACAAATGGAAAATGTAACATAGTCAGTATTCAAAGATCTACAATGATAATATCAACCATTTACCCATTCACTGATTCAAACATAGAGGTACACTTGAGATTGTTTCATTACATCAGTATATTAAAAACTTTAAAGCTTATCATGAACAATCAGTATCAGAGCATCATGCTATAAAGCTGCTTCGTGCATCATGCTACAAAGCTGCTTCCAGCATCAGTGCATCATGCTACAAAGCTGCTTCCAGCATCAGAGCATCATGCTACAAAGACAACCAGCATCAGTGCATCATGCTACAAAGCTACTTCCAGCATCAGATCATCATGCTACAAAGCTGCTTCCAGCATCAGTGCATCATGCTACAAAGCTGCTTCCAGTATCAGAGCATCATACTACAAAGCTGCTTCCAGCATCAGAGAATCATGCTACAAAGCTGCTTCCAGCATCAGTGCATCATGCTACAAAGACAACCAGCATCAGTGCATCATGCTACAAAGCTGCTTCCAGTATCAGAGCATCATGCTACAAAGCTGCTTCCAGCGTCAGATCATCATGCTACAAAGACAACCAGCATCAGTGCATCATGCTACAAAGCTGCTTCCAGCATCAGAGCATCATGCTACATAGCTGCTTCCAGCATCAGTGCATCATACTACAAAGCTGCTTCCAGCATCAGATCATCATGCTACAAAGCTGCTTCCAGTATCAGAGCATCATGCTACAAAGCTGCTTCCAGTATCAGAACATCATGCTACATAGCTGCTTGCAGCATCAGTGCATCATGCTACAAAGCTGCTTCCAGCATCAGATCATCATGCTACAAAGCTGCTTCCAGTATCAGAGCATCATGCTACAAAGCTGCTTCCAGCATCAGAGCATCATGCTACAAAGACAACCAGCATCAGTGCATCATGCTACAAAGCTGCTTCCAGCATCAGTGCATCATGCTACATAGCTGCTTCCAGCATCAGTGCATCATGCTACAAAGACAACCAGCATCAGAGCATCATGCTACATAGCTGCTTCCAGCATCAGTGCATCATGCTACAAAGCTGCTTCCAGCGTCAGAGCATCATGCTACAAAGCTGCTTCTAGTATCAGAGCATCGTGCTACAAAGCTACTTCCAGCATCAGAGCATCATGCTACATAGCTGCTTCCAGCATCAGTGCATCATGCTACAAAGCTGCTTCCAGCAATAGATCATCATGCTACAAAGCTGCTTCCAGTATCAGAGCATCATGCTACAAAGCTGCTTCCAGCATCAGAGCATCATGCTACAAAGACAACCAGCATCAGTGCATCATGCTACAAAGCTACTTCCAGCATCAGCGCATTATGCTACATAGCTGCTTCCAGCATCAGTGCATCATGCTACAAAGACAACCAGCATCAGAGCATCATGCTACAAAGACAACCAGCATCAGTGCATCATGCTACGAAGCTGCTTCCAGCGTCAGATCATCATGCTACAAAGCTGCTTCCAGTATCAGTGCATCATGCTACAAAGCTGCTTCCAGCGTCAGAGCATCATGCTACAAAGCTCATTCCAGCATCAGTGCATCATGCTACAAAGCTGCTTCCAGCATCAGAGCATCATGCTACAAAGCTGCTTCCAGCATCAGAGCATCATGCTACAAAGACAACCAGCATCAGTGCATCATGCTACAAAGCTGCTTCCAGCATCAGAGCATCATTCCACAAAGCTGCTTCCAGCATCAGAGCATCATGCTACAAAGCTGCTTCCAGCATCAGAGCATCATGCTACAAAGCTGCTTCCAGCATCAGAGCATCATGCTACAAAGACAACCAGCATCAGAGACTTTTCAAACTTAGCAGAAGTTTCTTATTTCGTTTAGTTTATAATTTATACAGTGATGAGGGAACTCGGTACACAGTTTGTAAAGAATTTCCTCTCTTAATATAAAGTAATTATAAAGCTATGGCAATATCTGTGCAATGTCACCTCAAGGAAAAGTCTACCAGAATCAATAAAAACCAGGAAAATTTAATAAAACTTGTCTACAAATTTCTCTGCCTCTCAAAAGATTTGTTATCTCAGCACAATATAGCATCTCGAAATGACCAACCAACAAAGTAACACCAAAATGTAAATTGTCCATGGACAATGAAATCACTGACTACATTGTTGCCAATAGTTACCCCAAGTTGATTTTTCAGCCAGAACTTTGAATTCAAATACAACAACAATAGGACAATAACTAGAAATGTGACAGTTTATTATTATGAATGTCAACTAGAGTTGTGGCATGCCTGTCTGTTAAAATGGCCCCCTACTGCTGAATCCAATTGTCTCTATTTAGATTTTTTAAACAAAAACACTCATTACATGTAAGTCATATCTAAATATGTAAACTTTGAAATTCTACCGGAGCTGTTTTCTGACTTTGCAATGAAATGTGTGTAGTAACATAAAAAGATCTTCATTTAGACTGAACATTGACTTGATAAGTTACAAGTTCCCCACATAAGGTAGCTGTTGACCTTAGGACCAGAATTCAAAAAGTTGAGGGACAAGTATACATTTTGGTCCAGGTACAGTTCCATGTCTATATTTTCAAAAAATAGAATTCTATTTTCCTATTTAGCTTTAACATACACGTAAGAGCGCCATCTGGTGGCACCTGATTTTCTAACCCCTCCCCCCACCCCATGAGCAAGGTCAATTTTGATTCCCAGGGGCATAATTTCAACAATTGAAATGAAAAATGAAACAAAAAAAATGTGTTTTTTCCAATAACTGTGGGTGTTTCCTCTACCTCATAATAATGGGATGTGCTTGAACAACAGGAAAATAAATGTAAAATCCTATCCTTGCACAAGTACTGCAGCTCTGCTTATACTAATGGCCAAAAAATGTATCTTTCTCTCCCAATTTTCCTAAGCTTGTACCATACGTTTATAATTGACAGTTTCTCTGCTAAGACCTTATGCAGTTAAATTATAACTTCTATCCTAACAACAGGAAACAATTTGCAATTTCTCAGTCTGCACAAATGACAAACATATTCCAACATAGGCAATTAATTGGCAATTGCTCTGCTTGCACAAAAGACAAGTAAATGACAACTTCTGTATTTGTATCCTAGGCTAATAATTGACAATTGTTCTGCTTGCACAAAAGACAAGTAAAGGAAAAATTTTGTGTTTGTACCATAGGCCATTAATTGCCAATTATTGCTCTGCTTGTAAAACAGGCAAGTTTTAATCAATTTCTCTGCTTGGACAGAATTCCAATTTCTCAGCCTGCACAAATGACAGACAAATTCAAACTGCTCTGTACCATAGATAATTAATTGGCAAATTCTCTGCTTGCACAAGGCACAAGTAAATGACAACTTCTTTGTTTATACTGTAGGTTATTAACTGGCAATTGCTCTGCTTGCACAAAAATCAAGTTAACAACAACTTCTCTGTTTGCACGAAGGCCATGAATTAGCAATTGTTCTGCTTCCATAAAAGACAAGTAAATAACAATTTCTCTTTTTCTACCATAGGTCATTAATATGCTCTACCTACACAAAAGGCAAGTAATTGTTTGAACAATGACAATTAATTGGCAATTGCTCTGCCTACACAGAGGACAAGTAAATGACAACTTCTCTGTTTGAACAATGTCAATTAATTGGCAATTGCTCTTCTTCCACAGAGGACAAGTAAATGACAACTTCTCTGTTTGTGCCATAGGCCATTAATTGGCAATTGCTCTTCTTCCACAAAGGACAAGGAAAAGTAAATGACATCTTCTCTGTTTGTGCCATGGGCTATTTATTGGCAATTGCTCTGCTTCCACAGAGGACAAGTAAATGACAACTTCTCTGTTTGTGCCATAGGCCATTAATTGGAAATTGCTCTTCTTCCACAGAGGACAAGTAAATGACAACTTCTCTGTTTGTGCCATAGGCCATTAATTGGCAATCGCTTTACTTCCACAGAGGACAATTAAATGACATCTTCTCTGTTTGTGCCATACGCCATTAATTGGCAATTGCTCTTCTTCCACAGAGGACAATTAAATGACAACTTCTCTGTTTGTGCCATAGGCCATTAATTGGCAATTGCTCTTCTTCCACAGAGGACAAGTAAATGACAACTTCTCTGTTTGTGCCATAGGCCATTAATTGGCAATTGCTCTACTTCCACAAAGGACAAGGAAAAGTAAATGACATCGTCTCTGTTTGTGCCATGGGCTATTTATTGGCAATTGCTCTTCTTCCACAGAGGACAAGTAAATGACAACTTCTCTGTTTGTGACATAGGCCATTAATTGGCAATCGCTTTACTTCCACAGAGAACAATTAAATGACATCTTCTCTGTTTGTGCCATACGCCATTAATTGGCAATTGCTCTACTTCCACAAAGGACAAGTAAATGACATCTTCTCTGTTTGTGCCATAGGCCATTAATTGGCAATCGCTTTACTTCCACAGAGAACAATTAAATGACATCTTCTCTGTTTGTGCCATAGGCCATTAATTGGCAATTGCTTTACTTCCACAGAGAACAATTAAATGACATCTTCTCTGTTTGTGCCATACGCCATTAATTGGCAATTGCTCTACTTCCACAAAGGACAAGTAAATGACATCTTCTCTGTTTGTACCATAGGCCATTAATTGGCAATTGATCTGCTTCCACAGAGGACAAGTAAATGACATCTTCTCTGTTTGTGCCATACGCCATTAATTGGCAATCGCTCTACTTCCACAAAGGACAAGTAAATGACATCTTCTCTGTTTGTGCCATAGGCCATTAATTGGCAATTGCTCTACTTCCACAAAGGACAAGTAAATGACATCTTCTCTGTTTGTGCCATAGGCCATTAATTGGCAATTGCTTTACTTCCACAAAGGACAAGTAAATGACATCTTCTCTGTTTGTGCCATAGGCCATTAATTGGCAATTGATCTGCTTCCACAGAGTACAAGTAAATGACATCTTCTCTGTTTGTACAATAGGCCATTAATTGGCAATTGCTTCCACAAAGGGCAAATATGACAACTTCTGTGTTTTTACTATAGGTTATTGATTGGCAACTGCCCTGCTATTCCAAAAGACAAGTAAATGACAAATTCTCTGTTTATACAATAGGTTATTAATTGGCAACTGCTCTGCTACCACAAAAGACAAGTAAGTGGCGAATTTTCTGGTTGTAACACAGGCCAGTAACTGATAATTTCTCTGCTTGCAAAACAGGCACCACAAACAAATACTAGTAAAAACTTCTCTGCTTGCATTACATATCACAAGCAAGTAGCTTGCACCACAAGCAGGAGTTAAAAGATCATTGATCACAAACATACAATCAGAATACACCGAATGTAAGAAACAAATACACATTTGGTAAGTGCCATTTTATATACGTCATCTAGCCCATCATGAAATAGTAACAAACACTTACACATTTTTTGTTCATTAATTGTTTTACCTACTTCTGTTTTATAAGATACAGTGTATCTAATAGTGTCGAAAGTAAACAGTAAAAATTAATGATTCAACAGTGCCCTAGTAATTAAATGTTGTTTATTTCTATAAATATTGAACAGCTGGGAACCTGAGAAATGCTGAATGTTTTGGTCTTTTTTTCAGCTTTAAATATTCCTTCCAATATAGAGGGTCTGGAATGAAAACAAACAGTCAGTAAATCAAAGAAAATTCTAGGAAAAATCTTAATACATCTTACATCCACAATTATTTTCTTGAAAGGTTTTCTCACAATTTTGCCATTAATGGTTGGCAAGAGGAGCGCATTAAGAAAGCAGTGAAGAACTATGGATGTTTAAAACACATGTTGTAATTGTGGGGAATTTGGAGCTTTTTACAACTGTTCTATGTGGGAAGGCGGATTACTGAGTGGTGAGTTATCAATAGTAATACTTCTGTATTGGAAAATACTCGTCACTGGAATAAACAGGTACTTCTGTCATAGCATGATCAGAGGCAATAACTTACTGAGGAATCTACAGACGACAACTTACAATTGATTTTTGTATCAATTAATAAGGTGTGAGTATAAAATATAGTAAATTTTATAGTAACTCTTTTCAAGATTTTTTGTTGAAATAACTTGCAATTTCACTTTTTTTTAAGTATTTACCATTTGATATTTTCATTCAGTTAATAATTATAATCAACTTGTATATTGATTCTTTTATTTTATTTTTTTATTCGTTTGTTTAATGAATTATATATTGACTGTTTTAATTATTCCTTTGTCTAAATTAAAGATTATAAAAAAAAATTAATTATGCATTATGTTTAAATATAAATTTTTATCCCCCAAAATATACAAAGTTTGTAGTGTTTATGGATTCAATTGTTTAGTCTAGCTCTAAATTAAAACATACATTCTTATCTTTCTTTTACAGGAAACTTGACATAAATAAAAGAGACATTACATTTATTAAAGAATTAACTTATATCTGGGGAATCAAAAAGAAGTGATTAATATTTTGGATATATAACTTGAAATGGTTAAGTTGCGGAGTGGATATTATTCCTAAATTAGGATTGAATGTGATGATTTCTACAGATGTGGGGTGTGGCTCCAATCATGAATGTTCACAATGACAGCCATGTAGACACCAACTTTACCTGTACCAACGGCACATGTGCTCTGCCCCTTCCTGTGACAGGGCTGAAATGGGGTCTTCTCTTCCTTATTGCTGTGATATTGTGTACTGCACTAGGAAACTTACTGGTGTGCTTGGCCGTGTGCTGGGAGAGACGTTTACAGAACATGACCAACTATTTTCTGATGTCGCTGGCGATCGCCGACTTCCTTGTCTCGATTATTGTCATGCCATTTGGGATGGTTGTGGAAATCTATGGTGGGTACCGACTCTTATTTTGAAAATCTTTGATATTTAATGCAACAAAACTTCTGAACTAATATTATTTTCATGAACCCTTTTTGGTAAAGTTATAACTGTTTTCTTGAAAAAGGGATAAACTAATTGTATCATTAATCTTTTCAAAATGTCATTCTTTTATCACTGTCTTTACAAGAAAACTGCAACATAATTCCACTGATCTCCACAAAAGACAGTCTGGGTTACTTATCAGGGTTCATACAGACTTCAGCCCCACTCCAGAGAGCTATAACTCAGTACATGTATCTGGCAATTTATAGGTATTCTAAACCCTTTTTGAACTATATGGCCGGCAAGGCTAACTTCATCATTTTTCAATAATTCAAATGTGCCTTGGGTGATTTTGCTAGTTATCAAACTTAGCTGAGATATTATGCTCACAAATATTTTCACCAAGTTTGGCGAAGATCATATGAAAAACTGTTAGACACAGAGAGCAGACAAGACTTATTTGGCTAATTTTGGATAATTCAAGGGCCATAATCTAAATGCACCTCAGGCGATTTGGCTAGTAATGGATCTTAGCCAAGACAATATTCCCATATATTTTTTTAAACTAAGTTTGGTGAAGATCAGATCAAAACTGTTTGAAAGAGCGGATAAGGCTAATTTGGCCAATTTGAATTATATAAGGGCCATAATCCAAAAGTGCCTTAAGTGGTTGGGTTGGTTATCAATCTTAGCCAAAACATAATTATGTCCACAAATATTTTCACCATGTTTGGTGATGATTAGAATTAAAACTGGCTGCCATGTACAGCAGACAAGTTCAGACAATTTTGGAAAATTCAGGGGCAATAATCCAAAATTACCTTAGGTGATTTGGCTGCTTATCATACTTAATGCCCACATAATGCCCACGAACATGTTTAGCAAGTTTGGTGAAGATCAGATGAAAACTGTTCAACTTAGACAGCCAAAAACAAGTTTTCCGTGAATAAAGTATCGTAACCTCTGACTTCTCTAGACTAACCTTGTTTATAATTGTCCATATCTGAAAACTTCCTATTACTGATAGAATTACAGTTTCAGCAATCACCCTTGTTAACTTTTATTTATTTAATATGTTATTAATTTTTTCATTCATTCATTCATTCATTCATTCATTCATTCATTCATTCATTCATTCATTCATTCATTCATTCATTCATTCATTCATTCATTCACTCATTCATTCATTCATTCTTTCATTCATTTATTCACTCATTCACTCATTCATTGATGTATGTATACTTGTGGGGATGCTCAGGATGGGTGTGTCCATATAAAGAAACACTGATAATCTAGTTGTAGGAGCTGGTATTTATAGAAACTGTTAGACATTCACCATTTTATGACTTGAATCTGGCAAAGTTAATGAGGCTAGACAAATGGACCAGATTTACAATCATTAGGGAAAACATGATTGAAGAAATATCAACAGTAAATCACATACATCAATCAATATTTCCAAAGTTGAACAGTTCTGTGAGTTCACAAGAATAAAGGAAGTACTTTATATACCGGTGCCAAAAATGGCAACCATAAATCAGATGAAATTATATCAAATTCTAAATTGCAGAACTGATAACCATGTCAATGGTACATTTAACTACGAACAAGTCTATTAGAACTAATGTACATTTAAAATGGTACTGGTCAGCTGTTATCCTTTGTACTGGTCATACATACTTTATATTTAATGCCTATTGTGGGCAAAGTCCCGACATCAAACTTTCAGATCCTGCAGATATGACCAGAGGACACAGTATGCCAGGTCAACACTCCACAGTACAATACTTATAAAGAACAGTGACTTTGTGAAAGTACAACCAAGTATCATGCCCCTTATGTCTCTCTACTAGGTCTAGTATTGAACAGATCTTTATAGTATATTACTTAGTAACCTTTGTCTTACTGAATACTAAGGCTCAATAAAGTTTATGAGTAGGTTAATTGCATTACCATGTTACCGTGGGTTTGTGTACCTTGGTGGGCAGATAAATAAATTAACTAAATTAACAGTTGTTATTTCCCTGGCTCTATTTAGTGCCAATCTTTAATTTGATTGTTCAGAGTACAGACATAAATCATGGTCAGGTAGAATCATGCAGACTGCCTACTCTTTATATTGCGGTTAATTAACACACCTAAATCTACTTTATACAACTGCACCAATATCATGCTCAAAGTCTGCTGGGATGGTACAACGAGGGAATATAGACATAATCTCATAATTGGTAAAGTAATTTATCCAATTTTTATCTAGGTATATCTTTTTGCAGCATAAACAAATATATTCAGATCAAACAAACCTTGTTGCAGAATGTGCTTGAAAATGAGACAGTCATTTCCAGATTTGTCTCTATCTGCTGGATTCTCATGAGAGGGAAATTAGAGTACAGTTTGTCTATCCCTATGTGAGACAAATCTATGACAGTTTCAATATCTTCATTAATTTTCTACTGAACTTCAAACTGACACAGAGGAAAACATAAATCAAACAGAAAACCAAGTCATTAAGAGCTTCTCATGCTGTTGATAAACAGGAACCATCTGAGAATTAAAAAGAAGAAAACTACACCCAAACATTCCCAAGCTCCAAGGTAAATAAACAAATAGCATCTAAATCTAAGTAGGTTAGCTCTGACCTATTGGAGGTCATTTACTGACCACAAGCATTTATTTTCAGACCAGTAAGAAAGTTTTTATTAAATTTCTTCCAGCTGCACTACAAAGGAAGTAACAATGCCTTTTGCCAAAATGTCAAGTCTCAAACAGGTGACCTTTACCTTTGACCTGATGACTATTCTCTTTATATATGCTCTGAAAACATAAAGTAACCTATATGAAGTTCAGGGGAAAAGTGCTCTTAATTAAGTTATATTATTACTTAATATGGGGAAACTGTTCTTAAACTTTAAAATCTTTCAAATTTCTCTACATTGGAAAACTACAACAACAACAAGTTACAGTGACTGAAGAGGCATAATTTTCAAAAGTGCAATAAATATTGTGGGAGGACATACAACAATGAAACTGACAGTAGACAATATGTCTGCTGTAAAAACTGATATATTTACCAGCTGTCTTGTCAGTTAATTGAGAATTTTCATCCATTTTTTTTCACAAAAAGACCTTTTTACCTGCTGTAGGTTACGTTACAACCATTCATTCCTTCTGTCTCTCCTTTTTTGCAATTACATTTTTTTCTTTACTTTTTATTAACCCAAACCATATCAGCAAAGGGAAAGATACTCCAGGTCACCATTAACAGTGTAACACTGATGGAGATTGAAGCCATAGTTCATAAAACAGACACCTTCATTCAACAGATAAACAGACACCTTCATTCAACAGATAAACTGATAAGTAAATTTACAGTTTTGACTTCTGTAAAGGTGGCAAAACAACCTTTCAATCAAGTAAACCAGATCTTAAATGAGAAAATCACAAAGAACAAAGCAAAGTTTCCTGATAGAAAATGTATTAAAATAACCAAAGCCAGTGCCACTGTTGCCAGTCTTGTGTAATTAATTCCATTCATGTAATATTATAGAGAAATTATTTTCCAATCTCAGACAACAAATGAGTTATCACATGCAAACCAATACAGTGCTCTTGATAAAAAACAAACAAACCCATCCCCCTTAATCCTTCAAGACATAGGAGATAGGGTGAGGACATAATTCTCATAACATTGTGACATTCTCTAAGAGCGCAGGTGAACATATGCCCCAACTTTCATGAAAATCTGACAAAAAAGGTTCAGGAGATAAGGAACTATAAAGTTTAGTCACAGCAAAAAGGCTGAAAGTAGTGGTAAACACAGTAACGCCTCTCTTGGTATAGACACAGGCAAAATAGAAAGTCTGACAGGCTTTAAGTCCACAACATTTCACAGGGATTATAGCCTACACTCTAAAGTAAAACCATCATTCATCATGTAAGAACACCCAGACTTAATTTCTGGTCCCATTCTGAAAGATGCTATTCAATTTCAAGTTGGAGGGACACACTTGCATCCACAAGTGTGCCAAGATGACTGCCAACGTACACATATCACGTCTGCCCAAAGGAAATTGAAAAGGCCAACTTTTATGCAATGCAAATATTATTCTTGTATCACAAAGACAGATGAACTATATGTAAGATAAATGAATATTTATTTTATACCCAAAGAATGTCTATATCATCAAATGAGAGACTAGGGAAGATGATGTCTGTCAATAAGCAAGGTGGATTTAAGGGAAGCAGGAATTAATGAGGAGTTCTGATGTATAATGGGTAATGATAGATAACCAAACATCTCGGCATCCAGTGATTGATATATATGATAAATCAATTACATGCACTCATATATAAGTTAAGTTCAAAAGGTCAAAAGAAACATAAAGTAGTAGCATCATTTTGAGGTTCATTGCAGTTGTATACATTTTAAGTATTTGCAATCTTTGTGATGATCGTGTTTACAGCATTGCAATTGCATTATATACAATACTAATTAAGTACTAAGGAAACATTAAACATTCCAGTATTTAGGTAAGAACATATTTCAAAAGAAGCCCTTTGTGATAATGAACACATGACAGAATGTTCAGGGGGAAGAGTGACTGAGGTAATTAAAGTAAACTTGTTTATGGTTTCTTCCCATTAGAATTCATTTTAGAAGGATTGTAAGGAAGTTGTCTTAAAGCTTCTATTGATGCAAATTCAAAGATAATAGCGAGTGGGTCTTTCCAATGGCATTTCTATCACAAGATTATACCATATAGAGTAGAGAAATGAAGAAAGAAAGAAAATACTTCTTGCCAGAGAACTGAGAAAGTACATCCAGAGCATAAATTATGAAATGTTCCAAAACATGTTGAACTGACAAAGGAGGAACTTTTTTAATTCAATTGTGATAAAATTCAAAGCATTTGCCCAATCGTTTTTTTCTTTTAACAAGCAATTTCAATAATTTTTATGCTAAATCATATTTAGCAAGAATTAAGAAGTTGTCATTTTATTCAGAAACTCTCTTTGTCTTGTTAAGCCAATAAGCCCTACAGACTGACCATGATCCACACTGGTCCGAAACACAGTGAATCATTTACCTCAAGCAGGGTTTGAGTTAAAAAAATCTTGAGGTACTGCGTGGTTTATGATGACAGCAATATAACATGATGCTAGCACACCTGGTGGGAAGTCTGCCTTAGTAACCTATAGATATTCATCAGTTAGCATCATATTTATCATATTAATCATGTTTCTTGAAAAACCTACAATGTATAAATATAATTTCATGCTTATTTACAACTTCCATCAGAAAAAATACTGTATCTATTTTGTCAATCAGGCTCACCTTATCTAAAATATACATTTATAATCAGCTCAACCTGTTTATAAATGATAACAACATCTTTTTATTACAACTCTGTGATAAATATATCAGTGATAACATTTTGTACTGCCAGTGCCATTCATATTTGTACTAAATTAATAAAACATTCCCTGGAAAAACTCTATGACCTTGTCTAAAACATTATCAGATCTTGTTTAAAGTTGACAATGAAATAAGAAGTGAACACTTCCATGTGTCTTGAACCCCAGGAACTCTGTAACATTACCTGATCCCAATCAATCATGGTAAGGACTTCAGAAGCCAGGATGAACAAGACTCCTCTTAGGTCAATCACTATCAATTTCGATAAGACTCCCTCTAGGCCAATCACTATCAATGTCGATAAGACTCCCTCTAGGCCAATCACTGTCAATGTCGATAAGACTCCCTCTAGGCCAATCACTGTTGATGACGAAAAGACTCCCTCTAGGTCAATCACTATCAATGTCGATAAGACTCCCTCTAGGCCAATCACTGTCGATGACGATAAGACTCCCTCTAGGCCAATCACTATCAATGTCAATAAGACTCCCTCTAGGTCAATCACTATCAATGTCGATAAGACTCCCTCTAGGCTAATCACTATCAATGTCAATAAGACTCCCTCTAGGCCAATCACTATCAATGTCGATAAGACTCCCTCTAGGCTAATCACTATCGATGTCGATAAGACTCCCTCTAGGCCAATCACTATCAATTTCGATAAGACTCCCTCTAGGCCAATCACTATCAATGTCGATAAGACTCCCTCTAGGCCAATCACTATCAATGTCGATAAGATTCCGTCTAGGCCAATCACTGTCAATGATGACAAGACTCCCTCTCGACCAATCACTGTCGATGACGAAAAGACTCCCTCTAGGTCAATCACTATCAATGTCAACAAGACTCCCTCTAGGCCAAACACTATCAATGTCGATAAGACTCCCTCTAGGCCAATCACTGTCAATGATGACAAGACTCCCTCTCGACCAATCACTGTCAATGACAAAAAGACTCCCTCTAGGCAAATCACTGTCAATGATGACAAGACTCCCTCTAGACCAATCACTGTCAATGATGACAAGACTCCTTCTAGGCCAATAACTGTCAATAACGATAAGACTCCCTCTAGGCCAATCACTGTCAATGATGACAAGACTCCCTCTAGACCAATCACTGTCAATGATGACAAGACTCCTTCTAGGCCAATAACTGTCAATAACGATAAGACTCCCTCTAGGCCAATCACTGTCAATGATGACAAGACTCCCTCTAGACCAATCACTGTCAATAATGAAAAGACTCCCTCTAGGCCAATCACTGTCAATGATGACAAGACTCCCTCTAGGCCAATCACTGTCAATGATGACAAGACTCCTTCTAGGCCAATTACTGTCAATGTATGAATTAGACCCCCAGGTATATAACTGTCAATGTATGTAAAACTGACTGTGACTTTGAAACACATTCTATATTATTTGTTTATTTCCGTAATTCTATGAGCCATAACTCAGTGGTGAAATGTGTGATCTTGGTATCACTGTCTCCACAATATCTTTACAGTGCTGCCATTACAATTTACTAGGTTGCAGAACTCTATATAACTATCTATTTCATTAACCCAGACCCTATTCTAAAAGACTATAGTGTGACACATGCTGCTAGAATACAGTCCAATGTGCTGCCACATGGCATTGGTCGGCTACACAATTTTCTGTAGTAACAAATCTATAATAAATTAAATGATACAACAACATCTATTTCTAGCTTAAAATGGTAGAAAAAACTCTTGTCTTGGAACAATGTCTCAAGGTGCAAGATCTCTTGTCCATCATACCATTCTGTTCAATACAAGGATACACCATAATTGATATCAATAATGTTCAACAAACTGGCTGTCAGTATCAATGGACTAAAGCTGCCATTCATGGTATTTTCTCTGAGGCTCAACCAAGAAAATTACATGACTCTCCAAACTGACAAGGTCATGATCTCAATATTATTGTATATATATTGTAGGATCTGGGATTGACACACAAATCCTCTCTTAAATCCATTAGAGAAACATTTCTATCATATCATATACAATCTACAATTTCAGAGTATTTTTTTGGTCTGAAATAAGGATATTCACCCAATTCCGAAACATTATATGGTAATTATTTGATGGTAACTAAAACAGTAAGAAAGACTTGAGTAAACATGATTATATAGCAGAAACAATATAATACATTTGTACTGGAGTGCTTTTTGGCCACCAGACTGGAGACAACACCCCCTAACTACATTTATCATTCTTAACCTTTCCAGCATATATAATCCAGTCACTTTAGGAATCCTGAAAAAGAATATAGATACACACTATTTATAAGATGCATATATATTTTTCTACTTTTCTGCAAATTTAATTTTGTCTAGATATAAGTTTATTAGAAGTCATTTCTGAAAATGTAAAAATGTCATTGCTATATTTTATACCATTCCATGTCTCACAAGTGTCCACACTAATAGAAATGCACAGATGTATGTTGCAAAATGTAACATTAATAGCTTTGTTTTTGTAAATTGTCTGCCTAAATGCAATGTAACAATACAAGTACAACTCTATATGATAATTAAATAAAAATAGTTTCCTGCCTCTGCAAGTAAGTTTCAAGTTTCAGTAACATTTTATTCAAATTAAATAAAATGAAGGTTCCATTATTCCCAGCGGTCTATTCAACATATCAGCTTGCATCAAATGACGTCAAACTCCGAGTATTTCAGGATCATTTTTAAATAAATAATCAGTAAAATTAAAATCCTGATTATTAATTGTTCACACAACAGATGCTCATTCTCAAACGAAAATGCAAATCAATGAAAATTTACAAAAGTCAACTCCATTAATCATAAATGATCAATCAAAAAAGCACAATAGTGGTATCAACAATTACAATTGTGCTAATTTAAAACTGAGCAGCGTTTATTATTTGGATTGCTCAATTATTAAATTTCAAATATTTGTAAAATGGTTGAATTTCTGATAAATCATTCTGGAATTGAAAAGCTGAGATTGACTGGAGAGTTATGTTAATATATTGGTGTAGCAACAAGAGACTTTTACTGTATCAAATATATTTTGACAATTAGATCAGCCATTGAGCATTGCTTTAAAATGATTTACTCCCAATAATTTACTTTAAAGTTTGATCAGAAGTTACTGTGCCCAGCAGGTTACGACCAGTTACAGTTAACTGAATAGTTATGATAATGATGTTGCTATAGTTGCCAAAGCCTTCTGGGTTAAAGAGAAACAGAAATCAAACTATTCAGACCACAGTACAAAAACAGTAACAGAAACTAATATATAAGATAACAGTGTTGGAATAGACAGGGACAGAATCTCTACAATCTATACTTGATGTATGTTTTACACTGATATTTTCATACTGAAAAAGCACTAGGAAAGAAGTGGACATCATTTTCATCAGAAATGTAGAGGATTTTAGGTGTAATTAAGTCACCATCAAAACAAAATCAATACACCACGCCTTTTTGGAAGTTCACTAAAATGTTCATATTTAAAGTGATTGTTACAAGAACAACTTTTATATTTACAGACAAAACTAATCAAAACTTTGGTTTAAATAATGCTCCACTTGTATGAAGGAAATGGGATTTGCCTTAAATTTTCTAAAGTTTGTTGCTAGTCTCCTGTATTACCTGAACAGTCCTATTCAACATGTATTGGTACAACATTCAGGTATGTTCTGTGTCTGTGCAATAATGAACTCTTTACACTTGTATATACTTGAAATTAATAACCATTATCTTCAAAATAAATGTTTTATTATTGGAGTACACTCATACTCATTTCCTGATAATGATTAAACGCTTAACATGGCCTCAAAAAACATAATTTTACCCTATTTTGTTTGTTGTTTTTTTAATTTGATGCATATTAAAAGTGTTGTCTAGAATTTTAATCTGAAATGTCTTTTATTCAATTTTCTCCCTAACTATATTGAAATACAAACATATTGGTCTTAAGAAAACAGGTTAATTTTGGTCTATAATAGAGACAGTGTTGCCATGAAAACTTGATGCTTGTAAATTAGAGCACAATACTAAATTTATTCAAGTCTATTCCTATTTGAAATGCATTATCATGCAAATTCCTGTCTAAGTACAAACAAAATGCATCTTTACAGAATGTAATAGACAATCTATAATAACCTTGCTGTAGACTCTACAATTTCAACATCTATATCTATTCAGTAGTTGGCAATATTTCCTAGTGTTCTTTATTAACATATAATCGATGTTATGAATCCTTTGGGTGAAAATTATGACCCTTGTTATTTTCCCTATCAAACATTACACCTATACAACATGTTATTCAATTATGCAGCACAGTATTACACAGTTCAAGTTGTTTTGTACAGTTTTTAAATGGTTGTAAATTTTTTAATGGCACCCACGTAAACGAGGATATTAACAAAAATCAAAGCACTGAGAGTGCTGTATTTCAACAGAGACACAGATCATCATGTTATCAGCACAATTACCAAAGTGTTAGCAGTAAATTTCATAATCATAATTATAAGTTTTAACCAAATGTAGTTGTGGTTCTTCACCATTTTAAAAAAATTCATTAAAAAGAGAAATAAGACAGTTTAAGCATGAATGAATCAGTTATCATGCAAATAATTGTACTGTATTTTGAAACAATACTAAGTTTTATAAAGTTCACTGAACCAGCTATAAGTTTGTACTCTTTCATTAGTCATTCCTTCCTTAATCCATTACAATACATCCATTTAATCAACATCCCTTCCTAAAGTCTGATATTAAAATAATCCCTTTTTACATTCTGTCATTAAACTTGTGATTTTTCATCCCTTCCCGAATTTTGCCATTAAGCTGTATTCATTTATTACTTCTCTCTGTCTACCATATTCAATATTAAATTGTCTTCCATCTCACCTTACACTGCTGTATTACATCTATAACTATATTGTCTGTTTCAATAAGTCTCAAGAAGCAAGCAGATGTCATATGATTTTTCATAAAATGATTAACTGAACTATTACTGTATTCAACTAAAATAGCTATGAAACTTAAGTACCTGATGATATGTTGTCTGTCTTTGATAGCTCTGGACAGTATTTTTGGCACTACATTACTTGATGAGAAAGTTTGTTATTTAGAGATGTGTCAGTTTTCTCATTTCCCAAGAGTGAAAATTTTTGGCATTTTCATTTACGACAAGATCAAATTGCAATACTTCTTATGCAGATCTATAGGGGTAAATAATTATTTACTTGCGGAAAATAAACACCAAAATATTTATAGGTTCCACTCTCTGTTGCTAGGGTGACTGTCATGCTTATATCCTATGTAGGAAAATTAATCTTTCTAAAATAGAGCAAAATGATACCAATCCACGATGTACATTAATTATGCATTGATTTTAGTACTATAAAAGAAGCTTAGTATTATTCTTCTTTTTTTTTTGACTGATTGACTGACTGTTCTAATGTGGTGACCCTGGATTCAACTTTTTCATTATGTGTTTGCTCTGTGATTTTTGGCATATTTGCTGTATTTTATCTGTGATGTCCCTATAGTGTACTTACTGAAAACATTGCCATGCTACTTGTTTGACATTAAACCTGTGCATATTGTCTGCAGCAAAAAGGAGCAATCATATATATATATTCTTTCATTTCTGTTTGTGAGCACTTCTGTTTGTGAGCATATGATTGTGAGCATCTGATTGTGAGCATCTGTTTGTGAGCTTCTGTTTGTGAGCATCTGTTTGTGAGCTTCTGTTTGTGAGCATCTGTTTGTTGGTTAGTGCATGCTTGATGGTATTTTGGTTTATGTTTCTTATTTCACATCTTCATTTTCACATATGGAAGGCTGTTGTTTTTCATGCGTAGATATCATTCAAGCCATGTTAATGCATAGAACTGGTTACGAAACACGAAGGCATACCAACAACTTAAGTGACTATGTCTTACTTCTAATACATGATTGAAACTTGAAACACAAACAACTGGTGCAACAAGGAACATTCAAAATTCACTGAAATACCAAAATATTTGAAGAAATAGTCTTAAACCCAGAAGAATAAATTTGAATAGCGTGCAACGAGTGACTGATTCTATGTCCAGGGAATTGTAACAGTAAGGTGGGAATTTATTCCCAAGAATAATACAGGAAATTGTCACAATGAAGTAATATGTAATCACTCATACTTGAGACAATCTACGCTGATCTACTTTACTGCCACTATCATTGCCATTAGTCTGTGAATCTTCCACGAAAATTGAGACACTCTTGCTAAATCTTCCAGCCAGATTCTACAGAGGGATAACACATAAAGCCGTAACTACATCTTAATCATGCAAGATCTTCTCAAGATTAACCAGACACCCCTATTAAACCATTACATACAGGCTCCATCTGCGACATAACAGTGTTACAACATATATGCACCATTTGCAACATGACACAGTGTTACAACATATAGGCTCCATCTGCGACATAACAGTGTTACAACATATAGGCACCATTTGCAACATGACACAGTGTTACAACATATAGGCACCATTTGCAACATGACACAGTGTTACAACATATAGGCACCGTTTGCAACATGACACAGTGTTACAACATATAGGCACCATTTGCAACATGACACAGTGTTACAACATATAGGCACCATTTGCAACATGACACAGTGTTACAACATATAGGCACCATTTGCAACAGTTAAAACATGCAGGATGGAACATGTATGTTACAACACTGCCATGTTGCAGATCTTATGTTAAAAATCTCACAACATAGTTCCACTCATAGTGACAACATATTAGTGCTATTACTGTGTAATTCATTTGGGGCTTTGACCATTTAAGTGTGACATTCATCTTCTCAGCATCCAGCAAATGTTGTTTGTATTTCATGACACCAGAGAAACTATTATTAGTTTGATCACATATCCAAATTTCTCTAGCTTGATTTCTGGAATCATTAAGTGTTCATGATGTATTGCATGTTTATCTTAAATAATCTTCAAAGTAATAACACTCTTACTGGATGTAATGAAAGACAAGACAACTGTTTGCATCTCTGCAGCCTATAGTGTGTTTTACATTGTTCAACACCTCTATTCTATTCTGACAACAGGCAGTTTACAGTGTGACATGGACTTTACAGCTTTGGAGCATAAATAAAGATATAGTACAACAGACACATCGCACTTTCATCTTTATGCAATAAAATAACTGCAATCACTTCTGACAAACACTTTAAAATTCTAGATATTCCTGACACATTTACAACCATTTTGAGAACTTTAAATGAAATGGAAGATTTTTGAGTGTTATTTTGATAGTGATGATGAACACAAGTATTATCCCCAAACACATCCTCCTGCTATGCTCTTATCTGTAAATGGATGCCAGTACCCACAGCTTTTAAAAGTCCTAAAATACCAGGGGAATTGTGCAATTAAACAGTACTGATAATGTGTTAAATGATATTAACCCCACATGGAAGTGGAATTTTATCTGAGCTAAATGAGCAAAACATACCAGCAGATTCAATGAGGTTATCAATCAAGTGTTCTGCTATCAACTATTTTTGACTTTTTTAAATGCATGATTATAGAAGAATTAGCACTATAATGTCCTTTATAAAACTGTGGTAACAAAAAAACATACGATGGCCCTTACACAAGTATGTGTGTGTCTACAGTATATTTGACTGAAAAAGTATTTTGGCTTTCTTTTTTTCCAAGATAAAAATGTATCCATTAAACATTCTGTCAAATGGGCCACACATTACCTGGTTACCATCTTCTTTAATTGAAGCTTTTAGGAAATCTGTTTATTCCAGAAACTAAGTCTTCCCCTTGAAGATGTTTTTCCTGATAGAATATTTTCAAGCATGGTACCAGTAATCAAACAAAACAAGGTGTGAAATTATCATCATTTTAAAAGGCACTAATAGGAATTACTGAATCCAGAGACAATCATAAAACATATTTTGAGGATCATAAATCATGTTTTAATTGACTGGTGATTTGCCAATATGTTACTCTTGGTGAATCAGTATAAAAAAGAATGATCACCTTACATCCACACAATCAACATCAACTCTCTTAAAACAGTCAGCCACTGGAGTCAATGATTCTAATCTATTGTCTAGTTTCTGGGCAGATTCAACAACAGATTGGGATTTATTGTAACTTAAACTAGATTTTTTTTATCTACATGAATGAAATATTTCCAATCTGATGCACCAAAATCATTTTATAAGTTTATTAGTTCAATAAGTTTTACCATTTGACAACATAAGATATTTCTATTTAACTTATAATAAATCATTACAATATAACATTTTACCTAGACTTTCTTGTGCTGCTTAAGTTCATCAGTTCTACATGAGGATTCAAGTAAGCCAAAACCAGAGAACACAAACCAAGTTATGATGATCTGATAAAGTCACAAATGCATTTTTCCCTGTTACTTGACATTTTCCTTGGATAGGCTATAATTCTGTGAACTTTTAGTGACTTTCTAATGGAGAGTAACTTGGCACACTTTCTTTTCTTCAGTATTATGTTAAACTAGAGCTATCACTAAATGTGATTAATACCCCCAAAAGACTGCTTTATAAACTGAGAAAGTTCGTAGTAACAGAATACCTTGCAAACAAACTAAAAAGAGATATTGTTCTTGGCAATAACTCTGTAATTTGTCAAGATAGAGTTATGGTTCTTGTACACTGCACTTCCTCTCATTGTGCTTGACCATTGTATGAAGTTGTACTGAATTCCAACCAATAGTTTTCGAATAATGCTCCGGACAAGTAAAAGTAACAAAGGGCAATAACTCTGAAATGAGTCAAGATAGAGTTATGGTTCTTGTACACTGCACTTCCTCTCATTGTGCTTCATCATTGTATGAAATTGTATTGATTCCAACCAGTAGTTTTCAAGTTAGTCTCCGGACAAGGAAAACTAACAAAGGGCAATAACTCTGTAATTAGTCAAGATGGAGTTATAGTTCTTGTGCACTGCACTTCCTCTCAATGTGCTTGATCTTGTATGAAGTTGTATTGAATTCCAACAAGTAGTTTTCAAGTTATGCTCCGGACAAGGAAAACTAACAAAGGGCAATAACTCTGTAATTAGTCAAGATGGAGTTATAGTTCTTGTGCACTGCACTTCCTCTCAATGTGCTTGACCATTGTATGAAGTTGTATTGAATTCCAACCAGTAGTTTTCAAGTAATGCTCCGGACAAGGAAAACTAACAAAGGGCAATAACTCTGTAATTAGTCAAGATGGAGTTATAGTTCTTGTGCACTGCACTTCCTCCCAATGTGCTTGATCATTGTATGAAGTTGTATTGAATTCCAACAAGTAGTTTTCAAGTTATGCTCCGGACAAGGAAAAGTAACAAAGGGCAATAACTCTAATTAGTTAAGATGGAGTTATGGTTCTTCTGCACTGCACTTCCTCTCAATGTGCTTGACCATTGTATGAAGTTGTATTGAATTCCAACCAGTAGTTTTCAAGTTATGCTCCGGACAAGGAAAAGTAACAAAGGGCAATAACTCTGTAATTAGTCAAGATGGAGTTATAGTTCTTGTGCACTGCACTTCCTCTCAATGTGCTTGACCATTGTATGAAGTTGTATTGAATTCCAACCAGTAGTTTTCAAGTTATGTCCGGACAAGGAAAAGTAACAAAGGGCATTTCTGTAATTAGTCAAGATGGAGTTTAGTTCTTGTGCACTGCACTTCCTCTCAATGTGCTTGACCATTGTATGAAGTTGTATTGAATTCCAACAAGTAGTTTTCAAGTTATGCTCCGGACAAGGAAAATGCAACAGACCGACCGACCGACCGACCGACCGACCAACCGACCGACCGACCAACCGACCGACCGACCAACCACCGGGTGACTCCTATATACCCCCCTAAACTTCGTTTTGGGGGTATAATTAGTCTGTTTAAATCTTCAGCTAAACAAAGTGAGTTTTATACTTAATTTCATAAACTTTTTCTATGAAGTATCTGGGGACTAGAGATCTGAGAAGTATCTGGGGACTAGAGATCTGTGAAGTATCTGGGGACTAGAGATCTGTGAAGTATCTGGGGACTAGAGATCTGTGAAGTATCTGGGGACTAGAGATCTGTGAAGGACTGGGGGTTTTACATGTTTACAGCGATACAATTGAGAATCTTAACACCATTTAACAACATAATACCCCAAACATGGCTCCTTCTACAATACATTGACATCATTATATATGAGCAGAACACTGTTCATGAGAATACCAAGCTCTAGGGGAATTAGTTTCTGTTGAACATTCATCAACCTGATATATAATGTAATCATTGAGCAACAAGTCATTACTTTCTATGTATGTGCTGTGAAATGTTTTCATGCCAATTTAATTGCCAGTTTACAGTCAAAGAATTTTGTCAAAGAAATCTTCATCAAAATATTTCCAAAAAAACAAAAACTAATGTAAGATTATGAGACTTATGAGGGGGAAGCTATTGTTGAAGCCGGGTTCCCCATGGTACCCATGTACTTGATATATACACCAAATATAAAAAGACAAAATACATTTACCTGCACTAAATAAAAAGTTGACTAATAAATTGACATCTTATCTTTCATTTAATGACAAAAACCATCATATCACTCATTGGACTCAAGCATCAAAATTAACATCATCAATCATTTTACAGAAACAGTAATCTTGTCAATATTTGTTTTTTACCCAGACATCAAAATACGGCAGAAAACCCACGCAAAATTGAAGACATCAAATTTAAATGCATCATTACCATTCTCAAACTTTGAACAGGTTTCATAAGGAGTTTTTTTGTAAGATGCAAGAGTAAAGTTGCCAAATCTCCACGCCAGTCCAACCAATCAAAGACTGAACAATTCTGTTTGAATTAAGACGCAATAAACAGTTTTTAAATGTTTGAAAACAGCTACATATGATCTATTACCTTTACTATCTGGAAAACAAATAATCTTATAATGGGATCTGTTTGAATAATATGATTTAAAAAATGCGGAAACTGCTTGCTGATATCATCTTGATAGAACACTGTGATTTACACATAGAGTGCATGTTTCGTATTCATAAATAGGCAACATGTTTTCAGGTACTCTTGAAAAATTCTCTTTATGGTTCTTTGATTCTGTGATGCTTCTCTCTTGGATACTGAAATCCTCCAATCACTGAGTAAATGATTTATTATTCAAGTCTCTTATCTCTTCTGACTTCTCAATAATGTACACACTATCAGCTTGCAAGATCATCACGAAGTCTGATTAATTCTGTTTAATTTTATGAACAAGAATAGTATCTTTAACAAAACTATCCTTTTTTTACATGATGAATTTCATGATACGATCAGCGCAGTTAGATTAACATTACAAGGCACAATGCACTGATATATCAAATAGTCTGCCAAGCAATCACATTATTTTGTAATAAAAAAAGAAAAATCCTATCATTTCACTGAAATTTAACAATGCTACAACTTGGTACAAACCCATTGCAACTCTTGTGCCAAGTAAATCACTTCCAGCATTGTAGACAGAACTTGGCCCTCCTTCTTTTCAAATTTACACGATTATTTTGTGACTAATGCAACTCTTAGCACAATTAAGACCTCTATAATACCAGAAATAACATAAAATCCGATGGAGAAGATGACATTAAGTCTAAACAGTTCTCACAGAATTCAGGGATGTAATTTCCTCCCTGTTAAGATGATGCAATTTACTATTCATTTTGTTCAACTAATAGATATTTATTAAGTATTTCCAAGCAAAATAAAACTGTGTTTTATCTTCTGCAATATTTCCCGCCAGGTTAGCTACATTTACTCATCAAATTAAATTCACAAAAAAATTACGATGAATTTCAAATCTTAAAACCACCATACACATACAGACAATGTGCAAGGCAGGCAGAAATTTTGGACTTTTCTATCCAGTTTGTAGTTGATCATTTACATATCTTAACTGCTTAGTAATTATGCCCATCTCTAAATTAAAGCTACAGTTTACCATCCATTCCAGCAGTTTAACAAAATACCAATTAAATGTTTTGTTGCTGAAAAAAAATGGCACTTAAAACAGTTCAGTGTCTATGTTTACACTCTTCTATTTACTTGTACTATTATATAATTATTTCTTACCTGTTTATTATTGTTTATCATTTGTTACAGAGAACATCTAAGGCTTGCAAAATCATTACAGTGTAGCCACTTACCTAAAAAGAGACAAACAAGAGCATTAAAAACATTTGTATAATATTGGTGCTATATACTGATATAACGCTTAAACTGGCAAAGCAGGATATGTAGTTCATCTGTTGCCTTGGTACATCTTATTTGCATTCTATTGACATTATCTCTCATAACAGTTACTAATAAACAATACAAAAATCATGTTAATCATATTTTCTCTTGCAATATTTGCAATTAATGAGTTGTGTGTACTCATATATTAATATCTCCCTTTTATAACCTCTCACATCTGCTTCAGTTTGCTTGATGGTTTCACTTCATATAGATGCAGGACTTAAATGTCTTCGAATACTTTTATAGGCATGACGGGAGACATGCCAAGGTGTCACCCAAAACACAAGCTAAAAATTTAGCTTATCGGTGAGCCTTGATAAATCAATCTTTCTTTCAAATCAAATCAAATTCTTGGAATTATATATCCGAAATAAGAAACAAACAGTGGTTGGAGACACATAGTATATCAAAGTCATTAAAAATGAGATTTGTCAAACAATAACAAAGCAAGGTCAGTGACTGATCAGAGTTAACAATCGCATTATACAGTGTACTTGTAGAACATTAAGAAGTCCAGCCTGAAGCTTAAAATCCTGCTGATAGTCGAGCAGTTCAGTCTTCCCTCAGTACTGGACTATCCTGTCAGTGTGATAAATGTGACATTTCACATCAAGTTAATGCTTTGCTAAATATAAAAGACCTCCAGACACATGTCACATAACAGGAAGCAGGAAGAACTAGTGTAAATCACCTAAATCAGTCAATAACAAGAAGAGATAACCTAAATCAGCTATGAATTGTTCAGCCCCCAAACGAAACAATAATACCTATCACATTTATAACAGACTGTAAGACAAGGTTATGTATCCTCTAATGACAGTGATGCACAAAAAAGTAAAATTGTTGTTTTTTATATATAAAAAAAACAGGAATTATTGATTTCGATTGTTAGGATGGGTAAAATGATAATAGATGGAACAGACAAGTAAACATATTTACACAAGAAAATTTCCAGTCAGTTTACAGCTAATGATCCCATACAATATTGTCACAACATCTTCCAGTCCAATTAATTTGAGCATATCTAAGATTTCCTAACACTAGCCTTAAGATTCATTCTAGCTCACAAATTTAACTGACAGTAGATTTATAACAAGCTCAAAGCTATGACAATTTAAGTTTCAAAAACTTATTTTGTCTGCATTGCATCCGTTTCAATTATTTTCTCGTACTGTTGCTGGCAGATTGCAATGCTGTGTTTTCCGGGACTACAAGAAACAGCAGACTGCAAGCTGTCACTTTAAGACACAATTATGACAGCCTTTTAAGGAATGTGGCATTTAGCATCATCAAGACTGATCTTAAAGTGTAGAATGTCAATTAAAGACCAAATTGTATAATGTTATTACATTTATCATATATAGATTCATAAAAATATTATATTTTCAATGTTATTTCAGGTTATTTTCCCATAGGTGCAGAGTACTGTGCCTTCTGGGTAACAATGGACGTGATGATGTGTACAGCCTCAATCTGGCATATGTGTACCATGAGTATGGACCGATACTTCACACTCAAGTACCCGATGCAATATGGCAGAAACAAGACTAAAACGATGGTGGCTGTAAAGATAGTTTTTGTCTGGGCTGTTTCTCTTACAATTAGCAGTCCAATATCTATTTACAGTCTGATGGATGAAACATCAGTGTTCAATGACCAGATATGTGTTATCACGCTAAAGGAATTTGTCATTTATGGCTCAATCTTCGCTTTTTATGTTCCTCTCTGTATCATGATATTAACATACACATTAACAACCCGAATTTTATGGCAAAATCAACACATGATGAGGACTATCGATAGAACAAACTTCAGAATGCTTCCACGAAGCAGTCAAACTCAGAACAAATCTTGTCATTTAACTGCAATGCTCTCTCCTCCCAGTTCTGATTCAAGGAAAGAAAGCCACACTGATCTAAGCTCATTGGCAAGAACTCCAAATGTTGAGAAAATAAATTTGCCAGAATGTTCAGAGAGTGACTTGAAGTTTCTAGAGTTAAAGAGTGCACTTGATAAGACATATGTAGCTAATATTAATTCCAATGTAACTAGTGACACAAACAGTGATTTAGATCAGCTTGATAAAGAAAATGAAATTATTCAAAGTGAGGATGAACTGATTGACAATGTTGAAGATACTGAAGCTGTAGGCATAGATGGAAACCCAATGTTAAATGTACCAATAACAACAGTACAAAGTCCATCATCTGAAGATGAGGATGAACATTCTGCACTCCTTTCATCTAGTACAGAAAGACTCTCAAGGTCCTTCAGTCATTCTTCTACTGGTTCTAGATTTCGACCTAGAACCAATACAAACATGTCAAATAAAAGCTACCTAAACACCCACTCAAGTCTAAAAATTCCAAAAATTTATCATGAAAAGAACAATCTACAATCATCTGTTTCGTGTTCAAACTTTACTGACAGTAAGTCTAAAGAAAAAGAATTATTTGAAAGTTTAGGTTTCCAAGGCAATGGACTTAATCGGGATTATAAATCTCTAGAATGGTGTCACCACTTCTATGAAATTCAAGAAGAAATGGACGAATGTTTGCGCGAGACCAGGCGTGAAAGGAAAAAACAGAATATGGAGGAAGCAAAGCGCAAATTAACTAGCCAACCAATGGCAGACTTGAACATAAAGAATATTACAAAATTACTTGATAACAATACATATACTCAACCAAAGCAGGAACTAAAGCTTGGTGTTGACATGTCCGAATCAGCTGATTCTATGGATGAAGCCGACAGCTCATCAGAAAACAACTCGGATATTTTATCTATCAACCTTCACCCAAAATCTGTGTACATGTACAAACTCAACACTGACGGAAAACCATTATCAACAATACAAAATAAACTGAATGAATCTAGTGCCCTTAACAATGGTGCAACAAACAAAAAACAGAGTTATGTTAATGAGAGCTCGATGGATTCTGATAAGTCATCTGAACGAAATCATCGTATAATAAGGAAGCCTAGTAGTATTAAAAGATTTATCTATAAGTGTAAGAAACGACATGGTATCAAGAATCTGATTTCCTCCAAAACCACTTCAAACGAGAAAAAAGCATCAAAAGTTTTGGGGATCATTTTTGCAGTGTTTGTGGTACTTTGGACACCTTTTTTTATTGCCAACATTCTTGCAGCATCTTGTGATGCCTGTGTTAAGTACATAACCCCTGAAATGATGTCCTCATTTGTATGGATGGGATATATAGCATCACTTGCTAATCCAATAATATATACTATGTTTAACACAGCATTCAGGACAGCCTTTGTAAAAATTTTGTCAGGCAAATTGTGTACACAAGGGCGATCCACTTTTCACAGGTCTAGCATTCCAAGCCATCCTGCTTCCATGTTCCATGATCGCAGACAAACTTTAACTGTTCTTATTAATGGTAAGCAAGATAGAATTCACAGTGACCTAAGTTCTGCAGGCAGGATTTAGTCAAAACTTTTCTCTGCAATATCTTCTGTTTCAGAAATCTTGTACTGTGATATATTTCAAGACAACCAGCTCTTGCTGCTAATTTCTATTAAAGTTTCCAGGGATACAGCAGCAATGTTATATAACAAACATTTCCTTATCAACAAGATTTGACTTAAATACTCCAAACTCAGTCATAGATGTTGCTTATCATTTGTATGTTACATATTATAGAGTGAAAACTGCATAACCTCACAGGAGTCACTATTTTTATTACTGATCACCTTCATTTGTGAAATATTGGTGGAGAGTCATTATGTGACTATTTCTGATCATTCTGACCACAGGTAACTACAGAAAAAACAGGAATTATAAAGGTTCTATACATATTTACGTAGAGTATATGTAGGGAAAAGGTTCAAAGTGCCATAGCTCTGGTATTGCTGATGCAATCAAACCAAGACTTGCAGGGCCTCATTTCAATGTAGTAGTAAACATTTATACTCAGCTTTATTGAATTGTATCAACTGTTTCTCATATATGGCCTATGACACACATTCTCTAAATGATATCTTACATGACAACTGTTTTGTTCAAAATCAAAGATAAAGACACAAAAATAGTCAAACAAGTTTTACCCAATGAATGGCATCTCATTCTCCAGTTCAGACAGGTCTATACTTGCTTGGTTACCTTTGCATAATAGTCATAGTTACTGAAACTCATTCCATCCATGAAAAACAAGATGTTTTGCATCCAAACAGTTACATACCCCTGGTGATTTGCAAATCTCACCCAGAGCATCTAAAAGGGTATATATGGTAGGTTGTTTTCTGTGTTGAACTACAGACTGATAAATGGTCAGTGCCAATACTATATCCTCCTTTCAAATAAAGATTATTATAGCAGGGAATCCTTAGAAACAAGCTTCAGCATCCCCAGTAAGCCAAGAGAAAAACATCATCACTAAAAGGTAATCCATAAAGAAGAAAGTGTATTGAACAGACAGTCCTTTAAATGTTAAGAATGGATATCCCTGACACACTAAGTAACAAGAGCTGTCTCATGACAGCACGCTCGACTATTCGAAAGCTGGAAAAACATCATCACTAAAAGGTAATCCATAAAGAAGAAAGTGTATTGAACAGACAGTCCTTTAAATGTTAAGAATGGATATCCCTGACACACTGTCTAAGTAACAAGAGCTGTCTCATGACAGCACGCTCGACTATTCGAAAGCTGGAAAAAACATCATCACTAAAAGGCAATCCATAAAGAAGAAAGTGTATTACACAGACAGTCCTTTAAATGTTAAGAATGGATATCCCTGACACACTGTCTAAGTAACAAGAGCTGTCTCATGACAGCACGCTCGACTTTTCAAAAGCTGGTCAGTAAAATGTTGTTTTTTTGTCTAAGAACAAGACTGGTGTATTGTGTAATTGTCTATAAGAATTAAGTGAAAGATATGAAACTTGTTCAAAGACCTCTGTAAATGTACATTATGTTCAAAGCCTTACCCTGGATTCTGTAAGCCAACTGGGGGGAGGGGGGATAATTTCAAAGAAATACATGACCTTATATATTTGATCATGAATAACTTTGTAACATTTCAAAATTGATATGCATAAAATCAAAAAAGCATAACTGCTGCATAATTATTTTATGACATTAAGTTAAAAGGGGGCATTAATATGTCAATAAAGATATTAGACTTTAAAAAAAATCTTATACTAAAATTCTAAATTGAAAAGGGACATAATTCTGTAAAAAAATCCAGACAGAGTTATGGGGATTGTTTCCTTGTAGATGATGATGGTAAAGGTATATTTTGAGTTTCAAGTCAATACTTTTGACAGAATTAAATAATATGACTACATAAAAATTCTAAGTTAAAAAGGGGAATAAATCTGTCAAAAATCAAAACAAAGTTATGAGGATTGATTCCCCAGGTGTAGATGTTGATGGTAAAGATATATTTTATGTTTCAAGTCAATACCTTTGATAGTATTCAAGATATTTGACTTTATAAAAAAACTTTAACCAAAAGTTCTTAGTTAAAAAGGGGTATAAATCTGTCAAAAATCAAAACAGAGTTATGGGGATTGTTTCTTTAGGTGTAGATGTTGATGGTTAAGATATGTTTTGAGTTTCAGGTCAATACCTTTGATAATATTCAAGATATTTGACTTTATAAAAAAATTTAACCAACGCAGATGCCGACGCGAGTGCAATAGCCTCTTTATTCTTCAAATAGTCAGCTAAAAACTCGAAAATTACAAGAAGAATAACCTTGTCCAATAATTAGGTGAAAAGATGAAGGTGTGATTAGCACTGATAGATACAATTATCACCATAGAAATCTGGTTGGTAATCACTGAGGAGTTTTTAATCAGAGCACTCCCTTGGAATCCGATCAGCACTAAATGACAAATTAACTGCTGACCTGCTTAATTCTGTACTTTATCAGACATACATAGTAATGAAGTACATTCCTGATAAGGCTTCATTTCATAAAAACCTCTTTTGATATAATATTACCTCTTGCATATTTAAGACAACATGAAAGCTTGCTTATTTTTGTAAACCATTGGTTTGTTAATAAATGAAAGATTTTGTTTTACATTTTTGTCTTATAGTGAAATGTGACATGTATTATGTTATATTGCTGAGGATTTTGCCAAAACTGCTACATTTGGTCAAAGTTATGTGTGTGTGTGTGCGTGTGTGTGCGTGTGTGTGTGTGAGTGTGAAGTGGATGGGGGGAATCATAGTGAGAACTTAAAACGAAGAAATGAAGAAAACACCAACAACAGAATAATAAAGAAATGACAGGATTTAGGAGGTAAATGCGCTCAGATAGATATGGCATCTCTCAAACTATCTGACAGCTGTAACAGACAATAATATAACTTTGTCTGGAATAATTTGCAAGGGCATACAACTTTTGTCCCCTTCAGGAAATCTGCTTCTATTAACTTATAAGAACTTTTATTTCAAAATGCATGTCATAAAGGAATGTAATGAAACCACCATTTTTGTGAAAACTTTATTCAAATCTTTTATTAATATTTATCTGTAATTTTTATCTTTATCTGTATGTTGTGACATATTTCTATACTGATCAATGCTGGCCATTGACCTCTATCAGTATTTTCATGTATTTGTCAATATTTTGTTACTTTACTTTCATTGTAATATTTAATACAGTTTCAATAAATTTCAAAGGATTTATTATTGTAATACAGTGTTGTTTTTTTGTACTCCTATTTGATAAGTATACTGAAAAATGAAATTAATAACACAACATGTTTCGACTTTATCATAATGTCTTCTTGAGATGCAGTAGATTCATATTACAAACAAGTAACATAAGGTCTGTCAAACAGAAACGTGAATGTGACATACAGAAACGTGAATGTGACATACAGCAGCCAAATGGACATAATACAGTCTGATAGTAAGACCTCTGTGCTTGATTAAGTTACAGCCAATGACCTAAGTCCCTAGCATCAATTTGAGACCTTTCAAGTTATTGAATGGAAACCAATGCTCTACTGACGGACCTACAGCTGCAAAGCAACAAACCCCACTCCTTTACGGGCACTTCATTTGTAAGAAGTTTTCTGTTGATGTCCTTATCTGATTTTGATCTGAATGAAGTGAACTTTAATAAAAAATGACCATCAGGCAGAAGTTACACAATGTTTGCCAAAAGGAACTGTGTGCAGAAGGACTATAAATCAACCCCGTACCATAGTTTTTATGATACATATCTGTCAAACAAGACAGGACAGCAAAGAAAAAGATGATGAAGAAAAAAAATTAAAACATGGCTTGTTATGTTGTCAGTGTACGTTTGGGAGTGATGTTGATGACCTGCAGAAACTCTACCAGAATACTGATGAGACTGTTTATCACAGAAGGTGACAAAAAGTTGGCCAACTGGTTAATGACATCACAAAATCAGCACCCTCCAGGGAGCACCAGCTTGTCTCAGATAGAGGCACTGACTGACAATGAATGTATCTGGGTAATTCTGCCCACTCTAGAGACTGTTTAAGAAATCTAGTCTCCCATCAAAGGTTGTTCTCCCCATTCTCTGCTACTTTATAAAATGATAAGAACTTCTGGAGTAAATTGATTGGCGAAACAATCATGATAACATTATTATATATTTGTAAATTCAGATAAAGTAATTACTCCAAGCACTGTTTTGTTAATCATTTGGGCTATATATAGATCAATGTAAGTTAAAGGTGTAAGATGGAAAAGAAGCTACAATTTTGTTTTCCAGGCTGCACTTCTACTCAACACTTTATTTTTTCCACCATACACTTTCGCTCAATGTCCTATAGTTTTTCTACCTCTCACTTCCACTCAATAACCTATAGCTTTTCCACCCGACACTTTCACTCAATGTCCTATGGCTTTTCTACCTTACTCTTCCATTAAATGTCCTATGGCTTTTCCACCCGACACTTTCACTCAATGTCCTATGGCTTTTCTACCTTACTCTTCCATTCAATGTCCTATGGCTTTTCCACCCGACACTTTCACTCAATGTCCTATGGCTTTTCTACCTTACTCTTCCATTCAATGTCCTATGGCTTTTCCACCATACGCTTCCATTAAATATCCTGCTTTTCTACCTTACTCTTCTATTCAATGTCCTATGGCTTTTCCACCATACGCTTCCATTAAATATCCTGCTTTTCTACCATACTCTTACATTAAATGTCCTATGGCTTTTCCACCATACACTTCCATTAAATGTCCTGCTTTTCTACCATACTCTTCAATTAAATGTCCTATGGCTTTTCCACCATACACTTCCATTAAATGTCCTGCTTTTTTACCTTACACTTCCATTAAATGTCCTATGGCTTTTCCACCCCACACCCCCACCAAACCCCCCCCCCCCCTACCATACCTCCATTAAATGTCCTATGGCTTTTCCACCTTACACTTCCATTAAATGTCCTGCTTTTCTACCATACTCTTCCATTCATTAATGCTTTCCACCCACCCCTATGACCTGCTTTTCTGACCATACCTTCCATTAACTGTCCTATGGCTTTTCCACCATCGCTCCAAAAGTCCTGCTTTTCTACCTTACTCTTCAATTCAATGTCCTATGGCTTTTCCATCTCACACTTCCATTAAATGTCCTGCTTTTCTACCTTACTCTTCCATTAAATGTCCTACGGCTTTTCCACCATACACTTCCATTAAATGTCCTGCTTTTCTACCTTACTCTTCCATTCAATGTCCTATGGCTTTTCCACCATACACTTCCATTAAATGTCCTGCTTTTCCACCTCACACTTCCATTAAATGTCCTATGGCTTTTCCACCATACTCTTCCATTCAATGACTTATGGCTTTTCTACCTTACTCTTCCATTCAATGTCCTATGGCTTTTCTACCTTACTCTTCCATTCAATGTCCTATGGCTTTTCTACCTTACTCTTCCATTCAATATCCTATGGCTTTTCCACCATACTCCTCCATTCAATGTCCTATGGCTTTTTCACCATACTCTTCCATTCAATGTCCTATGGCTTTTCCACAATACACTTCCATTAAATGTCCTGCTTTTCTACCTTACTCTCCCATTAAATGTCCTATGGCTTTTCCACCATACACTTCCATTAAACATCCTGCTTTTCTACCTTACTCTTCTCACACTAAGTCTTCACTCAATGTCCTATGGCTTTTCCACCCTACACTTCCATTCAATGTCCTATGGCTTTTCCACCTCACACTAAGTCTTCCACTCAATGTCCTATGGCTTTTCCACCTTACCCTTCCAATCAATGTCCAATGGCTTTTCCACCTTACACTTCCACTCAATGTCCTATGGTTTTTCCACCCTACACTTCCACTCAATGTCCAATGGCTTTTCCACCCTACACTCCCACTTAATGCCTATGGTTTTTCGACCTTACACTTCCATTCAATGTCCAAAGGCTTTTCCACCCTACACTTCAACTCAATTTCCTATGGTTTTTCGACCTTACACTTCCACTCAATGTCCAATGGCTTTTCCACCCTACACTTCAACTCAATTTCCTATGGTTTTTCGACCTTACACTTCCACTCAATGTCCAATGGCTTTTCCACCCTACACTTCAACTTTTACACTTCAATTCAATGTCCTATGTTTTTTCCACCTTACACTTCCACTCAATGTCCAATGGCTTTTCCACCCTACACTTCCACTCAATGTCCTATGGTTTTTCCACCCTACACTTCCACTCAATGTCCAATGGCTTTTCCACCCAACACTTCCACTCAATGTCCTATGGCTTTTCCATCCTACACTTCAATTCTATGTTTTTTCCACCTTACACTTCCACTCAATGTCCAAAGGCTTTTCCACCCTACACTTTAACTTTTACACTTCAATTCAATGTCTTTTTTTTCCATCCTGCATACTGCAGTCAATAACTTTCAAAATATGCTGCAGACAAGAAAGAGGTAAAAGAAAAAGATAATTCAACAACATTCATCCTCTGCTAAAAGAGATAATGACAGCGATCATGTGTACCAAGTTTCATTGGAGTTGAAATACTTGACTTGGGTGTTAAAGCTGGACTGGATGCAACAACGTGTATAACACAAATACAGCCCAATTTCCTATTCAACACTTTACTAAAGTGTATAACAAAATGCAAGAAATGCAGGTCATATAGCAAACCAGTCCTATTTTCTAAATAACTGGAATGCTGTATGTGCTCAACAGAAGACATTGGTGATGAAGAACATGTGTCTTACTGTACAAGATAAGTTGTACTTGTAATTGCCCCTTTCTCTATTATTTGAATTGATAACTATAATGAAATCACCATTTCATGAACAATTTTGTTTAAAAAACTATTTCTTGAAAAAACAGAGTGCCAAGCTGTCACAAAATACACCTGTCCGTGGACAACTATAAAATTGTCAAAATCTTGGGAATTCAAGGGCCATTTATAGGGTGTATATAGCATAGTTTTAATGTCAAATATATTATCATCAATGTTTCAGCAAAAGCCTCCTATAAAATATCGTTTTACTTAGAACATGGGCATGTACTCACGCACTTAATACCACTAAAAATTACCTACGAGATCCCCTTATTTTCTAACAAGCAAATAAGAAAAGAGCCTAAAATTACCTACAAGATCCCCTTTTTTTCTAACAAGAAAAGAGCCAAAAATTACCTACCACATCCCTAATTTTCTAACAAGCAAACAAAAGAAAGAGCTGAAAAATACCTACCAGATCCCTAATTTTCTAACAAGCAAACAAAACAAGGAGCTGAAAATTACCTACCAGATCCCTAATTTTCTAAAAAGCAAACAAAAAAATGAGCTGAAAATGAGCTACCAGATGGTCCCCTCATTTTCTTACAAGCAAACAAAAAAAGAACAAAAATTCTGGAAAAATACTTTTGGTTGAGACTCTTTGACAAACCATAAATCTATCATTTGGAACACCATTACCAACTATGTTTCCTAGAAATGACAATTTGTGACCAAACACAGAAATTGTCTAGAATAACAAGATTGTGACAAGAAGAAATCAATGGGAAAAACCTGTCATTGCTCATTAGTGGAATATTGGAGAAATCTACAGATTTTGTAACATTTCATCTCCCTTCCTTCACATTGCCATACATTGTCTCGGAAACAATTCCATTAGGTTTTAAACTTTTCCCTTTTTTCGGTTTAGCTAAATAAGCTGGGTCTTGACCTACTTTTGTACCAATCAAATGATACCAGTGACGATGCAGTGAACGAAATGAACTATCTAATAGAGGTTTCTCCTCCGAGAGCATTCAAGTTGCTGTTTATTAAAGTTTGACTGGGATATTGAACATATAAACATTCTGGTAAAAACTGGTGAAAAGTGATAAAGTTAGCTAGCAGTCAAGACAAGTGTCATAATCCTGGTGTTAGGCAGGTGAGTGAATATCAGCTGAAAACTATTTGACTTAGAGACAGAACAAGGCTAAGTTTATCAAAAAGTCATAATCCAGAATACCTTGGGCCATTTGACTGGTTTTAACTTGACTGAGATGTCATACCCATATACAAAGTTTAACTAAATATTGGGTGAAGATTTGTTGCAGAGAGCTGCCACGCTCAAACAACTGCTAAGTTAATCTAAAATCAGGGTTTCTCAGGTCGTGACAGAAATAAGGCTATAAAACACAGCTATAAGATTCATACTTGGTGATGAGAATCATTAATTTGCAGATCAGAACACGATCTTGCCATAACATTAACTCTTATACAGAGTAAAAGAACTCCTGTATTAAATGGTTTGGAATAATGATGTGGTATAACTTAATCAAAACCCTAGACAATTTTGCTGCTTCCTGAAAAAGTCTATTAGTGGCCAAAATAATGACAATGATTTAATGAAGGACATAAATTGTAGTGTTCAATAGTCCCTAGAAACCTTGAGCAAGAATTACAAACACATACATAGATCTGAATAAATCTTCAAAACAACAAAAAAATTTCATGTAATCAGTTTCATACATTATCAATAATGAGTTAGAATAACCAAACAACAATCTGCAAGTAGCATTAGAGAAGAGTAAAATTCCTGCTTGTTTTTCGTGTGTAAGCATTTAGAAGTTTTGCTATTAATATGTATAATTGTTGTAAATTTGTTGAAGCACTACAGAATTTCTTCCATTAAAACTTGGAAATGTTAATTCCCATTCAAATGTCCAGAGTTCAGCACCAATGATAGGCAAAAACTGAGGGTACCCACACATAATTTCAGTATTATGAAGTGCATGCTGTGAGATGTAGTGCTATTTCAAAGAAAGGGAGATCATCATGGCTAAATATTGTTAAACTTTAACAAGAATTTCATTAGCAAAATAATTACATGTAATAATAGAAGATACAATTCTATCAAGGGAGATAATTATGAGAAAGGAAATGAATGGATATGGTTGGTTGTTCAATGCTGAACTTACTTCATTTTTTTTTCATAAGAATTTTAAATAATAAAGAAAGGGAATTCCAAACACTACATTTCCACTATTTAGCAGGTACTCTATGGAGAACTGGTCCAAATGTAGAATTAGTTAACACTGACTCTGGGCAAGGTTCATAGCCACAGATTTTGGCAGTAGAAGTCAGACTCTTAATGAACATGTTCACCTGTGCCCTCACACCATGTTTCTATGGTAATGATCCACAAACTGCTAATCAACCATCTGGCAAAAAGATATCAATTCTTATCAGAAATTCACATTCTTTTCAGTATTACAAATATACAGGTGAGGTTATGAAACTGGCTGACCTATAATGTTTTCACAATGCAGACCAAACTTAAAATTTCACTGATTATATTCATTATTTTTTCTTATTTAACATAGGAAATGTCTCTATTTAGCAGTTGAGAAAACAGAACCAAAATTATCTGAAATTAATTCTACATATCTACAATCAACTTATCAAATTAATCAAATTATTCAGAATTAGGCACAAAAAACCACAATAGAATTGATCATCTAATCTCAGATTATGTCTAAACATTACATTCTCAGAATAAACTACATGTTTTGTAAAAATTGACTGTTCTCTTTTTCCTATGGTTTTCATAATGAGTTCCTGCCATCTTTGACATTTGACCTTCTACAGGGACTCAAAAATCAACAGGTTTCAACTCAGGTCTTGAACAAGAGTTGTGAAATCAATTTGCTTGACACTGAGACAAACAGAAAGCAGCTCAACATCAAAGGGGGGGGTGCATGGAGAGATATAATTAATCCCATGCTCGACACAGAAACTTTTTCCTTTTCTTATCACATATAAGTTATATTTAATCTCATGCCCAGAACACCGATTCTCTTTACATGATAAAAGTACAAGGTCATCTCTTTAATTACAGATCATTGTTGTTTCTCAGACAAACCATCACTGCCAGATTGATTTGAGAATTACCCAATCAATGAATACATTTGTACTTAATTCCACACACATATGTTGGTCAAGAGAGACATAAGACATTAATTCCAGGAAAAAAAAGAAGAGAAAATTAAACATAGTAACATCAAAGGAATATTTGGTAATATATTTAGATATTCAGCAAAAGTAAGTCATTACTTGAATTTGTAAAAGATGGCCACATCTCGGGACAAGTCACATATTTAGCTTGTCATACCCAGTCTTGCAAGAAAATTAATGTATTAATTAATACACATAAAAAGCCTACTAGGAAGTCTGGCTAATGACAGAATCTATAATGAACACAAATCATCTGACAATTTAAGGTGATACTGTGGCTGCCAGATCATTTTGAAAAGCTAGCAAACTAATTGGTCCTTACATACTGCAGTATGATCACATTTCACAATAATTGTTGCAATTTTTTTTCTGGTTAAGGACACATTTTTAAATTCTTCATTTTGGTAATCACACAGCATTCTGCTAGAACAGGGCTTCCACAAGCTGTTAAAACACAATGGTCATGTGGTATATAACTGGCTTACTTTTGTCCATTTCTAGATGTATATAATTACAATATAGATCATATAATTACAATATAGATCAAAATATTGAAATACCCAAGGTGATAATTCATTGCTGTGAAAAGAAGCAATTTAGAAACAATTATAACATTTTTTTCAAAATGCACACTTAACTTGCAACTTAAATTCTTGATTTATCTAAAACCATATACATAACACTGCAGTTTGAATATGTAACATGGAAGTAACTGATGCAGAAGTTTTGAGGTTTGACTATGTAAAGTGGAAGTAAGTGATGCAGGAGTTTTGAGGTTTGACAATGTAAAGTGGAAGTAACTGATGCAGGTGTTTTGAGGTTTGACTATGTAAAGAAGAAGTAACTGATGCAGGTGTTTTGAGGTTTTACTATGTTAAGTGGAAGTAACTGATGCAGGTGTTTTAAGGTTTGACAATGTAAAGAAGTAACTGATGCAGGTGTTTTGAGGTTTGACTATATAAAGTGGAAGTAAGTGATGCAGGTGTTTTGAGGTTTGATCATGTAAAGAAGAAGCAACTGATGCAGGAGTTCTGAGGTTTGACCATGTAAAGTGGAAGTAACTGATGCAGAGTTTTGAGGTTCGACTATGTAAAGTGGAAGTAACTGATGCAGGTGTTTTGAGGTTTGACAATGTAAAGAAGAAGTAACTGATGCAGGTGTTTTGAGGTTTGACTATGTAAAGTGGAAGTAACTGATGCAGGTGTTTTGAGGTTTGACTATGTAAAGTGGAAGTAAGTGATGCAGGTGTTTTGAGTTTTGACTATGTAAAGTGGAAGTAAGTGATGCAGGAGTTTTGAGGTTTGACTATATAAAGTGGAAGTACCTGATGCAGGTGTTTTGAGTTTTCACTATGTAAAGTGGAAGTAAGTGATGCAGGTGTTTTGAGGTTTGACCATGTAAAGTGGAAGTAACTGATGCAGGTGTTTTGAGGTTTGACTATGTAAAGAGAAAGTAACTGATGCAGGAGTTCTGAGGTTTGACCATGTAAAGTGGAAGTAACTGATGCAGGTGTTTTGCAGTTTGACTATGTAAAGTGGAAGTAACTGATGCAGGTAATTTGGGGTTTTTACTATGTAAAGTGGCAGTAACTGATGCAGGAGTTTTGAGGTTTGACAATATAAAGTGGAAGTTACTGATGCAGGTGTTTTGCAGTTTGACTATGTGATGTGGAAGTAACTGATGTAGGTGGTTTGCAGTTTGACTATTTTCTGTGGAAGTAACTGATGCAGGTGTTTTGCAGTTTGACTATGTTATGTGGAAGTTACTAAAGCGGGAGTTTTTTTTACGGTAATTGTGTGTTTGTGTTACCGACACTGATTTTTTTCATCCAAAATTTTGTTCAAAAGTCTGCTGTGTCTTATAATTTGACTTTTTTCAAAGACTCAAAATGGACAAATTGGGTCAAATTTGATTTTTTAAGTGTTTACCAGGGAGTATTGCAACAAAGAGAAAGAAATCTTCCATAGTGTTCCTCTAAGTCCCCTACTGTTCCATACTTATCTGGAGTTATGGAGTTTGGAAATCATTCAAAGATAAAACTAGAGCTATCACTAAATGTGATTTATACCCCCGAAAGACTGCTTTATAAACTGAGGATGTTCGTAGTAACAGAATACCTTGCAAAAAAAACTAAAATAGAGATATTGTTCTTGGCAATAACTCTGTAATTAGTCAAGATAGAGTTATGGTTCCTGTGCACTGCACTTCCTCTTAATGTACTTGACCATTGTATGAAGTTAAATTGAATTCCAACCAGTAGTTTTCAAGTAATGCTCCGTACAAGGAAAAGTAACAAAGGGCAATAACTCTGTAATGAATCAAGATGGAGTTATGGTTTTTGTGCACTGTCTTTCCTCTCAATGTACTTGACCATTGTATGAAGTTGTATTGAATTCCAACCAGTAATTTTCAAGTTATGCTCCGGACAGAGAAAAGTAACAAAGAGTAATAACTCTGTAATTACTCAAGATAGAGTTATCGTTCTTGTCCACTGCACTTCCTCTCATTGTGCTAGACCATTGTATGAAGTAGAATTGAATTCCAACTAGTGGTTTTCAAGTATACTCCGGACAAGGAAAAGTAACAAAGGGCAATAACTCTGCAAAGAGTCAAGAAAGAGTTATGGTTCCTGTGCACTGCACTACCTCTCAGTGTACTTGACCATTGTATAAACTTGTATTGAATTCCAACCTGTAGTTTTCAAGTTATGCTCCGAACAAGGAAAAGTAACAAAGGGCAATAACTCTACAAAGACTCAAGATAGAGTTATGGTTCTTGTGCACTGCACTTCCTCTTATTGTGCTTTACCATTGTATGAAGTTGTACTGAATTCCCACCTGTGGTTTTCAAGTTATGCTCCAGACAAGGAAAAGTAACCAAGGGCAATAACTCTGCAATGAGTCAAGATGGAGTTATGGTTCTTGTGCACTGCACTTCGTCTCAATGTGCTTGACCATTGTATGAAGTTAAATTGAATTCCCACCTGTAGTATTCAAGTTATGCTCCGGACAAGGAAAAGTAACAAAGGGCAATAACTCTGTAATGAGTCAAGAAAGAGTTATGGTTCCTGTGCACTGCACTTCCTCTCAATGTGCTTGATGATTGTATGACGTTGTATTGAATTCCAACTATTAGTTTTCAAGTTATGCTCTGGACAAGGAAAATGCAACAGACCGCCTGACCGACCGACTGACCGACCGACCGACCGACCGACCACCGGGTGACTCCTATATACCCCCCCAAACTTCATTTCGGGGGTATAAATATTATTTCATTCACTGATTAAGGTATGCACTCAGAATGAAAAAATGCCTTCAACTGTGCATCATTTTTTAAACATTTTGTTCGATTTTCCTACACAAGTTCTCAGTCATAGCAATATGATGTAACCTAAAGGGAGCACTTTACACATGTCTCACTTTGTTATATATCTCAGTTACAACTCCTGTGAGAATGACTTACAAAACAGTTATCAATCTCTTAAAGCTTCAGGGAAAACTTCAAATATTTTATGTCTAATATCTGTCTTTAAATTATATCATCAAGTCTTGGCATTCTATCGAGTTCTCTACATAAAACAAGAATGGAAAGTATGTGGCTGTTGAACTTGGATTTTTTCTTTTTTCATTCACTTTTCTAATCAGTGCTATTGGGTAAGACACTCTTGAGTTGAGGGCCCTGATATAGCAGTCCTCTGAAAGCAGTCAATACTGATCAGCACTATTTACAGACTGCAATCAAACTCAGACTGATTTTTTTATCACATTGTTATCCCCTATGTGGTTCATGTTGATCAGGTCATAATTTATATTGCTTTCTGTGATATATTTGAGCAATGAAGCCTCCTTTGATTATCAGAAATACCAACAGCAAAGGTTTAGCTATTAACTACATGTTCCACTACCACTAGTTCTAAAAAACTAGAATAACATCTGTAGACACACTTTTACTCTTCAATCAACAGGGGCTTACGCTGACTAAATAGAATATGAAGACTGTACTTTTTCCTCTTGCAGTTAATTTTCATGACAGAAAACAACAGTGATTGCCGACAACATTTGCATGTGCAATCAAGGACATCTCTCTATAAATGTTTATTATGAAAAATCAGCATGACATTGTATAGTTTTAGCTAAATGAGGCAATTTGTCATTAAATTTCTAACTATTGATCTAAGTTATCAGATTTACCATGATGTAGCAGGCTTTTTGTTTCCTTTTGTTACAGATATGTGAATTATTTCAAGGTAAATTCAATGCTGTTTATTCAATTTAAGTATCAGGAAATAGAAACAGTAATTTTTGCAAATCATGTTTATCGGGTGTACTTCTGTATCAACCATTTAAACATTCTATAACTAGCTAACTTATCAAAGCTCTCAATAGGAAATGGACCACAATCCATTGATAAGCTAAGGCTGTCCTATGGTTTGACAAAATAACAAAATGTCAACCATGGTCAAAGCAGGATACAATCTGTGCATGGTAAAAAGAAGCACCATCTGTCTATGGTCAATGAAGCATACTCTGTACATGTTCAATAGAAACAAATCCTGTCCATGGTCAAGAGAAACACCATCTGTAAATGGTCAAAGAAGCATACTCTGTACAATCATGGTCAAGAAAAACACCATCTGTTCATGGTCAAGAGAAACACCATCTGTAAATGGTCAAAGAAGCATACTCTGTACATGGTCAAAAGAAACACCATCTGTACATGGTCAAGAGAAAAACCATCTGTAAATGGTCAAAGAAGCATACTCTGTATATGGTCAAAAGAAACACCATCTGTACATGGCCAAGACACCATCTGTAAATGGTCAAAGAAGCATACTCTGTACATGGTCAATAGAAACACCATCTGTATATGGTCAAGAGAAACACCATCTGTACATGGTCAAGAGAAACACCATCTGTAAATGGTCAAAGAAGCATACTCTGTACATGGTCAAGAGAAACAACATCTGTACATGGTCAAGAGAAGCATACTCTGTAAATGGTCAAGAGAAGCACCATCTGTACATGGTCAAAAGAGAATCGTGATCTGTGCATGGTCAGAAAAAGCTTGATATGTGCATGGTCAAAAGAAGCATGATATTTACATGGTCAAAAGAAGCATATGTACATGGTCAAAAGAAGCATGGTATGTTCATGGTCAAAAGAAGTATAATATGTGCATGGTCAGAAAAGCATGATATGTGCATGGTCTAAAGAAGCATTATATGTACATGGTCAAAAGAAGCGTAAGCATGTACATGGTCTAAAGAAACATGATATGTACATGGTCAAAAGAAGCATCATATGTGCATGGTCAAAAGAAGCACAATATGTGCATGGTCAAAAGAAGCATGATCTGTACATGGTCAAAAAAAGCATGATATGTGCATGGTCAAATGACGCATTATAAAGTACATGGTCAAAAGAAGCATGATATGTACATGGTCAAAAGAAGCATGATATGTACATGGTCAAAAGAAGCATGATCTATGCATGGTAAAAAAAGCATGATATGTGCATGGTCAAGAGAAGCATGTCTGTACATGGTAAAAAATGCATGTTCTGTGCATAGTAAAAAAGCATGATTAGTGCTGGTCGAGCTATGTGCATGGTCAAAAGCAGCATGATATGTACATGGTCAAAGGAAGCATGATATGTTCATGGTCAAAAGAAGCATGATATATTCATGGTCAAAAGCATGGTCAAAAGAAGCATATGTTCATGGTCAAAAGCATGGTCAAAAGAAGCATGATATGTTCATAGTCAAAAGCATTGTCAAAAGAAGCATGATATGTGCATGGTCAAAAGCATGGTCAAAAGAAGCATGATATGTGCATGGTCAAAAGTATGGTCAAAAGAAGCATGATATGTTCATGGACAAAAGCATGGTCAAAGGAAGCATGATATGTTCATGGTCAAAAGCATGGTCAAAAGAAGCATGATATGTTCATGGTCAAAAGAAGTGTGATATGTTCATGGTCAAAAGAAGCATGATCTGTGCATGGTAAAAAAAACACCATCTATACATGATATGTACATGGTCATGAGAAGCATGATGTGTACATGATCAAGAGAAGCACTATTTGAACATGGTCAAAAGAAGCATGGTCTGTTCATGGTCAAGAGAGCTAAGCTTCATGCTAGGATAAAAAGATAATGTTTTCCTACAACTTCAGAGTCAAAAAGTAAACTGTTGACATAGGGCAGTTGTTAAAATATTCCAGGTGTGATTTTGAAAGCACCTGATGAGGATCCCCAGGCATTGATTTTAACCATGGTTATCAAGCATATGTTTTATACTAGGTCAGTAAGATTGTAACCATGGTTATCAAGCATATGTTTTATACTAGGTCAGTAAGATTGTAACCATGGTTATCAAGCATATGTTTTATACTAGGTCAGTAAGATTGTAACCATGGTTATCAAGCATGTTTTATACTAGGTCAGTAAGATTGTAACCATGATCTACACGAGTGTGACCATGGTTGCTTTTTTAAACCATTGTCTAATGATAGTCAACTGTGTTAAAATGTTTCATCCAGCCATGGTCGTAGCTTCAATGACTGTTCAGATGGTTCATCATGGTCAACCAAGTTCACATTTCGTAGGATGTGACCATCCACTTTCAATTCTTTCTGCAGAAAATTACGTTCAGCCGCCTACCTGTACATTTCTAACAAGAGCTATTCATAAGACAGCATGCTCTACCATTCTAAGTGCTTGCCAATAAAACAAAACATTTGCCAGTAAATAGCAAAACAAAGTCTAAGTATTGACTATAAAAGTGAAACCATCAAAAGAGCAAAAAGTTATGGTAACTTAATTATTTGGTACTCCCATAAGTATTTGCATGACAGTACCTGTTGCATGCAAAGCTTCAGCCAAAGTTTCTAATCTAAACAAGGGCCATAATTTGTAGTAAATTCAGTCAGGAGTTATCTAACCTGATTGTTTGCTACCCTTGTAGACTGTATTAAAGTTTTAAATCAATCCTGTTAGTGGTTACTGAGGTGTGTGAATGACAGTTACTTGCATGTATAACTTTAACCAGATTTTCTAAGTCAAAAAAGGGCTATAATTTAAATTAAATGCATTCAAGAGTTACCTTACTTGAATGCCAGATACCCTGATGACTTTTATTTTCAAATCTATTCTTAAAGTGATTACTGAAATATTTGTATCATAGTACCTTGCATACAAAACCTAAACCAAAATGTCCAAGTCAAAAAGCCATAATTTGTAATTAATTTAGTCAAGAGTAATCTAATTACTTGATTGTTTGAGACCTCCCCCACCCCACCCCATCCCCTTAACATTGTAAAAATATGTTTCAAATCAATTACAGCAATGGTAACTTAAGATATATGCCTGATGGTACCTTGCACATAAATCTTTAACAAATTTTAGCTTGCATGAACAACTTTAACTTTATAGTTCAACAAGGACCAAAATTTCTCCGAAAGGGCGACACAAAAATCTAAGGAATTTATCAAGTAAGCAACAATTTGCAAAAGAAAAATGGTTTACATTTGTGTTATCTCTTTTGAATTCTAAGCAATTTCATTGAAAATCTTTCACTGCATCTTTTTATTATGTTTTTGTTTGAGGTTTAACACCTGTTTCAGATGTCTTTCAAAAGTTATGTAAAGGAAGGCAGTTTATGTAATCATTGTTCCTGGGAAAGACCAGTGTAAGAGAAAGTCCTCTAAGACACTGTCAGTATTCTCACATATTACAAGTGTCAGGTCAGTAGTACTGCTTGAACCCATGACCAGAATCAGTGCTAGGCTGAGTGACCTTAAACAACTTCACCATGAAGACTGGTGGAAGATGAGTAACCCAGTAGTTACTGCAAAATCTGGACAGAACAGCATATCACAGTACATCCCTTCAACACCTATACAGATATACCAACATCAGGAAAATCTTATAGTGCAACTAAAACGAAAATCCACAAATCATCTTACAAACATAAACAAGATTCACTGCACCAAAATTTTTTCTTTCAATAACACATGTTAAAGACAAACATCATGAAATTAAAGTGCGCTATGTAAATTAAACAAGAGAAAAAATTCACTTCTATCCCAGTTCATTGATGTGCAATTGCCCCAGGATTGACACAAGAAAAACAAAAAGCACTTACACCATCTTGATGGAATATATTTATATTAACATAGAATCATTTATCCCTATTTTCTGGCTCTGTTAAAGTTTTCATTCTGGGAGAGGGCACATATTTTATTCCAAAATGTACACATGTTTTACATACAAAACATACATAATGGAAAAGGATAAGAATGAAAGACAAAATGCTATACTTAACAGCAAAAGAAACTATACATGTATATATTTCGAATATTTTTTAATTGAATAATAAACTTCAGCAATTTTGATCGTTTTCAGCCTATCTACACAGTACTTGAAAAAAATCATTTGTTAATTTCTTAAATCATCCAACCGTAACGCCGCTTGAACAGCACAGGACGTTTTCCTCGAAATTCACGTGCGCATTTAATTATGAGTTGAAATCTCACTTTTTTCTTTTCATTTAAAAGTTTGACTTCCGACATTCCAAAAAAACAAAGAAGAGTTTGGATTTAAATTCTGTGCTTAAAAATGCGGCTTACCAATGTGCAGCGCGAATGCCCTATTGCAATGTTGCAGTGCAATATAACAGTAGCCGATGTGGCGAGAACGTTTAGATGTACTCGAGCGACTGTCCAGGCATTAAGCAGACGTTTCCTTCAAACTGGGGTTACTTCTGACAGACCATGTTCTGGTCGCCCGAGAGTAAAGACAGCAGCAGACGATAATCATATCCGTGTGACGTCATTGAGAAACTGTTTCCAGCCAGCTACCGTTACGGCCGCGACACTGCCAGGACGTCATGTTAGTGCAGACACTGTACGCAGGCGGTTACGTGTTTTCGGTATCCGTCCTAGGCGACCTCTAAAAGGGCCTATCCTGACACCAAGACATCGCCGTGAACGTCTGAGGTGGGCCAACAGCATTTACGTTGGAGACTAGCAGAATGGGATAACGTCATTTTCAGTGATGAAACACATATACACCTTCATCAGGCTGATGGAAGAAAGAGAGTCTATAGACGTCTTGGGGAACGGTTTGCCGATGCGTGTGTCATAGAGACTGATAGTTTTGGTGGCGGAAGCGTGATGGTCTGGGGTGGAATACGTGGCGGACAGAAGACGTCTCTTGTTGTGCTCAACGGTAACCTTAACGCACAGCGCTACAGGGACGAGGTCTTAGCCCCAGAATTGATTCCATTCATGCTTCGTAATGGTCCTGGCCTTACGTTCCAACAGGACAATGCTAGACCCCATACGGCGCGACTTACACGTCAGTTTCTGCAGGCAAACAACATTGACGTCATGGAATGGCCGGCACCGGATATGTCACCAATAGAGCATATCTGGGATGAACTTAAACGTAATGTCAGGAAAAACCACCAACCTCAGAATATTCAGGCATTGCAACAAGCAGTACTCCAAGAATGGGCGAATATCCTGGCTGCTACTGTACAGCGTTACGTCAGATCCATGCGGCGACGTATTTGGTCCGTTATTAACGCTAACGGAGGTCACACTCCCTACTAAACAGTGTTATGTAACTAACTGTCGTAAATGTCAGATAGTGTAGAGAAACTGTTAAAATTCTTAAAGTTTTATTTTCTTCATTATGATTTTGTTTTACGAGATCTCAATGAAATGTATTGTGTATTTTTGATTTCAATGGTATTTGATTTCATTTGACCTATAACGACGTTAAGAATTCTTCAAGATCGATGACATTTTCAGGAATTATTATTAATTGGTTATGTTTTCATATTCTATAAAATTGGTTTTGATCTGAAACATTTTATCAGAATAAATTGACAATATACCACCTGTATAGTTTCTTTTGCTGTTCAGTATATATATCTAAGCTGTTGGTCATAAAGATTCTTAAAGTTTTTCCTATATAAGCCTATGTAAAATCAAAAGTACCCCGGGTGGGGTCAGTTTTGAGCCAGGGGTCATAATTTGAAAAATCTTGGTAGAGGTCCACTAGCCAATGTTACATGCCAAATATCTAATCTCTAGGCCTTGTGGTTTCAGAGAACAAGATTTTTTAAGTTTTTCCTACATAAGCCTATGCAAAAACAAGTGACCCTGGATGGGGTCAATTTTGACCATGGGGTCATAAATTGAACAATCTTGGTAGATGTCTACTATGTTATGCCACATGCTAAATATCTATACAAGCTTATGCAAAAACAAGGGACTCCTGTGCAAGGTCAATTTTGACTCAAGGGTCATAATTTGAACAATCTTGGTAGAGGTCCATTTGGGAATGCCACAGGTCAAATATCTAAGCTGTAGGCTTTCCTGTTCTTGAGAAGAAGTTTATCTTTTCCGTTGCTATGGCAACCAGAGTTCTGCGTGGAATGGATTTATTAGAACAACTATGAAAGGGCTTCATGCAAGGAACATCCCTGCAAAGTTGCATCGTCATTGGCGTTGTGGTTTTAGAGGAGATGTCATTTGAAGGAAAATGTTAAGGGAGGTATGATATACGCCGGACGCCGGGCAATTCTAATAGCTCACTCTTTGTGCCAGGTGAGCTAAAAGCATTGTAAAATAACTTTTGTCAGCCTTATCTTGTGACTAGATAACCTTAACTATATTTATACATGAACCAAGACTAAGTGTACTTGTGTTTCTAATATATACATAGTTGTTTAAATATTCCAGTGGTTAATGTTTCAGCAGGTTGTTTGTATTTCCAGCTACAAAGCTTGCAGACTACTCCATCTTTCTTTGAAGTAAAATGTGCCTAAACAGGCAAACATTTAGCTCTTGTTCCAACCATGTTTTTGTTGATATTTACATTATATACATGTATTAACAGAGCTATCACCAAAGATACAGGATAGTATTTTCATATTTGGAAATCGTATTTGACACTTGATTAAACAGAAATAAATAAATGCATCTCAATACATTTCTAAGTTTATAGTGTCAAATTCATACTAAAATTTATTCAAAGGAACTAATTTTACATAAAAAACTATCCTTCAAAACTAATGAACTCTGCAAGCTATATTAAAAATAGTGGCGCACCACCCATGTATTCATACTAACGATTGGAGGTAATTTTGTGTAAGTTTCTAGCTGCGGTAAAATTTTGGTTTTATTTTAATTTTCATTATACACAACATATTTTTATTCTGTCCCAGATCCATTTTTCCAGTTTTTTAAAGACATTCCTGTTCCCGGAAATTCAATGTTTTATTAGCAGACTGAAGCTTCGAGGTAATTTCCTTGTGTTTACGGAGGTAAAACAAGCAAAAACGTGACAAACTGCAGTAACATGAACATTGACTATCCCTTAGAAAATGTGCATAACTACACATCATAAAACCTGTACAGCTGACAATCATGATTATCTAATTCTGCATTATAAAATGAATTAGTATACAAGGATGCCACTAGCAACAGCCATTCGTAAGCAAATAAATCATTTCAATATGAGGAATGTCTTAACAACAAAATTCATTTTCAGAATTAATTCAAATTGAAATACAATAGTAACATAAAATTATTTTTGTAATGGTCTTTTTGTCCAGAGCTAGTTTCTAAAAGTCACTTCTCTGCATAAATGTTTAGAGTCAAGATTCAAATTTCCAAAACAATAACACTTATTGTCATGGCAACATATTTTCAGAAGTTTCTGAGCCTGATGATGGGATGGTATCTTAGTCTCGTATTGCCCAAGAAATATCACAGAACTTCAAAGTTATGGACTCAAATTGTTTTTAAAAAAACCCTCTCACAAAAGAACACCACCTTTTAGACCCGCTGCCTCAAGCATCTGCTTATGTGCTAAAACAGACAGACTGCTTTAGATTATAAAAATTCCAAGCCAAAGGAAGAGGGATTTTCCACAATCTATCTGACACTAAATTTATTCTTAGAGACTCTGGAGCAATGACAAAAATCTTGGCCTAATGCCAGTATCTATATATTGTGTAGATGGACTGGTGTAAACTAGGTTTGTGTTGATGGACTGGTGCAAACTAGGTAAACTCCCCATTTGTGTGGATGGACTGGTGTAAACTAGGAAAAACTCCCTATTTGTGTAAATGGACTGGTGTAAACTAGGGGAAAACTCCCCATTTGTGTGGATGGACTGGTGTAAATTAGGGAAAAACTCCCTATTTGTGTAAATGGACTGGTGTAAACTAGGAAAAACTCCCCATTTGTGTGGATGGACTGGTGTAAACTAGGAAAAACTCCCTATTTGTGTAAATGGACTGGTGTAAACTAGGGAAAAACTCCACATTTGTGTGGATGGACTGGTGTAAACTAGGGAAAAACTCCCCATTTGTGCGGATGGACTGGTGAAAACTAGGGGAAAACCCCCATGTGTGTAAATTGACTGGTGTAAACTAGGGAAAAACTCCCCATTTGTGTGGAGGGACAGCTGTAAACTAGGGAAAAACTCCCCATTTGTGTAGATAGACTGGTGTAAACTAGGAAAAACTCCCAGTTGTGTGGAGGGACAGGTGAAAACTAGGGGAAAACTCCCCATTTGTGTAGATAGAGTGGTGTAAACTAGGAAAAACTCCCAGTTGTGTGGAGGGACAGGTGAAAACTAGGGGAAAACTCCCTATTTGTGTAGATGGACTGGTGTAAACTAGGGAAAACTCCCAGTTGTGTGGAGTGACAGGTGAAAACTAGGGGAAAACTCCCTATTTGTGTAGATGGACTGGTGTAAACTAGGGAAAACTCACAGTTGTTTGGAGGGACAGGTGAAAACTAGGGGAAAACTCCCTATTTGTGTAGATGGACTGGTGTAAACTAGGGAAAAACTCCAAGTTGTGTGGAGGGACAGGTGTAAACTAAAGAAAACTCCCTATTTGTGTAGATGGACTGGTGTAAACTAGGGAAAACTCCCAGTTGTGTGGAGGGACAGGTGTAAACTAGAGAAAACTCCCTATTTGTGTAGATGGACTGGTGTAAACTAGGGAAAAACTCCCAGTTGTTTTGAGGGACAGGTGAAAACTAGAGGAAAACTCCCCATGTGTGTAAATGGACTGGTGTATGCTAGGGAAAACTCCCAGTTGTGTGGATGGACTGATGTCAATAGGAAATGGTGTGTTCTTTATGAAAATTGACAGTTTCTGATAGTTTCTCTGTTTGTTTGACAGTATCACTCCCTGTGGTCTATAAAACCCAGCCATTCACACATTAATCTAAATTCTATCTTAATTGCATATGTAATAGACCCATGAGGAGAAATAATATTCATTCATTCATGATGAAAATAAGAAATGAAAACTGCAGACTGGTAAGATATTTCATTCATGACTGGTCTATCACATTAAAGACACAGTGAGATATCAATCCAACATATTTAAAAACAATCTATTTCTTCGTGTCATTTATTGTCAGGTCAATTCAAGGAAATATTGAGGAATGAATCAGACATTATATGCAGCATTTGTTTTGCCTAAGGCAAGTGGAAAAGTTGTGAATTTTGCAAATTCATGAAATTCTCCAAAATATCAGCCATATGTGAGGTAATGTATTTTTTCACATGATGTAGCAGATGCTTTGATTCACACCATTAAATCATAGAAGTCTCAGTGCAATACATTGACACTGAAAGCATACAGACTTTGGCGGCTCATAATCTATTTCCACATGCAAACTTATCTGGAAGTGCAAAATTGCAAACTCTGGAATATAATCACTTATAAACACAGATTACTGTTGAGAGGACAATGACAGATTTTGCATAATGAATTTGTTCTAACAAAACTTAACATAGTTACATCTAAGCAACTCAAAGTAGCACTTCAGTACAATAGTTCCTTTAATACCTCTATTAAATCAGTGTATAAAATATTCATATACTAGAGTGTTGTCAAACTTGAATGAATCAATGAACAGTCATTCAATGCAATTGTTTCACATGATTTGTTAATAACAGTAAAAACTGTCAGCAATATATTTAATACCATTTTCCAGTATAATCACATAACATAACTAAACAAGAAACAAGAGCTGTCCCTCACAAGTGACAAATGCCCCCGAAAGAGGTGTCTCACAGTCTGTGTCCTCTCCATGTGCTCAACAATTGTGCTAAGTAATTTAAAAATCTTTCCATGAATGACAGAGTTACCTATACCATGCATGCAGGCCTAGAAACAAAGCTTTGATGTAAATATTTCAAAATGGGAGATGTAAATTAACAGTACAGACTTTATAACAGAGACAGAATGAATTTATATTCTGGGTTCCTGTAAATACTTGACTATCTTGTTTGTGCATTTACAATTTTGTAACTGTTTTTCATTTTTAGTGTATCATTTATGACTTAAAAAGAAACAAAAACATATTCATGAAATTTTTCATCAGGATATATTAGATTGTATATACGATCCCTGTTTTCATTCAGCGTTAATTAAAACAAAGTTAACGCAGCAATATTATAGTATGTTCTATGCTGTGTTTCATTAAAGTAATTCTTAGAATAAACATTACTATTCCTACCTCTATCCTCACAAAATTGTTTGCAGTCAAAATGTTTGTTAACAAAATAACGCACGTTTCACAACTACTGAAAAGTCTTCTTAATTAAAAGTGCATCCTGACCAATTTAGTTAACTTTGGCTACCTGTTGGTTTATTGCTCTAAAACAAAATGTCTGATTAATATAGACTGTCAGTGACTGTACAGTGATAATACCATTCAATCAAAGCGCTGTGAGCGCTGAAGGCCTGGGGGCTATAGATTAACTCCCCTAAAAACAACTTTTGACCTTCGTGATTTACGCTGAACCTTACCTAAAGCGCGGGTCGAAATGTGCATAGGGCGAAATTTAGTATATGACACAAATATATGGGGGGCAGAGAAGTTTGTTTTATTATTAAACGTACGTTAAATGAAAAATAATCACATGGTCAACAATATCAATTGTTTGAGAGAACAATAAAAATAATTCAATCTGCACTTTGTTCAACTTCAAGCATTATCTGATGATGTGGATCGAAAATTATTGTGTACCAAGGACAAGACCTTGAAACAGAAATAAACAAAGCAATACCAACAATGAAATATAAATACAGTACTGTACAATGTGTATAACAGGGAAAACCAAAAATGATTCTTGGGTTACCCTGTTGTTGTAATCGGTGAAACCGTTCACTAGGCCTTGACATGCAGAGTCCTCGATAAATGGCGGGTGATTTTGATCACGTGAGTTCCTTCTCGGGAATGTACGTAAATTGTATCTTTTTTTTTAAAGAAATTTATTTTTAGGTAAAATATATATGTAATCGTTCGTAAATAAGAAAGTTGTCAATGAAATAACATCAGAAATTTGAAACTACAAACTCTTATATCGAATTCCGGACATTTCCGTAAATTTCAATAAATATCCGTACTTTTCCATGATATGCATATGATTATCTTCCGTAATCAGCTAACAGCGCAGTAATTTCTAAAACAGAAAAAATTGTGTAATGCAGCCTGTAAGCTATAGACCTTTCTGCAATCGTCTGAAGTTGTATGTACTGTTTTTATTTGTAATATATTCTTATCGTATGCGGCATTCAAACAAAAGATTGATCTGGTCTGTCTTGCACTACTTTCCCAAAGCACATGTTTACAGTTGTTATTCGCACATAGCACAGTTAAAAAGTCAGCAGTGTTTGAAATGTGGTATGCTAACTTAGGCCTAGGGGACTTTCAGTCCCCAGGCCAAAAACAAACTTGAGTTTGAATGTTAATTTTAAATAATAAAAAAAAATGTTTGACCAATATAAGTATAAAAAATACTGGCAAAATAATAAAAACTTTTCACTACTTATTAAAAGTTTACATAATGACATTTATATGGATTAAAGATAGAAAAAATAACTTTTGACAATTTTGAAGCTACACAATGAACAGTGGTTTAACCCATTCTTAATCGTACCTTCCTACGCAATTTTCATTCATTTCATAACATTTTGTTCAAAGAACTATACACTACTTCACTCGCATGTTACATTTTCCAACCATGTATTAAATATAGTGGACTGCTTCTGCGGCCCACAATATTCATTGACTTTGAAAGAATAATTATATTGCATGACAATGTTACTACATTTTATGTCATCCTAACAGAAATGTGCCTGTATTATTTATGCAGGTCACATTTAGGCAGTCCTTCATTATATCATTTGCATACATTGAGACTATCTAACAGTCATTTTACAGTCTGATATTCTCTGTCAAGGGATTTATATGTTATCTGCAGACAGCTAAAGAGCTATCACACAACAATCATTCTTCTTTATTGGTTTTAATTCTACAGCTGATCCTAAACTGAATGGGACAAGGGTAGTATCCAATAGGGCCTGGATTTAGACTTAGAAGCTTAACAAGAGGGCCATGATGGACCTTCATTGCTCACCTGAGTACCATTGGCAATTATACAAAGTCAATAACAAGGCTGCAGAAAACAAAGTAAAGTGACAAATGTCAAGGTTATACCAGATAGTGTTGAAATCTATTTGTGAAAACTTGACATATGGTCCAAATTTCATTACTATATTCTTACATGAAAATATCACAGATATAAGTACAACTACAAAAGTAAAGAGTGTATAATTACCATAGTACTTACTGAACAGGAAAAATGTTTCTTATTTCAAAGGTAAACAAGTGGAACCGCTTATGTAACAAAGTTACATAGTTTTGCAGAATGAGAATTTTATATCTGACAATGTTTCATCCATACTAACAATAGCCTGCTTCCCAAGTGAAGACATTCCTAGACCATATGTCAGCAATAACAGCAGGGGATATATCAAAATTATGACAGAACTCATAAACTACAGATTAAATTAACAAGTTGCACAAACATAAACCAATAATATACAGAAATATTCCACTGATGTGGAATAAACGTATTCCTATTTTATGATGGATGCTTGCACAAGCTGTCTTTGTACACTTGAAAAGTAAACAAAATATGACTCACATTGTGCAATGTACCGGGTAAATGTTGTAGTAACATTCTTCTGCAAGTGTCACTTACGTGCATACAAAATAACTCTCCATCAAAACAGGACATGTAAGAATGGAATCAAGAAAACACATGTTTGTTTGGGATTTTTTTTCTATCAAGCTTGAAGGTATGAACATATGGAACTGCACTATAACGGAAAGTTTGAATAAAGCTACAAAAAAATATTTGCTTACAGACAAACAAACACTTGCATCAATACACGTGATGTCAAGATCACAGGCAGACAGACTAGGTAACACAGACAGACAAACATAAGGCGGACTATTATACATTCTTCTTGAACCAACCTGAACAAAAGGAATCCTAGTGATGTCACAGCAACTCTTCTTACATCATCATTGACATCACTAACCTGAAAGAAAGGTTAACAGTAATTACACCCTTTTCACTCTGAATGTTGAAAGTGCAAACAGAAAGTCACACATACAGTTCAAGGAAAGAATTTATTGTTCTGTTGCAAAGGAGTTTAAAGTGAAGAAACTTGAACAACAGTATGGTGTGTACTGATCTTTTTCATACAAAATGCAACATGTTGCAGGCCAATTAATTTTATTGAATTCAGCCTTTATAGTACCAATAACTGGCTGTGAATTGCAGCAATTATTTCATTCAATAAAGTGGAATCATTCAAATAAACTTCCCATTCCTGTATGTCACTACGACAATCTGTCAGTGCCAGACTCACTAGAATTTTCCTCTTGTTTTCACTTTATTTATCCTGTCAAAGCCAAAGACAAATTGAAATAAATGTGGAATAGGCAACCGACACTGTGTGTCAGACAGAGATCAATTTGAGTCTTCAATCTCATGACTCTATCCATATCAATTCAGCATCTTCCTTTGTTGATCTCAAGAGCCTTTTAAAATTATATATATTACATAGCTGGTGAACGATACACAACACAATCCTAATCTCATTGGTTTACATAACTTTTAAGCTGTTTTTAAACATTTTGTGAATAAGGAAATACTTGCCAGACGCTACAATTCTCTGTAAATATGTAAAACAATCGAGAGATGATTTTAGTGCCCTTAAGATATATAGCTTGATCGTTCACCACCAACACTTCATTCTACAAATCATTCTTCTAGTGACAATGGTTTTTCTAGTTATATAGCACATGTATGCTGTAAACAAACTTTTACTAGCAAATTCCTAATTTTAGCGCAAAACAATAATGTTTATGCTAATATATGACAACCTACACTAAACATTGTGGCATCCTCTACTACTTTGTTCAGCATACTGAAAAAGACTTTTAAGTTTCTGGCAGTCATGATTTCTTTGTTTATGTCGATTAATCAACCAAGAAACATTTTGATTCCATATATATGACCAAAAAAAACAACAGAGCACAAACAATAATAATATAGCATTGATTTCAAACAGATGTACACTTCTTAGGGCAGTTCCGTGATGACTCGTATTTATCAGGGATTTTTTACATTAAGGCTATACATACTAGGACACTTGTGAAAAGCAAATTTATGAACAGGTCAAAGTGTTTGTTAGATATTGAATACAATTAGGACTACCTGTTTAATGATTCTTGCAAATATTTTAATGTGAAAAAGCATCACTTGTTCATTCTTGTGAAGTTCCTGGTTTGCTGCTATAATCAGCCCCCGAGACTAAGACACTTTTGAATGCCTAGGTATTCCAACTTTCTCCACATCTAAATCGTGATTTTTCTGAACTAGCCACTGATTCACAGTCATTTTAATTTTGGCCACATACCACTACAAGATATGTTCTACTTTACTTTTATTTGGCCTAAATCTACAATTACTGACTACAAGCTGACAAACTACAGTCGACTCTCGAAAGTTCGAACCCGGATAATTGGAACACCCCCGATTATTCGAACACATCGTCGGGTCCCGAATTTTTTCCTTCTAAATTCAATGTGTTCTACTCCGGTTAATCGGAACCCGGATAATCGGAACTTTCGAACTGATGTTATTGTCCGCTCATTAATAAAATAGTGTGAATAACTCCGGAAAATTAACAGTGTCGTTCGTTAATTGATCAATCAGCCGCCGCATATTTTTCACACCTCGTGAAAATTGAGCAGGTGCCAGCTTGATTGAGTAAATATCGTCACTTGGTAATAATATAGGATATGTGTATTTGTTTGCCGTTATCTTTTCCTGTCATGTAATGTGCTATTCGTAAGATAAATGGCTATAATGTTATATAATTATGCTTAATGTGCTATTATCTTGATTGATTTGTGCTCTGATTTATCTCTACTCGCTTCTTGTAAATATGTTTCTGTATCGTAGCTAAATTATGAAAAATAAAAAATTGAAATAAACATGCTTGTTTTTGTTTTTCTTCATTTGAATGTAATCGAGTACGTTCCTACACAGGTTTTAGTACGCTTCACTCTAGACTGAACGGTCTTTAGTACCATCTCCAATATGGCCGACATGCTTACTCCGGAAAGTTCGAACTACCGATAATTCGAACAAATTTTGCTTCCCCGAGGGTGTTCGAGTTTTCGAGAGTCGACTGTATCAGTAAAACAGCATGGAGAATTTGGCCCTTAATAATAAATAAGCAAAAGTTAAAGGTGCGTTAATTCATGTCTACAGAAATATTTGAAATTTACAGAATTTGTAGGCAGTGCGCAGCCACAAGTGAAAAAAACTACTTTTGGTGTTCACGAATGAAATTATAGAGGATAATTGTTGGTTTCGGTGTAAGATCACGTTATAATTTCACCGAGTGGGCACCAAAAGTGATATTTTCACGAGTGGCGCGCCACAGTGAAAATGACAACTTTTTGGTGTTCACGAGTGAAATTAACGTGATATTACACCGATACCAACAATTTTTCTGTTTATTTTATGGTTAAAACTCTACTTTTATTGAGTTTGTTTCTATAAAATAACGAAAATCGCGGGAAACGTCATCAAAAAACATAGCGCAAATGACGCCTTTTAAAACGGCGCCATCGCCGCATGGTTTCCAGCATTAATTACGCTCGGTATACTTTTTGGCGTAAATCCGGGTAGAAGATTGCAAAACAGTGAAAAATAAAAATGGTAATCCACTGTTTCAAAACTGTGGATTATCACTTTTATTTCACTGAGAAAACTCTATAATTCACTCGAAAACATTAAATAAAATGTGATATTACATCAATATCAACAATTGTTCTGTTTATTCTACATTTGTTAAAGTTTGTTTCAATAAAAAGTTGAAAACCAGAGGGAATCATTGACAAGCACAGCACATTTTAACGACATCATCGTTGTTTGGAATCCGGCATTCGTTACACTCTCCTTTTTGACATAAACCAGTTTAGAAGATTTTTCATATTTTAACTGCTTTGAAACAGCGAAATATCAAATTTATTTCACCGATATATTTCAGTATTTCACTGAAAAGCATTAAATACACAGCCTGCACTTATTATAAATAAAACTTTGTGAACAAAAGAATACGTGGAAATCTAGAGACACTCAGGGAAAGCAGTTAAATCTAAAGAGTAACTTACTGACCACCTTAAATGTAAGATAAACTTTCTTTGATTTCACCATCGAGATTTCAATTTTGATCCCATCAAACCTATAAGGATAATATCAGTGACTTGAAGTGCCTGTTTTAGACAGAATGCATGCTGGCATGATCCTCTCCTAAACATGATAATTCACTGAGAACATATAACACATACAGCAACATGTAGTAATTTTCTGATAGCCTGGTTGTTGCCAGATCCACAGTAGGCCATTCCTATGGTGTACATTCCTGACCATCTCAGTATAGGATCTTTGTCGCGACATAGACTTTCTACGAGAGCATCTGCCTCTTCCATACGTCCATACATGGTCAGTGATATACCTATAGCTAAACCACGCAAAATCTTCTCATGCTGGGTTTCTTGAGCATACTGAAATCAGAGGTAAAAGATGGGTTTTAACATCTATTGTATGACTAAATGTTTTTTCTGGTTACTTTACTCTTGCTACACAGGAAACAGGATTAGATGGCTGAGACAATCTTTCTAAAGGTAAACCTGTAGCTTGTAAATTTTAATAAAAAAGGTCAAACGTCACTTTGTGGGAACAGATTATGCCCCATAGTCATGTATGTCTGTGTTGAAGGCAGTGTCTTCTGAAATAATCAGTTGGGTAAGAGTTGATCAGTCAGGAAAAGTGCACTCATGGATTTACCACCTTTATGAACAATGATCCAGAAATACTATTTATTTTATGTTTTCCAGTGAATTATAGAGTTTTCTCAGTGAAATAAAAGTGATAATCCACAGTTTTGAAACAGTGGATTACCATTTTTATTTTTCACTGTTTTGCAATCTTATACCCGGTTTCGTCAAAAGTATACCGGCGTAATTACGCTGGAAACCATGCGGCGATGACCCGTTAAAATGGCGCCATTTGCGCTATGTTTTCTGATGGCGTTTCCCGCGATTTTCTATTTTTTAGAAACAAACTCAATAAAGTAGAGTTTTAACCATAAATAAACGAAAAATTGTTGGTATCGGTGTAATATCCGATTTCATCGTGAACACCAAAAGTTGTTATTTTCACTCCCGGCTACGCCACTCGTGAAAATATCACTTTTGGTGCCCACTCGGTGAAATTATAACGTGATCTTACACCGAAACCACAACTCTATATTTTACACTAAAAATGAAAGAGCAGAAAGTGTTAAAATGTCCTGAAGACACCAACAGACTCATGTATACCCCCATGCAAGTTGTATTTATGGGAAAGTACAGGTCTAGATGATGTCTAATACAGAATTGCAATCTGTGCTAGCAGCATGGACATTCCTCACAAAATGTCTTACATGATTGCCTTGCAAAAACACAAACATGAAATCAGTCTGTTTGACAGATTTGTTTTGATCAGGCTTGCTTCTTAAATTACACTGAATCATGGAAGCAAATCAAATACACTTAATTCAAATGTCAAATTTGACTTCACTGGCTTTGTACAAAACAGCAACATCTTGTGGCACTCAGGTTTTCAAGGATAACAATTCAATTTTAAGTAAATGAAAGGTGACTTTACTGGCATTTAAGAAAAGTATCACAACAGTCCGTATTATACTGGCAGAAATTGGTGAAGCAAACACTAGTGTGGTTAACAAAGAGTATATATTTCATACTGAATGTGACAGGCTACATGTAATAATACACATATTCTTAGCAAAAAATATTCATCTTTCCGGAAAAATGCCTATGTAAAAACATTAAAACAAAAGCAGACTTTAACTTTTTCATCACTCCATCAATCTATGCACTTTTCAGTAGATCTGCTAGTATATCAAAAATTCTTTAAATTTACATATATTGCAAGGTCTATACAAGCCCAGCCTCAAAGTAAGTTACAGACACTGAGATTCTTCTTTCACAGACAACTGGAAAATTTCTACTACACTTAAAACATAATAAAATAAAGTTTTTCCTGTCTGAGGGAAATGAAGTAGACAATCCTCATAGATGTTACACATGAAATAATAACTTGTAAGTCTCAACTTCAGTTCTGATTAGTTTTTGTAGACATTTAACGTCTTATCTAAGCTAAATTTGAAGGATGCTGTCAATTACCTGCAGAGATCTATTCACTCATGTCACTTTGAAAACAAGGCACAGAATAAAAGCAAATATAAATCTAAGAAAAACTAGACCTATCACTAAATGTGATTAATACCCCCCAAATACTGCTTTATAAACTGAGGAAGTTCGTAGTTACAGAATACCTTGCAAAAATAACTAAAATAGAGATATTGTTCTTGGCAAGAACTCTGTAATTTGTCATGTAATATGTATCTTGGATATTCAAATTAATATCGAGCAAAATACATGTTGATAATCTCAATATTTACTTGTTACTCAAATCTGGATTTTTTGTCATGAGGAATGACTGTATTGACTCATTGGAACGTTTATTTGTCAGATTTTGTTTATAAATGCTTTTCTTCTCGTTGATGACTCTTCAACGCACTTTCCCCCATAATGCGCTATGTCTATAAGTTTATCAACCACAACGCAAGTATACTTGTGTTTGTTCCCCTTAAAATCCTTTATCCATGCTTTATAACTATCATTCGTGAACAATGTGGATGAGAAAATGCAATTATTTCGGCTAAATTTCACAAATTTTCCGCGAACATGACTTTTGGTAAAGGGAAATCACTCCGGAAGCAAGCGTGTCTAAATTCCCGAATCCGGTACGTAGTTGATACATCACACGTGAGCATGTTCGATGGACTGATACATTTACAGACTGTTTTCTCGTCATTTTACGGCGTGATACAATTATTTTTGAGGTTTTTTACGCGAAACATACCAATTCAATGACTTTTTAAAGACATTCACTAGTTTTATTTTCAAATTCAAGTACTTTTCAAGGACTTTTTCCCAGCACAGAATTCAAGTACTTTTCAAGTACTTGGCATCAAATTCAAGTACTTTTCAAGGCCTGTGCAAACCATGAGTTATGGTTCTTGTGCACTGCACTTCCTCTCAATGTGCTTGACCATTGTATGAAGTTGTATTGAATTTCAACTAGTAGTTTTCAAGCTATGCTCCGGACAAGGAAAATGCATGGACTGCCCACCCAACGGACCGCCCAACGGACAAACCACCAGGTGACTCCTATATACCCCCCTAAACTTCGTTTGGGGGTATAATGAAGTTGTGTTTAAGTATAGTGCACATCAAGGTGAACAACTTACGACAGAATTTTTAATAAAATTTTACCTTTTTAATTTTACACAGACAGTCTGTTAAAAAAAATTCCAGTCAGTTCAAAAGCATTTATGCATAAACTGCTAAGGCCTTGCGGACATGAAATAAATTTGATATTAAATGATAAGGTAAGAGAGAAAGTACATACAGCGACCATATCTTCAATAGCTTGTGCTGACTTGGTTCCAACCATCACCAGACCCATGGCCAAACCTGCTGCCTCACCTGTAATAGTTTACAAACTCCAGTTGCCATTCATAGTTCTAATAAATATTTGTTACTTTACTCATTTCTGTTACAAAATCAGCTATTTATGCTTAAAGATGGCAATTTTTTTAATTAACTATGTAGACCAACTTAAAGTCCCAGGATCACATTGATTTTACTGATGTAGAACAATAAATGTACTGATAGGATAATGATAGAACAAAGTAGTTATATCCACTCTAAAACAGTGCTGAAAAAAAAATACTATGCTATATTTGTAACATGCGCATCGTTTTAAAAAGCAAAGTTAAGAATGATTTTGGTGCAAATAAAGATCACTTTCACTGGTTAGACATCTTTCTTGGTAAAATAAGAGCTAATTATAATAGTGAATGTAAACATGCATCTTTAATAAAAAGTTGTACAGTTTTTGAGCTCGCTCCTCTCAAAATGGATTAAAATTTAGTTCTCACCTCCCCATCATATAAAAAGATTCACACAAGTTGCATTTTAATAATCAAGTACAATTCTGTCACTTTGAAAGCTCTCACAACAAAATATGTCAGTTTTAATCAAGTTCAGTTTAAATGTTGCAGACAAAGAACGCAAAACTTGAACAAGAAATACAGCATGACTGGGAACATCCACCACTGTGAAGATGGTAGTATTCAATGAAGGAATTACGCTGTGTCTATATTTATCAGAATTATGACCAATTTGGTATTTTGGGAATGAATTCAAGAGGGAATGTTCATTTCTTTTTACCTCCCTCTAGTAACAGTACAAGATATCGTTACAGGAAGTACATGATACATGCATGTTTTAAACACTTTTACCTTCACATTAACTACACAATATATAATGGGTAGATACAACAGTCATCCATATATTCATTAATTACTTTGACTCATATTGCAGAGCAGTTTTCAGAGTGATCTTGATTTTTACTGTTCAAAAAATAATAGATATGGTTAAAGTCCCCTGATCACTTTGACTGTCCTCACACACAATAATGAATTTATTGATAGAGTAATGATAGAACAGTGTTTTATTTATTTGAAAAGAATAAGAACGTCTGTCTTTCTTTCATAATCAAGCTGCTTCTTAACAAAGAGTTGTCAGAAAACATGTCTTACTTTTTACAGTATTGTAGAAAAAATATCTTGTTATATTTATTGCATTTACTTTCCATTTAGACAGCCATGTTTGCAGTGTTTTGTGTAATCAATTTTGACAGAGAGGCATCTTTCTTGGTAATAAATGTGCTATGAGTAATTGTAACATCAAAATTGATCAGGGACCTTTAAATGTAAGACCAATGTATTACCTGTGACAGCATCATCTTGATAAAGGTTAAACTTAAGCTGTTCATATATATCTGAAAATAGAATAGTATACATAAAACAACAACATAATTATACATGACAGTTGCCACACTAGAAAATCACTGAATAAGAACTTAAATTACGGAAATAAAAATAAGAGCTAGTATATATAGGGATCTGTTCCATTGTGCTGAAGGTTATGAAAAAAATCTAATAAACTGAACAATATGCAATTTCAACAATTGAAAAAAAAAACTCGTCTACTTGAAACCTTCATGTTTTGCACTTGTGAATAAATGAGAAAAATCTACAACTCAACACAACTGTCCATAAAATCAACTTCATTGATAGAAAACTCTTGTTTGAAAGTTTGTAATTTACACTTTTTTGGTCGCTTTCTCTGATTTCTAATTAATTTTGTCAACAGAGAGAGCATGTCAGATGTGACTTTAGCAAGGGCTTGCATGTTATTAAAATGAAGACAATAAAATGAACAACATTTCATGTTTTGAATTAAATAATCTGCATTACAAATTTTGCTGGAAATGCTTTAACTCTACTTGATGCTTTAACTCTACTTGATGCTTTAACTCTACTTGATGCTTTAACTCTACTCAATCTGCAAACAGAGGAGTTTCATCCTCAAACAACAGTGCCAAACTGTCAAAATATACACCCATCACCAGACAACTCTTAATTATTTCAATTTTGGCAAATTAAAGGGGAATAACTCTGAAGGCTATTTAGCTGGTCATCAGACTTAGCCAAGACATTATAAGTGAAAGACCTGACAACTCTAAATTTAGGCAATTTTTGGCAAATATTGAGCAATAACTCTTAAGTGATTAGGGCAAACAGCAAGTTTCATGTATTTCGATGAGAGTTGTGGAAGTAAGACTGGACAACTCTAAATTTGTCCAATTTTAGCAAATATAGGCCAATAACTCCAGTGTGACTACGGCAATTTGACTGGTTATTGACTTTTGTTGATATATTATGATGATAACATTCAAAACCAGTTTCCCAAATGTTCAATGACAGTTGCAGAAGTTAGAGACCAGACAACTCTGTAGATACCAACTACCCACCCGCAACAGGTGACACCACCTACCCACCTGCCACAGGTGACACCACCTACCCGTGTGATCAAATAATATGGCCTGTCACGATAGGCATATAAAAATGAAAACGGAGGAAAAATTATGCATCTGAAATCTCTAAAAATATATCTGACTTCATTTCAATAACCTTTTAACTAAATTTCTACACTTTTTTCCATTAAAATATTTGTGTCTTAGAATTTGCTTTAGTTTAATTTTAAGAAATTCTCTTCATTCTTCTGGATGTCTTACCAATCTGTCTAGTAAACATTATGTCAATCTTTGAAATTTCTTTCCCCCAGTTTATAACTAAAATACTGTCAGTTTTAATTTACTGATCAGTTTGAGGCAAGGCAAGATTTCCCAATATACCTCTGCAGTGAAAATGTCTCTGGACTTCAAAATTATGTCTCTATATTCAAATATTGTATGGTAAGAAAAACAGAATGTTTCACTTTTTTTCAACTTTTAAAAGATAAGGTCCTTCAGATCCAGTCATCAGTTCCAGAAGGTTCTGACCCTGAATCAGAAATAAGTTCACCACCCCGTAAAAGAGAACAAGAGGGCCAAGATGGCCCTATATCGCTCACCTTGGTACAAGTCCACTTGCCTGGTGGAAGATCACTAGATAATGTTATATACCAAATAAGTTTTCCTATATACGCCTTTGTAAAACAAATGATCCCCCCCCGGGCAAGGTCAATTTTGACCCCAGGGGCATAATTTGAACAAACTTTAAAGAGGTCTACTAGGCAATGCTACATGCCAAATATCTAAGCTCTAGGCCTTGTGGTTTCAGAGAAGAAAATTTTTAAAGTTTTTACTATATATTCCTATGCAAAACTAAGTGACCCCCGGTGCGGGGTCAATTTTGACCCGGGGGTCATAATTTGAACAATATTGGTAGAGGTCCACTAGCCAATGCTACATGCCAAATATTCAAGCTCTAGGCCTTGTGGTTTCAGAGAAGAATATTTTTAAAGTTTTTACTATATAAGCCTATGTAAAACTAAGTGACCCCCGGTGCGGGGTCAATTTTGATCCGGGGCTCATAATTTGAACAATCTTGGTAGAGGTCCACTAGCCAATGCTACATGCCAAATATCTAAGCTCTAGGCCTTGTGGTTTCAGAGAAGAAGATTTTTAAAGTTTTTCCTATATATTCCTATGCAAAACTAAGTGACCCCGGGGCAGGGTCAATTTTGACCCGGGGCTCATAATTTGAACAATATTGGTAGAGGTCCACTAGCCAATGCTACATGCCAAATATCTAAGCTCTAGGCCTTGTGGTTTCAGAGAAGATTTTAAAGTTTTCCCTATATATTCCTATGCAAAAACTAAGGGCCCACCCGCGGGTCAATTTTGACCTGGGGGTCAATTTGAACAATCTTGGTGAGGTCCACTAGACAATGCTACTGCCAAATATCTAAGCTCTAGGCCTGTGGTTTCAGAGAAGAAGATTTTTAAAGTTTTTCCTATTTGTTGCCATAGCAACCAGAGTTCTGCATGGAATGGAATTCTTTGAACAATTTTGGTAGAGCTTCATGCAAGGAACATTCCTGCATAGTTTTATCAACATTGGCCTAGAGGTTTCAGAGGAGATGTCATTTGAATCAAAATGTTGACGGACGACGGACAATCATCGATCAGAAAAGCTCACCCTGGCATAGCCAGGTGAGCTAAAAAACTGATAATTTCTTCAGCTTCCTCCCTTCCACCCCTAGTAGAAAAAGAAATCCCTCTGGCACTATTGATACTGAACTAGACCAGGTTTAGAAGTATATAAATGAACCATGCATTGACATAAAAGATAATCCTTTAGATTATTGGGAAAACAGTAAGAATGACATTCCATTTGTTGCTAGACTAGCAAAAAGATATTTATCTGCCCCAGTAGAAAGACTGTTTAGTGTAGCTGGAAAAACCTTTAGAGCTGATAGATTCAGACTATCTGATGAAACATTTGAAAAACTTCTGATGATTAAATGCAACACACACTTTTAACTGAAACAAGTGTGTGACTGTTCAAAATTACTGACATTGCATGAAAACAGGAATAACTTTGTACATTTAACATTGTATAAATGTGTTTATATATACATTGTCAACTTTGAAAAATAAATATTAAAAAATCAAAGTAATTTGTAATATAATTAATTACATTTGTGATGTAATGGTAATATAATTAATTACATTTGAAAACCTGTGTAATGGTAATTGTAATTTAATTGAAGACTTTCTTAATGTAATTGTTATATAATTAATTACATTTCAATGTAATTAACCCCATGCCTGCTCTGTGCTGGATCAATTTTGACCAACGGGTCATAATTTGAACAATCTTGGTAGAGGATCACTAAGCAATGCTATATGCTAAATATCTAAGCTCTAGGCCTTGAGGTTTCATAAAGATTTTTTTTTTAAATCGTATTTGTTGCTATAGCATCCCAAGATCTGCATGGAATGGAATTCTTTAAACACCTTTGATAGAGCTTTATGCAATGATCATCCCTGAAAAGTTTCATCAATATTGAACCATTGTTTTTAGAGAAGATGTCATTTGAAAGAAATTGTGGATGGACATACAACATACACCAGACAGCAAGTGGTCCTCATGGCACAAAATGCTGAAAAAAAGACATGACATAAAATACACCAACATTTAGAGAGTACCTATTTTATTGAACATACCTCTTCTAGCTGTTCCCATGGCAGCTAGACCTAAACCAAGGCATCCTCCATGACGTACCATCTATAACACAACAAAATAAACTTTAAAAACATATCCACATGTTGTGAAAAAAAAATTTTTTACAGCACATCAGGAAATCTAATAGAAGATAGTTATTGTTTCTTTATCCTGTCACTTGCAGCATTATTGGCCTGATAACAGGGTGGCGGATAAATTTTTTGATATTCGGCAGTTGATCACGTGACTTGTGTGTGATTGCCGTACTACTTAATTGACAGAAAAATAATCGTGTGGCTTGTTTTCCACTCAAAAGCAAAGCTCTTCACTAACCTAGTATGAAATTTTGTATTATTTGCAGTCACATAATAAATAATTTCCGTTAAACTGGTCCCATTTCGAATTTATTACGTCATCAGTTCAAGTCTACGTCACCAAGGCAGTAATGTTTTGGTAGCCATTATTTGTACCTAGTGTATTGAATTGAAAGATTTCCCAGTTTCAATTTATTACTTCCGCTAATTCATGTGACACAAATAAGGATAACAGCGTTTTATTACAGAAGGACTTCACTTTATTTTAGTAAGACAATTGAAATCGTACATAAACAGGATAGAAAAGGACATTTGTTTTCAGATTTTCCTCTGATCTGGCGGTATTTTATTTCGTCATTCCAGAGGCTGAATTTGTACATGAATGTCCTGTCAGCAGCAGTTAGTTGCAGAAAGGAAAACTATTAATTTGAAGAGTACTTATTAGTGTCAGTGACAGTGTTTTCATTAAAAAAACTGGAATTCAATCATTCATGGAAAAGGAGCTTGATCGACTGAAATGAGATCTTATGTTTGTAACCCGTTTTTTCTGGGAAGAAAGAAAGGTTAAAATAGCATCAATGCAAGTTTTAAGGTCTCTGAATTTGATTCATTTATCCGAAAAACATGTGCAGTGCTTACAAACGTCGTTGAGAAAATCAAAACGGTTGCATGGCGGCCATTTTGTTTTGAACGTAAACAAAGTTTACACAATCAGAAAAGGCAAAAATGATGAGGCTTCACTAAGTGTAAAAGGTCTCATATACAGAGGTTCTTGACCAATCAGATTTACCTGCGGTATTATGATTAACATGATATAGTTCTTCGTTATGCACAATATTCTGACATAAATAAAATTTGAAATGAGAACTACTTTTTGTCTGCGTGTGTCCAGTCCGCATATTCTTTACTTATGTTAAAGCTAGTTTCACAATAAAACCAGACATTTCAAGGTGTGTTTTCAATGTAACTAAGAATGACAGGATAAATAGAATAATAGTTTGGGAGCGTGGATGGAGAAAGTTTATCTGGCTCGGCTCCAGAATTTATCGAGTTCGTCTTCGGCTCACCTGATAAATTCCTCCGCCTTGCCAGACAACAACTTTCTCCATCCACGCTACCAACCTATTATTCTCTATTTCTGCAGGGGAAACAACATCTTAGTGCAGGGCTGCTACTATTTCAGAAGGGGTGGAGGGGGACTTAAGCCTTCCCTGACTGCCTTTGATAAAAATATACATTACAAAATTATATCAAGAAATGCTACAAGGACATCTAAAATCCATCCAGTGGTTAAGCAAACATAAATAACACCTGTCTGAAGTAATTCTATAAAAAGAACTTGATCTTGTTAAAGAATATGCCACTGATAGTAGTTTGCATGAAAAACTATCAAAAATATCAAAGTGTTGCGGCCATAATTTGAAATAAACAATAGCTTGTATCAAAAGTTTAACTAGAAGTCTGCATAGTTAAGCTAAACTGAACAAATTTTAATGTACCCTTGATGAGATGTTTTAAAGTCAAAATCAATACAGCTGTAAGATAAACATGAACTCACGTCTGATGTTGCTTCTTTAACTTGATTTAAGAGATAGTCTGTTATATTGCCACCGTGATTTGCATGTATTAAACCTGAAATTCACAGAAAAACATAAAACAGAAGTTCCACAAACACACAAAGTTAAGCAAATACTCTTCCACATTTTGCAGATTTTTTTAGGAAATTGAAACTGCTATATAATAGTGTATTGTATGTGTGTGTGTGTGCTTTACCTTGGTAACAATAGTCAGTTCATGCACATTCCTACTTTACAAAACAGCAAGTAACTGATAACTTCCCCACTTGCAACATCCCGTCAGTTTGAGTTTTTATAGATAGAAAAACCAGTGTACATGTTTGCTTCACTGTGTTGTTTGGTGTCTTTATGAGAGAGACAGTTTGCTGGTTTTTCCAAGCAATTTACTAAAATTACCTTATAATGTTGTAAAATTGGCAACAGCCTGACATTATCCTGAACACATAGGAATATATAGAAAACAGTATTCATACAAGAGATATTTAATCATCTAATACACAACACTTCAGAGCTATGACAAACAGTAAAAATACAAATGGCTGTGATTGTATAGTGAAGTAAAACTTGACATTACCTAGGGCAAATAATCCACCACCTTCTGAATATGCTGATCCTGGACTGCTGTCTTTTGGTAAATATGTTGACATGAGATTTAATGCCTCCTTTTCATGCCCCTAAAAACATTTGAGAATCAAGTTAATTATTAACACACTGAAATCATACCTTTCCTCAGTGTTTAAAATGTTAAACAATACAATTTTAATACTTCGAATTTTTTCCATGCTTGGTGATCAAATTAAATAATAAAAACACAGTTAAGAGCAAGAGTATCAAACTCACAAAGTAAGCCCGTCAACAAACAATTTTCAATTGTTCCAATTTTGGCCATTAAAGGGCAATAACTCAGAAATACGTTGGTGAAATTTCTCTGGTTATCATCCTTGGACAAGATATTAGGCAAATAAACATTGCAATAAGTTTAGTGAAGATTAGTTTGGAAATGTTTAGGTTAGAGACAGGACAACTCTAAATTCTCCAATTTTGGCCATAAAAGGGCAATAACTCCAGAGTGGCTACAGTGATTTGGCTGGTTATCAAACCTCACTCAGATATTAAGTCAATAAACATTCACAGCAAGTTTATTGAAGACTGGTTAAGTTAGCAGCCAGACAACTTTATATATGTCCAATTTTGACCATTAAGGGGCAATTACCATAATCATGTGTGTATAACCCACAGTTTTTTAATCCATTTTTTAATCATATGAAGGGGTGCTTTCTATACACCAAGACAGGACCTAAGACCTTTTTTTTTTCCTATTGAAAATATCGTTAAATCAGCTAAATGTTTACAATTTCACGTGAATTTACATTTTCTGACCACCGAGTTTTTACCAGGTGGCGCTAAAAACCAATTACTGTTACCTGTCGTATATTTGTGCATTATACAGCAATTCATTAAGTGAGAATTTTAAGCTAATGATATTCTTTTATTTTTAAAAAACTCGCAATTCAATATTGTTTTATTTTTTCTGACTAGGTCCATAGATGTACATGTATCAAAATCAATATAAATACTTTTTTTTTAGATTTCTCTAAAATTAAATTGCTGTCAGCGTAAAGTTTGTAACTTTTTGTTGTCTCTTTAATTACCCACCAATTATTGGTGATCAATACCGTTGTCTGTATATTGTTTAACAAACGTGCCTATTATACTTGCAATAATCTTCACACCATTTTTTCTCTAATGTGTCCATAATTATGAGATATTTGTTGTCACCTCAGAAAAGTTTTGACACTTCGGGAGGATATTTACGCCTCCAGAATACTTCATTTGACATACCTGTTAACAGTGCTAACCAGGCTGACTACGATATGTCCGGCATTTGCAGTTTTTATGCGGAATTACTTCGATGCGGGGACCAATTTTCCGGAAAAATGACATGACTTTCAGATATTTGTCGGGCGTGTTATACATTGTTATGTTTTTCCCTGAGATTTTCATGCCAAATAGGAGGTGCGTGTTACACTCCTGTGTGTTCTATACCCACACAATTATGATTCTCTGGAAAGACTGCTGATTTAGCTGATTTTCAAAACCAGGTCCACTTGGTTACTATATGCAAATGCAGCGAGCACTACACCAATGAGACCCACTCAGAACATTCTCAGAGATAATTTACAAATTCACCCTCTGGTAATCAGACTTATATATATGTATAAGCAAAACAGACCACTTCTGTGACTAAATGTCTTTCAAAACAGATACACAATGTCTGTATATGTACTGACCCTGTGTATAACACCAAGACTAGCTGTTGCTGTGAACTTTGCCCAGTTTGTAGCTCTTGCCAACCAGTCTAAGTTATCTCTGAAATAAATTGAATAGCAATAGTTGGTAATTTCATTCTGAAAATAAACAAGATCTGTTTGTTTAACATGAATGCCCCCCTTGATGCAATCAGTAATGTGGAAAAAGTCCAAATATGCAAAGAAACGGTTCTTTTCTGGGTCACTGTGACCTTGACCTCAAAATCAAAGGGGCCATCTGCTGGTCATGACCAACCTTCACATCAAGTTAACCTGAAAACACTCCTGCCAAGCATCTTGAAACTTGTTAAATGCCCCATACACTAATCTTTTGTGTGTACATAACAGTTGAGAGGTAACAAGAAGTCGGCAGAATTCCTCTTTTTTCTGACTTCAAATGGAGGACATGCAGTAAACTCAGATTTAAGAAGACTATAAACACCTGGAGAGGTCTTACCTGAGGAACTGGTCACTGGTTGTCCCACAATGCATAAAGGCATTGGCTACCACAGTAGCAGAATGGCATACTGAATTACGAACTGCTTCCTGCAATTATACAACATGTTACAAGTTCAATCCCCAAATCAATAGAAATACTATGTGACCTTCACCTTCAACCTACAGAAAGTACTGATCTGAAGTCACTACCAACATACCTTTATGTTTGTTCTTCTTTTACTACATGGAATAGTTTTGATTTATCAGGAATATGTGACCTTGACCTATTGACCAAGAGGTCAACAGGTAAGTCATCAGCTCACACAAACAACAAATATTGTCCTAATGTGTTACTCAAGGAAACTGGTTTCAATTGAAGACCTGATATTCTTAACCTTCAATTTACCAACCCCAAAACTTAATGGAGGCTGTCTATTGACCACTACCTACCTACAATATCAGAACCATTACTAAAATAATCACATCTTTTAACAAGAACAGTCCCTCATAAGTGACGCATTCCCCTAAAAGAGGTATCTCACAGTCTGTGTCCTCTGCATGTGCTCAATGATTGTGCCATATAATTTTAAAATCCTTCCATGCATAACAAAGTTACCACACATAGACGACTGCATAACTTTTAGACTTTTAAGTGTGACCTTGACCTTTGCGGAAGGGTCATGGGTCTTGCACCAAACACATCGTCTTGATGAGCTGCACAGCTGTGCCAAATTATTTTTAAAATCCTTCAATGCATATCAAAGTTACAGCCTGGACATGAATGTGTGCATATAAACTGGATTCCATTAACTTTAAACCCTAGGTGTGACCTTGACCTTTAAGGTAGGGATGAGGGTCTTGCAAGTGACACATCATCTTGATCCATAGAACATTTGTGCCAAGTTATTTCAAAACCCTTCAATGCATGACAAAGTTACAGCCTGGACACGAAAAAAATGCAAGGACAGACACATGGACAGACGGACAGACTGTGATTTTAATATGCACACCTTTCAGGGACATAAAAGCACAAGATGGCTTTACAGTGTTGAAGTGTTTTTGACTGTATGACCCTAAAAACAGCTGTATCTATGTTAAGCTAGTAAGTCCAAGACTGTGTATTGTAAGTGTATGAAATAAGTAAGAGTTACTTTTGTATTTTTGAGTATAAGTAGATCAGCCTTGTTGTTTCTAATAAGGAACTGTAGATGAAGATCTATTGTCAAATCTCCACTGAGGATACTCATCAACTTTGTTAACCGATCTTGGAGTTGTTTCTCTGATTCCGTCTGAAATAAACATTCATTTACATTCACTACATTGGTGCAATGTTCAGTGAAACCATTTCATTAATATAAATGTGATTTGTTTTAGAACAAGAGACTTGCTCTGTCAATTACTTTTGTTTAATAAAATTGAAAACCAGCTAGTGTCGTATCATGTTCTGTGTTACACATAAAAACTCTAAATTGTTTTAAAAATTATAGATAGTCTGCACAAAGAAATCTGGGGGGAAAAAAACGCAATTGTAACAAATTTTAGCATAGTAAAACTCAAGATCAAGTGTTTCATTTTATTTTTATATTGAAATGCAGAAACAATATGCATTTAATACATAAAACACCAGTTAATTCACATGGAAACACTTTATTTAATCACCTCCATGCCTGTCAGACGAAAAATCTACTTTTTTAAACCATCCCTTATTTTGTTGCAATCTCTATCAGGGAGTAGTGCAGCAGCATTCATTAGTGGCCTAATTATACATCACTCTCATATAATCACCACACCTTCTGCCAATTACTGAACCAAGAGTGAATTAGCATGATAAATTACTTGCTTGTAGTTCACTGACTTTATGTTAGAAACAAGAAGACGTAGAAGTAGTAGAATTTTAAACAAGAGCTGTCAGTAGGACAGCGTGCTCGACTTTTTTAGTGCTTGCCAATAAAACAAAACTTTGACAGTTAAGGGCACACAAGACTTTAACTAGGAATTTCTAAGTACAAATTAAGAAATTTTTTCACAGAGTTATCTTCTTTTGCTTACAGATAGGTCTTACGATGGTAAATAAGTACTCCAACTTTCAAAGTAATATCTCAAATGGTTAAGTTAACAAGTGGACAAGAATGAAAATTTTAACTGAGTTTCTAAGTCAAAAAGGGCCATAATTCAAATAAAATCCTTGACAGAATTACCTTCTCCTGCCCATGTTTGGGAATCATGATGGTAAACAAGTATTTCAACTTTCAAATTAATATCTCAAACAGTTTAGTCAAAAAAGTGGACTGGTACACAAAACTTAACCAAGATTCTAAGTCGATAAAGGGCCTTAAATTTTAAAACAAACCCTGACAGAGTTACCTTCTCTTGCCTACAGATGGGGGTAATGATGTGAACAAGCATTCAAAGTTTCAAAGCAATATGTCAAAGGGTTAAGGCAATAAGTGGATTTTACTCATATTCAATGTATTTTCTAGTAAAAAGGGGCTAATTCTGTCAAAAACCTTGACAGAGTTATGTCCTCTTGTCTGTTGATGAAGGTCGTGATGGTAAACAAGTATGGTTAGTTTCAAAGCAATACCTCCAATGGTTTTGAAATAAAGTGAGGTGGTACGAAAAACTTAACCAAGCTCAATACACTTTCTAAGTCAAAAAAGGGCCATAATTCTGTCAAAAACCTTGACAGAGTTATATACTCTTGTCTGTAGATGGAGGTTATGATGGTAAACAAGTATGGTATGTTTCAAAGCCATACCTCTAATACTTTTGAAATAAAGTGGGGTGAAGTAAAACTTAACCAAGGTGTGACGCCAACGCCGACGCCGAGGCGAGTAGGATAGCTCCCCTTTTCATAGAAAAGTCGAGCTAAAAACAGTAACCTTGACTACCGAAATGCAATAGCAAGCTGCTTCTCCATGCAAGCTACCTACACACCAAGTTTCATTGCAATTGGTCACTTCAAACTAAAGCTATTGAGCGAATACCATTGTTCATATATTTCTACACATATAGTAACCCCACCCCCACCCCCAACCCCCCCAATTAACTTGACTTTGAAAGCAGTTATTTCAATAAAGTATTTTCCTTTCATAATCAAAAATAAGATCAGCAATTTAGTAAGTACATAAATAATATTATGTTCTGCATCTTCTAAAGTTTTATCAGCTAAGGGAGAGCACTCTATAACTATATTGTAACTTCTGCTCAGCACTTACAAGAATTTTTTCTTTGGTTTCTTTGGCTGTTGCTGGGGCTGGTGTAGCCGTGTCTTCTGTTTCCATAGAAGTCCTGAAACATGAAAAATATGTTGCAGAAATGCTACAGCAAACAAACCGAGTGCCGAGTGTCAACTACTCTCTGACAGGGATTAGGTTGTACTTTCTACTGGGCTTTATGATTGTGGAAACAAAACATGCTGTATTTCATATAGAACAAGTACTTGAAGTAGATCTGGTCTTTGTAGTGCAACACCAAGGCAGTCACTAACTACTGCCCTTGTCTATTTGATCTGCAAAATTTCACTTGCGAACTTGATAAAAATTTGAATTTATAACATTCTGCTATAGTTACCTTAACATTATAAAACAAGAAAAACGTGGCAATGCTAACAAGGCAGGTTTACAATGACCCCTGTAGAATTTGTAGAATTGGAGAAAAAAAATTAACCCCGTGTCCTTGACAAAAAAAAATAGTCAGTGATTTTGACCCTGACATAAAAATCAGAATTAAACTAGACTTAGCACTAAATGTGATTAATACCACCGAAAGACAGCTGGTCACTCCTAACTTAAGTCATTGAGCACAAACCAAATGTTTGACGCCCACCTTACATACAATATCGACATTCTAATAAGGTTTTCCTTTAAAAACCTGCTTAAAAATATTCAAATTCTTGCATTTTTAACAGTTATAATGTGATTAATATTGTCATAGTAACCTACATACTTAGTCTACGTATGATATGAAATGATGCAAAATCACCACAATTACTACAAACAACAATGAATCCAATGTTATTCTTTCATTACCACAATAAAACAGGATATACACTAAAACATGGACAGAATATGAGCCCTTCCTAGCAGATGTTATATTATTAGATGAATTCACCCAAGAACATTTTCCAGCATGCAAGTATAGACACATGATATTATGTTAACTGACAAGTTTGATCCAATTCTTTCCTTGAAGCTTGTGTGGGTGGGTGCGTGACAATGGAAGGCAATCAAACTGTCAGAAGATTGTTCTTTTAAACACACTGTCATTTCAAAACATGATTATGACCTGTTGCCATTCAGGAAACTTGGCACCCATCAAACAAAGATAGTCATTATTAGCACCTGACAAAATTGAAGAACCAATTGTTTTTCAGGCTTGTAATTTTACTTGTATGTGTTTATTAACAGTTCTTATATTCTTAAAGTGTAGTATTCAGACATCCAGTCACAATCATAGCTTTCTTCCTGGTACCACTGAAACTGTCTGGCTTAAAAAAGCATTAACAAGAGCTGTCCCTCATAAGTGATGAATGCCCCCAAAAGAGGTGTCTCACAATTGTGCCATGTAATTTGAAAATCCTTCCATGTATGAGTTACCATGCAAACAGTATTCCATTACCTTTAAACTCTAAGTGTGACCTTGACCTTTGAGGTAGGGACATGGGTCTTGCATGCGACACATTGTCTTGATGTGCTGGACATTTGTGCCAAGTTTTTTTTAATCAATCAATACATGACAAAGTTTCAGTCCAGACAAGAATGTCTGCATATATGATGGATTATTGTCTTTTATATACAATAATCCCATTTAAACAAATCTTCCAAGCGTATGGGTAGCCTATTGGGTTTATGTGATCCATCTTGGTCGGTACGGTACGGTACGGTTTTTAGTGTAACCATAATTATGGGCACTTCAGTTTCCGTTTCCGGTTTCGTTATTTTTAACGATAAAACAGAAAATAGGACAAAAAATACGATCTATGAACATCTATCATCATGCTTGCAAAAAGGAAGGTTTCAGTGAGGGGCCGAAGGACAAAACGTTCACGTCGTAAAGCGCAGACTAACGCTGGGGCACATGATTCAGGTGATAACGAGTCGGGTGAAGGTAATCGACGTATCGTTCCACCCTCCCCCACCCACTATTCTGGGTATGGTTTTGTTCTCCGAACTCGAGGTCGTGCTTTTTAATATGAAGTCATAGTGAGAAAGAGAATGTCCAAATGTGATCACATTCCGTCTAGTCAAAATTCTGTCCTGACTGTAGCTAACTTTAACATGAATGTTATTATTTTTTTTTTTTAGAATACTTTCTTATAAAATCAATTATTTTTATTTATGTCAATAACTGTTTACACAAAATTTACATTTCTAGGTCAGATTCAAGGTAGCCTAATTTGGCGTTTCAGTTAGTCCCTTTCACAAATCTGGTATTTTATAACTGTCGCACCTTTGCACCTGAATTTGGTGTGCTCAAAGGTAGACGTAACATGTAGTCTCGGTGTTGGGTACAGCCGGCGCATGGTGCCTTCTTTAAAAAACAATTTTCCGCCCTGAAGTGGGGAGTTTGGATGTTGCTTGGGGTGGGGACCTTAAATTTTATGGGAGGTCTCGCCACTTTGTGAAAGGCTGAATGTTTGGGCCTAGGCATGTGGTTTTGCACATAGGGCCTAATGCACCATTTGTTATCATGTCTCGTCACTTAATTCAGGTTGTGGATGGCTAAAGGTAACTTAGATTTGTATTGGCATTATTTTTAAACATAGTGGTATAAGGTAGGGTGGCAGATGCATTTAAGTGCGGGGTTTGTGCCCGGTGGAATTTCTTATGGGATGTGTTCCCAGATGTTTGTGCATCAGGGTAGAGACGTAGGCTGCGGACGGCTGTAAAGTGTCAGCCTGTGAAGTCGGTTTTGCCTTCAAAGTGGAAATAATGGCAATAGATTCAAGGAGGCAGCCATTTTTCATTCCCACACAAAGACGTTGATCAAAATAATGGTATAGGGTGGCTTAAAGGTTTATATACTATCTATAATCTATCTGCTAGTTAGGTCAAATCCTGTACAGGGACATAGATATTTGCTCGTCAAGTCATGAGACAGTAGGAAAAAGAAATACAACATTAGTTTAAAACAAATACAATAAAAAAGTAAGGTATATTAGGAAAAATAGGTATGGTTAAAGGTACCAAAACTAAGGAGTGAAATTTTGAAATCTTTTAAAAAACGAAACTATTTATTCTTATTTTGACATATCATGCGAGGAAGTTTTCAATGAAGAGATTCTTCCAATTATTTCTTAACTTTTAAATGGAAAAATGATTTTTATGTGTTAAGTATGATAGTTAACAGACTCTAGGTGGTCAATTTAATAAAATAAGAGTCATTTACTAATGGGTATAAATTTTACAAGACCTGTCAGTAATTTGGACCTGCCAATCCTCATTATTTTATGTGCTTGCCAATAAAACAATGTACTGGCTATGACAATAAAATGCACACATCACTTTACCTTAGGAATTTGGACCTATAAATCAAGTAAAGCACAGAGTTATCTTTTTTCGCTTACAGTATAGTTCTTACATTGGTAATATCAAAGTAAGTTTCTCAAATGGTTAAGTTAAGACGTGGACAAGAATGAAATTTTTAACTGATTTCTAAGTCAAAAAGGCCATAATTCAAATAAATTTCTTAAGTATTACCTATTCCTGCACTCTTTGGGAATCATGATGCAAAATAAGTATTCCAATTTCAAATGGTAAAACAAACAGTTCAGTCAATTTAAGTGGACATTGTGTAAATCTTACCTGCAACATTCTAAGTAGATAATTTTTGAAAACAAATCCCTGACAGAATTACTTTTTCTTGCTGTGACATGGGGTGTGTATTTATGATATTGACAATAGCATTTAAAGTTGGTGCAATGCAGATAACACAAGAGCGGTTAAGGCAAACGTGTGACTTTTTATGCTTCCATATAAAGCAAACTTTGACAGTTAATGGCACACAAGGCTTTAACTAGGAATTTATAGTACAAACCAAGAAGAGTTATGTCTTCTTGTCTGCTTACAGATGAAGGTCTTACGATGGTAAACAAGTATGCCAACTTTCAAAGTAATACCTCAAATGGTTTGAAGTTAAGCAGGTGGACAAGAAAAGAAAATCTTAACTGACTTTCTAAGTCAAAAAGGGCCATAATTCAAATAAAAACCTTGACAGAGTTACATGTCTCCTGTCCATGTAGAGGAGGTCATGATGGTAAACAAGTATTCCAACTTTCAAATTAATATCTCAAACACTTCAGTAAATAAAGTGGACTGGTACGAAAAACTTAACCAAGGTTTAAGTCGATAAGAAGGCCTTAATTTTTAAAGCATAGTCCCCTTTCATAGACAGAGTTAGCTAAAATCACTTTCGTGACATTGGGGGTCATCTTCTGACATAGCATTTAGAGTTTTTAGGCAGACACTCTTAAAGGGTGAAAGCAATTTTTTGGTTGCTGTGCGCTGGGGTGGTGTTGATTTAAAGTCAAAAAGGGGCATAATTCTGTCAAAAACCTTGACAGAGTTATGTCCTCTTGTCTGTTGATGAAGGTCGTGATGGTAAACAAGTATGGTTAGTTTCAAAGCAATACCTCCAATGGTTTTGAAATAAAGTGAGGTGGTACGAAAAACTTAACCAAGCTCAATACACTTTCTAAGTCAAAAAAGGGCCATAATTCTGTCAAAAACCTTGACAGAGTTATGTACTCTTGTCTGTAGATGGAGGTTATGATGGTAAACAAGTATGGAAAGTTTTAAAGCCATACCTCTAATACTTTTGAAATAAAGTGGGGTGGTACGAAAAACTTAACCAAGGTGTGACGCAAGCGACGCCAACGCCGACGCGACGCCGACGCCAGGGCGAGTAGGATAGCTCCCCTTTTCATAGAAAAGTCGAGCTAAAATCATTTCAGTGACTTGTGTGCACTTCCTGCACATACTGTAGAGCTTTTTGGAGACACTTTTTGAAAGCAATTTTTGGTTGCTGTGCGCGGGGTGGTGTTGATTATGATATTGCAGCATGGTTTTAAGTTGGTCGGATGAAAAAACTGGACTTATAAAGGGTAGTTCCTTTCTTCACAGTGATCTCCCTTGTCTTGTTGTTATTTTCAGTAGAGATTTTGGCAGTGGAAGGGGGGCGGTTCTTGTGTGCAGTTGTTTGTTGTTTTGTTTGTTTTGTTTTTTCTTTGTTTTTGTTTTTTTAGTGTAAAATACTACCACAGTCAAAAAAGGAAAGGTGGTGTTTGAAAAATTATGGCTTCGTACCAGTAGCGGGAAGTTTTGGTGTATTAGGTTAAAAGCTATTGTTTCCTTTTCCCTTATTTTGCATACCTTTTTAGCTGAATTTTTGTATTGGGAATGTGCATTGTGTCATTTTGATACATGTCTTGTTTCTGTGTTTTGATCAGTTTGACATTTGTGCAGCACATGGTGGCATTTGTTCACATCTGGGTGAGCAAGATTTAAAAAAAAAAAAAAAAAAAAAATCTTGCAAGATTTGTAATTAACTTAATAATTATTAAGTAATAGTTGGGGGCTAGGTGGGTTTTCCATGTTGTATAAATTCTCTATTTTAGCCGCTAACTGACTAAAGTTTGCTTTGCATTTAGTCTTTGTTTACCACATTTTATGACGTCATGCACGAACAGGTTTATAGCTCGAGTGATACATAGAGTTACCTGTCAGAAGTTTATGGCAAAAAGACAGGGAACATTTTTAATTTTTAGATATTTTCATTGGACAGAAATGTAGGGCAAACACTTAACAAGAAAAATAGCCACAGTTGAATGCTTAGGATCCTCAAGAGGCCAGGATACATCGACACCAGTTACTGAAAGCAATCATAATGCGAAAAGAACGACTTTACATCATGTCAGTATCAGTTTCTTGCATGGGGTTGTGTACAAAGTGACCAATCAGAAAGCACGGCCTCGGGAGAACGTTTTATAATGTGTAAAGTAATTAAAAGCCAACTTAAAAAAAACAAAAACAAAAAACAAAAACAAAAAAAAACGTCTCACAGAAAAACAATTATTGCATAAAAAAGGTTTAGCCACACATGCCAGGTTTGTGAGGGCAATCATAACTCATAAGAAAGTTCGCTTTGTTCAGGTCTGACTCGGGATATGACTGCTAGAGCTATTCCTTGTAGTTGCGGTGGTAATGGCTTGGAAAACAAACGGGTCCGTTGTGATGTTGGACTCACACATAGATAGCTTTGTACATAGGATTTCAAAGCCAGATCTCTTGTTTATTCATTGTGCGTCAAGTGACTTAACGCAGGAAGGTCTAACCGGTAAAGGGCTTCCTGTACAGATGCTCAGGTACTAGACCTTATTTAAAGACGGAGTGATTATTTGGTCCGCTATGCTCCTACACAGATATTAACACTTTGCTCCCATTGGCTCTGGAACTTTAATCGAACACAAAGGAAAAAGAGTTAATTCAATGATAGAAGGTTATGTAGTACAAAAAATAATGGCAAATTTATCTCCAATGATTGTGTTATCAATATTAAGGACATGTCTCTTTACAATTTAGAGGGAACACATATTTCACATTTAGGTAACAGGGTTCTGCTCAATCACTGTAAAGTGGCTTTTGTAACTTCTCTCAGCTAAGACTCTACTAAGACTTTTCTGATACCCCAGGAACAGGTCAGAGTGCCACATTATAATTAGATAAGACAAGTTTCATGACTGTGCAATTTTCATTGTTATACGTTATTTTTAGTACTCCCCACGCTTTGGTTTCATTATGCTTGTCATATTATATTGCTAGTAATGCTTATCACGAATGTTTCAAAACAATTTGTGGAAGAAAAATCCTAAGTAGAACAAGGATTTTCTGTGGCGGCCCGGGGAGACTAAAATGCAGCTTGAGGGGTAGTGGCCTGGCTCTTTCTGCCACCCTGACATTGTTTAATACATGCAGGGCTTGTATGTGTAAAGGGTTTTTATCATGGGGTGCACTTCTAGGTAACGTTGGAACCCCCCTCCACCTCCAAGTATGGAGGGGAGGCCCAGTGTGTGGTAGTTATTAAACTAAGTTAACGCTCGGGACTTACTTTGGCGATAGAGTATACAGGTCATCCTCTAGCTGCTGGCCACAGTTGCGCAGTTGGGCGAACATCTGGGTCGTGACACTGTGTTTAACACAGGTCACAGTTTGCCAGTTTCAGTAAGGTATTCTGGGTCTCCCCGGAGCTTCAACAAATGTTTTAAAATAATATCTCTGCTGCCAGTAACTCCACATAAGTATTTTATTATGGTTTGATCACCAAGTGTTGGATGCAGATACAGATATTAAATGGCATCAAAAGTAGTCTATAGTTAGTTGTGATTGGGTGTTTGCCTACAGTTTGCAAGTGTGTATTGGTTAAAACAATAAAAGGGCTAAAGTGATAATAAATCCCATGCTCTAGGCTTGAGCGCCTGTTAAAGGTACTATAACCTGACTCAGTTGGTGTATGGCCCTTGGGGTCCAGTGTCGAGCCAGAGGTACGTATCTTGCGGCAAGGTGTGTTTGTTTGTTAGAAGTATTTGTTTAAATACAAGATTCTTTAACTTTCAAACTCTTAGTATGACCTTTCAGGTCATCTTGGTGTGCTGAACATTTGTGTGAAGTTATGTCAAAATCCTTCAATGCATGATTACAAAGTTACAGTCCGAACACAAATGTATGTATATATACAGGATTCCAGTACCTATAAACACTGTGACCTTGACCTTTAAGGTAGGGACGTGGGTATTGCACGCGACACTTTGCCTTGATGTGCTGAACATTTGTACAAAGTTTTTTTTAAATCTTTCAAGCCATGACAAAGTTACATCCCGGACATGAAAAAATGTAAGGGTGGATTCCGGTACAGACAGACAGATGGTGCGATTGTAACATGTAAAAGCAAACAAAGCAGGCTTAGGAAAAGACAAAGGCAACAGGGTGATCCAACTCACAACCCTGATAAAATTTCAAAACATTGTATTCAGATAGATGGAGAGACTTGATGTATGTTACTATGGCAACATTACCCCTCAGCAGTATCTTTGTCCTTATCTTTGTCGTCAGATGTTGCCTGTACTGACGATGTCTCCTGTATCGGGGTCTTCTCTACAGTAATTGGTACAGGGGCTGTTGCACGAAGGGTTGTCTGCACACGGTTCAGGAACTGCTGTGTGGCACTGTCATACATGTCAAATGCTATCTGATATGCCATTAGCACTGACATCTGTAACAAATGTAACGCACATGTGTTATATGTCATAATTTTGTTGAAACTTCCACAAAACCCATTTAAAAATAAGGAATTATCAAATCTTCAACTTAAAATGTGCTTCCAAAAAAATTTCAAAAGAGCAAAATTTATTTTTAGCTTCAACGTTTGACATTATAAAACAAATATCTAGTAAAATTATCTAATTTAAAATGTAAGAAAAAAATCCAGTGTAAGTGTTTCTAAAACAAATAGGACTCTCAAAATAGTCTGAATCTATTGAATTGTCTATGACAATTGGAGTTTGACATTACCAATTAGTATCTGCAGTTTATTCCTTTAAAGAACTTGACATTTCCAAAATGAACTTATAACATGAGAAAATCGGAGGGGAATATCTGGAAACTGTTTTGTTCATTTAAAAGAAACTGGCTATTAACCGTGTCTCCCATTCTGCAGAGTAGCAACATGTACTAGTGTCAAAGTTGAACACATAGTTCCATCATTAAGTGTGTTCAACATTAAGTGTGTATAAGAGCATGACAAAGTTTTACCTCTTCCCCTTTCACAAGTTTCTCCAATACTTCAGCCACTGACTGGGCATCATCCAAGAATATGTAGCACTGTAAATATACATAGAAAGTCTCCTAATCTAGCTAGTATTATGACATAATGGTTCTGTGTATGCACTTATTTACTTTAGCACTGTGCTTGTGAAAGCATTGTATTGCTATAAAATTTTAATGTTCGACAGTACTAGCATGGTCAGTGCTTACATACACATGTACATTAATATAAATTTGCTTAATATAATTTCTTAAAACTGACTGTTCATGCATCAGTAATGCTGGCTACCCATGGCAATGTGGTTCATCAGTAATGCTGGCTACCCATGGCAATGTGGTTTATGCATCAGTAATGCTGGCTACCCATGGCAATGTGGTTTATGCATCAGTAATGCTGGCTACCCATGGCAATGTGGTTCATCAGTAATGCTGGCTACCCATGGCAATGTGGTTCATCAGTTAAGGTGACAATTAACAGAAATACAACTGTGCAAGAAAAATTGACATTTAGCTTACCTGACAGACACTGATAAAATCTGGTGTTGTTAAACCCATATATAGTTTAGTAAGTACACCCAAAACTGTGTTTCTAAACTGTCTGTTTTGTATAAGGGACATGGTCACTTTCAAACTGTATGATAACATATAACACACATCATCCTGAAATACAAGTTTATAAATGTCAACTGTGAATTTTACTAGTCAAAGAACACTATTACATCACTAGTACAGCCTTAGATATGAGAACTATTGCAGCCAACTTATTATCTGTATATGTCTCTATCTGTTTTACAACATTACAGTCCAATTACCATTTTGAATTTGCTTGCATAGAATAATGACTTTACTGATAGAAAAATGAAAGAACTGTATTTGCTATTACTTTAAAACAGCGTGTACATTATATCTATCTAGCATAATCATTTTGCTTTTTAATGAAAAAATGTTGGCAGAAAACCTTTCTTACTTTTTGACTTTTCATTGAAACAAAATGCTGAGTTACATCTATAAAATGTACTTTCCATTTAGAAAGTAATTATAATGTTTTCCCTATTAAAAGCAGTCAATATTGCCTTTATTGGACATTCGACTGCCAGAAGTTATTGTAACGTTCAAAGTGATAATGAGGCTTTAAGAATGAGCATTTTTATAAAACATTTTTGACCCCAGCTGAACTAGGGTGAGTCTTCATTAAGGCCAGTTTTACCAGGTCACAATTCTTGTATGGGAACATCAGATCAAGTCACTGAAATCAGCTTTACTTCACAAAAACTACACAACACTATTATATATTGTTTTACACTTCTACCCAAATACTACTTCTAATTAAATCCTTGCTTAGTACATTCTCTGATGAAAGCATAGTTGAAGGTACAACAAGACATTACTAGTCAATACTACATCTAAAATCAAAACCATTTTACAAATTACATCACTTCATAAAACTTGTTATATGAAAATATCCAATCATTAAAAGGAAGGTCAATCCTAAAATAGAAGGCTAACTAATGACCTCTCTGATAGACACAAAAGTTTCTATATAACATTAAGTTTAACTTACACTATCCAGTATGGCTTTTTCAAAGATGTCTATCCGTCTAGTCTCAAGGGCAATTCCAACAGCCTGTGAATAAACAAACCATAGATAATGATCCAGTCCACATGGAAATTGGCTTGCCATTTTCTGCTTATAATTTCTTTTCCATAACATTCAGCAAATTTTTAAGCAAGTTTAGGGTCAACCCTGGTGGGGAAAAAAGGATTAGGAAAGGGACACCTAACACTGACATTGCATGTATGTCAGCAACATGAGTTTTTTCAAGTTACATAAGACAGTCAGCTTCCGTTAAGCGGGCGTACGGCCGTAAATTACGCCCGAGAATCGTATCTGTACGCCGAAAATTAAGATCAGAGCCGGCATGCCTGACTTCCAAAAATTTAGGAATACGCAAAATCAAATCGCATATCGTAGCCTAGACTACGACAACGACCTTTTTCCAACCTTTGCCTTCGGTAGTACATTGGATTATTTATTTAACTCCGCCCCCTGAATTGAATGGTTGACATGACAGCGACGGGTGAAATTATGCGAATGCACCTGGCGCGACCGAATTAGCAGTGTTGATTTATGACCTTGATAAGCGTGAAAACAAAGTGATTGGATTAATTGTTTATTTTGTACGGATAATGGACAGTTAATTGACATAAACTGAGGTAGGTATCTGTTTTTACTTTAATTAGATAAAATGATTTATTCAATTGTGTGCATCGGCAAGTTTTGATTGATATCCCGAAAAGTTTGCAGCCGAAGATGTGTGTTTTTTAACTTTTTGTCTTTTTGATTTTTTTTCCTTTTTGAAGTTAAAGACGTTTAATTTTACACATTCTATTGATCATGATTTGATTGTATATAATTTTTTTCACTCGCTAATTATGAGAAGCAAAGTTACATTTAAAAACCTATTTCCCTACCCACACTTACATCACATTCTCAAAATGTCTCAACGCTCACTTCTGCAATTTGGCATATCTCAAAAACGTAAAAATGATGAGTCTGAGAATGTTGCTGATGCTCCAAAGCAACTTTCAAAAAAAACAAAAACTGATCAAAATTCAAAACCTGTTGTAAAATTATATGCGAAAGAACAACTGACTTCCAGAAATTTTCCTCATGACTTCCAAAATTCCTTGAAAGGAAGTCCTGACTTCCTAAAAAAAATTCCTAGTGGAAGCCCTGAAAGACAGTCAGCTATTCTGCTATATGTGTATGAGGCACCGCCAGAATGGGAAATTGCTGTTTTGTTTAAAATTGATACTCATTTTCAGTCAAACACATGCAAGGCAAAAAATAACTGCCATCCTTCATTCATCCTATGCTCAGGGAAATCATTTTATATAAGCATCAAAATACAAATCAAGCATATCGTAGTCTTTAAGAATTCTTAGGTATTAAAAGGATATCTTTTTGATTCTTACCTATGAGCAAACTTAACAAGAAGAAATAGAAATACAATGGGTGTACACATTTACAGTACCTAATGCAGCAAAATTTGACATCACTTAGGAAATCAGAATACTTTCTTACTGGCCCACACTTCAATATACGTTCTTTATTCCAAAATTTACTCGAAACTGGATTTTCCTTCCCTGGTAAACTTATAAAATGGTCCAGCAATGTTAGAACATTAATCAAAACAAAATGGATCAAAGATTCATTGGTTATACAGCTGACTCTCTTAAACTCGAATTTCAAGGGGACATGCTTATTACTTCAAAATAAACAGATAAACGAGATCCTGGGTAAGGGGACGGACTTTTTGTATTTTTTATATACGTATATGGATGAATATGGCGAAAAATTGCCTCTTTCTTCTACTTCATGTGTGTCATATACATTTTTTCGAGAATTTTTGAAAAGTAAGACCTAAGATATTATGTGTGCCCTTATTCTTTTTATCAAACATACTGAAATAAAATCGGGACTTACCTCAAACACTTATGCATCAAGTTTTCTTTTTGTGGTGCTTTTCTGACATTTTTACAGATTGATGCTTCCCACTTTGACTTAACAATTTACAAATACATTGGAATTTTGACTGACGGGGCCAAAAAATCCTTTTGACATATCCAAAGTTTCGGTAAGTCAGATTTTGTCATAAAAGGAGTTGAAGTACATAAATAAAGAAGGAAAATTGACAGGACTTCATAATTTCTATGACTTTAACACAATTTCATGGTAATTGAGTTTGGGATACTGCGAGTCAACTGTATTTGAATGTAAAATCCATTCTACTATAACCTAAGTTGTACTTTGTACTGGCAAGCTATCACTTTGTTGACATACTATTTGGGTAAATATATTAGTAAAAAGTCTAACTTACCTGTTTGTACTGTTTATCATCAAAACATCGCTGAAACATTCTGTTCACAATGGCTTCCAGTCTACTGTCTATAGTCTTTTGTTCATCTTCTGGGTTTTCAGCGTTTGTTACACACAACTTTGTGTAGTGATCTATACACTTGGCTTCACAACATAAACATGTATTGTTATCATTTTGTCAACTGTCATTTGATTGGATTTTTTTATTTTTTGGCCGAGTGAATATATAACCTGTGTTAAGTAGGCAGTTCAAGATTCACAAAAAGTGGCCAATTAGAACAGACTGATGCTTTACACATCAACATTTATCTTTAAATTGACCTTCTGGTATGCATCAATACTCACTGCATTAGGCAACAAGACTGACAAATTCAGCAACCACAGTTACAGGTTTACTTGTATTTAATACAACCTATTCACATATGGCACATGTATAAATGATTTCTTTCAAGATACAAAGTAAGCCTTAATTGAAAACCACTCTATATGGCTTTGAGCAGGATGGGTTGCCTTTACAAACTTGCAGTTGAATCTTTGTAGTTTTGCATCATGGATCAAAGCTACAACCCCAGTACCAACATTGTGCATGGATCAAACTCACATCCCCAGCACTGACAGATGGCATTTCCACAATATTCTAAGTTCACATGATTCATATAAAGTACATTTGTAAACAAGAAATACATACCTATGGTGGTTTCAACATATTCCGATGTGTCATTCACATTAAACAAGTTTCCGGCACCAAGGGCATAGGTCAATGATTCCTCAAACGCTCCAAGATGGTAATAAACCTGCGCAAATATTTGAAAGCACTTTTACAAGAATGGAATATTGCCTTCATAAAGTTTACAATCACATACTGAAAATACCAGATATATATCAAGCTTCTGTATTGATGAACACGTCAAACTAGAAATTCAGAGATTCAAGCATCAGGCTTTTTACAAAAGGAAATAATCTCCTTGCTTCACTGGAAACTGAAAAGATGATTCAAACTGACCTACCTTTGAGGCAACAAGTGCAGCTAGGTCCCTTTGTTTGAATCCAGACTCCTCATACAGCACTTCACTACAAAAGCAAAGTTTAAAGTAGAATATGAACATTGCACAGAGTATCATTTTAGATTAATCATTTCAGATACCAGGCAAGGTTTTACAGATATTAAGTACATGTATGTAATTTTAAGCTTATTTACAAAATTGTGATGGAAGTCAATACAAAATGAAATTTGTCAAATGTGTGACACTAAAATCATTTTTAATTTGTGGCATAGGATATTTCAGTGAAAATGCATCATACTAAAGATTGAAAACCCAACTTACATTTTGTCTATGGATTCTGAAATTTCTGCCCAAAACTGGTCAACAATCTTGTTCAACTTTTCTAGAGCAAATACCTAAGTAACAATAAAAGATATAATTTAAGGAATACACTAGATATTGCGACAGAAATCATATTTCCTGAGCACTGTACAATGTACCTCCTTATGTCATCCTATATCAGTTTAGAACATTTTCATCATTGTTTGTAACATATGATTGAACAGTGCCTCTCATGAGGGAACACAGAAATGTGTTTGTTGTACTTGTAGAGTGGTGTTGTCCCAGAGAGGTTGATTCCTTATATACTAGAGGCAACAGGACTGATAATGTGCATCTTTTTACTTCTCATAATTTTGAGTCTTGCTCTTCACAAAACTCAACAAAACTGTGACAGACAAAAGGGAAACTGCTTATATTTCATGGAGCCTTAATAGAATCAATGGTTTATTACAGATTTACATAAAGTGCACTGCAGCTTCCAAGAATATCTGGATTGAATTGTCAGTGAACACTGAAAATATTTGATAGAAATTATATGATTAAATTGTTTATTTAAATATTATATGGACATAAAATGTTTTAAGTACTGGAATTGCAGATTTATATCTCTACAAGAATGTTACAGCAATGTGAGAACTGAATTGCAGTTTTACTGATTTCTTAAAAATTTACCAGGAATCCAATACTTCAAAGCTGGTTACCAGGCTGCATTTGTTAATAGTTATATAGTAACATTTTTTATCTGTGAGCAAACATACCTTCAGTTGTGGCTCAGGCTCATCCAACATGGACAGAACACCAGCTGTAAATATACATTCATGCACATTGTCATTTAAATTCTTCTTAGAAATCATATAGTTTTGTTTATTACTACTGTTCAAATAAAGAAATCAATTATAGCAATGTTTAAGAGTGTTGTTTCTCACAATATTACAAATGTACAAGTTATACAATTCTTAATATATGGCAAAATCATTTCATAATGGGTATGATTGTTTTACAAGTTACAACTTCATTCAGTCTGTTGACTTTTTGGCGTCTAGACTATTGTATTTTCTAGTTTAGTCTTATAAACAGAGGGTATTTGTTCGTTTTGAGTGGATATGGAATATATCTGAACTAAAACCAGTCTTCCTGAAAAGTGCCTGTCTACCTGACATGTCAGGCAAAATATTAGCCAGTCAGACACTTAATCTTGAAAGTCAATGGCATTGTACACAATAGTTTCTGTTGTTCAGACAGGCAAACATTTCATCATGTTCAATGGGCAGGCAAAGTTTTTTGTTTGCCTGGCCAAATGTCAGGCACTGTTCAAAACTTCTTGAGAGGATTGCAAAACTGATAGTACTACTTTGATATTTTCAGGAGAGCGAAATGCTTGTGATAATTGTATCACCTTGTGTTGAGATATGTATTCCATAACACTCAAAACAAATTTTTTATTATTTTATGCTATAAACAATTAAAACAATTTAAGCTACATTATGTATATGCATCACTGAGAAGTAGTTCTGACAGACCTATATCACCAACACTGTCACTGATAGGATAACTATATCATCACCCTATATTTCACTGACTGAACACAGTATTTTATATTTTTTCGGTGGATTATCGAAATATTACGGTGGATTATATCCCAAGAACCTCACTGTCCACTCAGTAAAAATCACCAAAATTGTCAACTGCTTCTATATAAATGGATAACATTTAGTACTGAAACATTATGGCCATGCGTGGGAGGTTAAAAAACTGGATTAAGTTAAGGATTGTCGAGACTCTGAGCATGTATTGTGGGTGTGTTGGCACTTTAATCATTATAAATTAAACGTGAGAGGTGGCTGTAAGGGCCTTTGATGGAGACAGGATGACACATAGCCATGGCAGGACGGTGCTGCCCTATCAAATCAAAGCGCTGAAGACGCTGGATTTGTTTGTGTATTCAAAATATTTGTCCTTTGTTTTGTTGTGACGGCTATTTCAGTCTGTAATCTTCATTAGGCTATATAGATACCAGTTGGTAATAAGATATGAACAGAATTCAACAGTTATAAATCGTATTTTGGATCGAATTGTCTCTGTTTCTATTTCCGGTACACATAGACAGGAGGGATTTTCACTGTACTCAACAAAATGTTTTCACCTACAGTTCTACTGTCCAAAATCAGACACTGATCGAGCAGCTTGTTAGTAGTTACGGCACTTCGATAACACAAATGAGCAGGCAATAGCACCGATCAATAAGGGGATCAATTTATTGTGCAGACCGACAAAGTAATAATGTGTATCTGTAATACCACAATATACATTTATAGAACGAATATGGTTGAGACCAGGAAGTAATGTCCAAATGTTTTTTCTGCAGTCATTGATATGTATTTTAACAAAATAGCTCATTCGATGCGTTTCAAGATAACGAGGCTTCAGTCGAATATAATGTAAATTGCCTTCTAATTTAAAGAATCATCACCTATGAAATATAACAAATCGTTTAAACACCGACATTAACGTATCCTAACACTTGTTTTCTGCTTAAGGTGCTCACGCGTATTTCTAATACATATAGGAACGCAGACTAACTCTCGCCAGGTCTGCAGAATAAACATATCAGCAAAAAGGAAAGTTATAATTATTGACTGAAATTGATGTAATCGGAAAATGACAATGGGTAAAACATGCGTGTAAATATTCCTGGCTGTTCAAAATATTTCGTTCCTTTTGTTGTCACAGAAACTCCAAAACATATGTTTTCTTTCCGCACAAGGTTAAAGAAATGGCTGGCGGGTTAAGAAATCGGAACTATTTCTATAGGGTGTATATATATAGTAAATCGTCCGTTATTTTTACGCATCATTGTAAAATGAAATACATCTGCGGTTCTTACTGGAAAACAGTTTACTTTAGTTATATTAACAAAATTTAGCTGATGCTGCATGAGTTTATTATATTATATAATTAAACAATACAACTTTCATGTCTGTAATGGCCATATGGTTTCAAATGAAGAATCATAATTTGGGATTATATGCTGACTGACGTGCCAGAGCTACTTTCAGATTTGGTACTTAACAGGGATCACGCTAGCCCAGACTCATAGGGAGAAGTGACTTCTCCCTCCAGAGACATTAGGGAGAAGTTTTTCAGAACAGGGAGAAGTTTGTACAACGCGTTGATAACGTTAATGTAATATCAGTATACCCTTTTCATACAACTGCATAAAACAAACTTTTTAAAATTCTTTCTCATTAATAAACATTCTTGAGTGATATTATGTTCTGTGGGTTCCTTCGAGCTTTTTAACATTTTTACAGCGAAATGCAATGTGATTGCATAAAATATTTTATTAAAACTCTTTTTCCTACTGATTTTCATCGCCGATTAATGAATTGATTACCGAGATAAAAAAAATGCAGCAAACAGTCAACAACTGAACAAGCAGTGTCAGATATTCTTTACTGTAAATAAAACGTGTGAATACGATCAAAGAAATTTAAATACTGGCATCTTAACAGCCAGTTTAAATGTAAGCATGTGTAATTGGTCCTTATTGTTCCCAATCAATGCTCATCCATTTAAATAATCGGTGTTTACTCAACTATTAAATTGACAATAAACATTACACATGTCAAAACACACATGTCAACCTTTAAATCGCTATATTGTCTCGCCGCTTTTGATTGGCTTACCGTTTTTTATTGACCAATGAAAGCTGATTTAACGAACGGTAGCGACATGGTTCATACAGAAGTTCTGAGACAAAATTCAGTACTTTTCAAGGCTTTTCAAGGCTTTTTCTAATTTCAGGCAAGACAACCACTCATGTCGTATAGAAGCCCTTAAACATTTGAGACTGTAATATGTATCTTGTTATTCAATTCAAGAAAATACTGTTGTCTTGAAATCGCAATTTTCTTTTTCAATCTAAATTTTTTTCTGAGACACTGTATACTCATCTTCATTGCAGTTTTTTTCATTATGCTTTTTTTTCTTATGCTCTCATCTTTCCAAACCATGTCTATAATCATTCACCCAAATCCTTGTTTTTTCCCTTAATCCTTTACCATGCTTTACTACTCTGAGCATGTCAGAGATGCTTTTCAATTCCACCACTTTTGGCCCCCGAGCAAGGTGTCTCAACGCTAGTTGATACCCCTGCTGTTCGATGGCGTCATCAGACTGTTTTCTCATTTTAAGGACATTTTGGCTCCAGCCAACAGCTTATCATATTTCATCTTCAATCACTTTTCAATTGCCACCCTTCACACGCCAATCACCAGCCCACCTCGAGTAGGCAGTGCGGTATCGAGATTGACACTCGAATACATTGTCCGTGTTTACGAAAAATAGAGCGACTTTGTTTTCGCTTTTCTATGCGATCACGGCGAAATTGCCGGGGATACGGCGACTATTTCGCCCACGTCGCCCTCAAACGTGATCCCTGCTTAAGGATTAGGCTTCGGAAAACGGTAAGTAAATTTGTTTGTTTCACAAACAAACAAAAATGCTCAAGTGGAAACGAATTCTAGTGTTTTTTTAGGCTACATGTACCTGCAGTTTCAGCTAACTCAATTTATATAGTAAACTTGGAGTGTTTTCGGCTAATTTAATTAGAGAAGCACAATAGATCATAAGAGGTGCGCTCAAAGTGCTAAATTTAATATAAATTAAAAAAATCATTGCAACATGTTAATGACTTTTGTTATTTAGGCCTATATGAACAAACATTTTAATTGACAAGTTGTCAATACCAATACCATTTCACCTAACTGACACCTTTGTTAACACCTTTTGTTCGCATCTCTTTTTATCTATTGTGCTACTCTAATTGACTTAGCCGAAAACACTTCATGTTTACTATATAAATTGAGTTAGCCGAAACTCCAGTTAGCCGAAAACACTAACACCCAGTAGAAAACACTAGTCAAATTCAAAACTATCTAAGAAATATTCTATTTCCAGAGTTTGTGTTCAGTTTTGCCAAGCAAAAGGATATCTTTATAGTTTGGCTATTTTAAGATTAAATGATTATCTTGACGACTAAAACATTCGACAGACCCATCTATTAAGCTAAAGTTAACCGTTAACGGAAAATATTTCACTGTCATGCTTTCTTGATCATAATTTTGATGGGTGGGGAAAATAAACCGATGAAAACAGAACGAAAAATAAGAATGATATGCACACGTATGTTGTATAAATAATTTCAGTCATGATGTATTGAAAATACTTACCCGCAGATGTTATATTCATCCTCATTTTGAATTTATGCACTAAGAATTTCGAAAAATTATTGTGTTTCTTGCTGAGTAACGCATTCGCCGGTTGATTTGAATAGCTTGATTACCAAGTATAGAGAACATATTCAAACACTATTGCCAAAAATATTTTTGAAATTTGCCGATTGTCGTAATTGAATTTATGAAATGTATTGATGTATATACTCTATATCATTAAGTCTTATTCACTAGATACATGGCATTTTGACATTATTAAGTAGTTTCACTAGTAATATCACATTTCGATTAAAAGGGAACACAATAAAATGTTTAGACAATAAAAATCAAACGTATGTATCCGGTGTTCGTTTAGGTATGACTAAACTAAATCAATTTCCATAGACTTACTGTATAAACATATCAAGCACGGCCCGCATACAAAAACATTCGTTGAGTAGTTACACCCCAATAAATCTGAATCACCAAAGTCACACCAAAATTGCCCCTTTTTATATAGAAAGTGTCTCCAGGTCCGGACCCGGACCCTGAGACTATCCATATATAGCTTGTCTCCAGGTCCGGGAATTTTTCATCATTTATTTTTGTATGCATAAACTTCGTTCAAATTTAACAAAAACATATTTATCTTATTGTTTATTATGAAAATATATAGATTCTATTATCATTATTATTTTGGTGTTGTTATCTTTATTTTTTTTTATAATATATTGAAGTTTACACGTACGTTATCAAATGTAATTGTACATTATAAGAAGGAATTTTAATAATACATTGTTCCTTTAGTTTTCGCAGCTGTCTGAACACGTTGGTGGGTGCGAACATTAATTGGCATTTATTTAGAATCAAAATGGTCTTCGCACACTTATCACGTACTGTCAAAAAAACAAAAATAATATCAAACAGGGAACGCCACGTACCAAAAACGCAGCCTCCCCAAAACGAGCCCCACAGCACCCAGAAGTGCACACCACCAACACACACACACACACGCACACACACACACACAATCATGTACACACACACATATACACCACCAACACACACTAGCATACAAAGCAAACACACGAGGACAAAACGAACAATTAAAGGAACACAGTGGGGCACCGCCTTGGAACGGTCAGTGGCAAAAACACCACTGGGGAGCTTAAACCGGTTTATGGTGCGCACCCAACCTCACTCTTACCCCCACCATGCCTTATGAGTAACATCACCTCAGACGGACAACAATACAAACGGTCAAAGATGGTCCAGTAGGTGCGAACTGTAATTGCTCCCGATTAAGACGAATCAAACTTTATTTCTTCAGGGAATTTATAATGAATAACTTCACCTGTGAAAAGAACAATACAAGCGGTTCATTTGAAAGTTATTAAAAATGTTTTTCTATCACGCGAAGTCTATGTCAGTTCGCCAGCCCGGATAGCTCAATAGGTAAAGCACGAGACTTGTAATCTCGGGGTTGTGGGTTCGATTCCCAGGGCTGACCAACTAAAATTACTAACAGTCTTTCGGATGAGACTTAAAAACCGAGGTCCCATGTATGGGTGAAAACCTGGCATGATAAAGAACCAGGGGTGTCTCTGGAATTGGGACGCTTTCTGTATCTTGCACTATCCCCCGAAACCTAAAATAACTAAACTCTTCTGGGGGCGTTGGTCATATGGGAAACCGGTACCAACGATAAAACCCTAATATACCATACCATATGTCAGTTCGTTAAAGTTTATTATCCGGCCAAGATGGCACACACATTTCTTGTTGGTGAAAAATTTAACGACTTTCTGTCTCTGGAAATTAAATTACGGTAGATAGTCATATGTTGCTATATAGTAGAAGAGAATAAAATATTGTACCAATCGCTTATGAGTTGTAAGATTTGTGATATAAAATTTGCAGGCCTTCTAAAGTCGCCCGGTATGTCTATTATAAAGATAAGCTTATTTAATGAAAATTTTTAAAATTATCTGCAAAAGATAATTTCTAAGGTTTACAAGCTTGACATTTAGTAACTTGGATCTGGATCAATCAAACAAGATTTTTTTTTAAGTTTTTCCTTTCCATTACGACACGCAGAGGACCATTTCATCCCTTTCATCCCCAAAAACGACGTCACTTGTAAATATCAGTTTATATCCAAAATAGATGTTAGACATCGACTGCTCTGTTATATCTGGAGCAATAATAGTATATATTCGTCCCAGGTTATACTTAGGTCAGCGTATATACGTCATAGCTTACAGGTAAAAACATACCATAACAAATTGTGATCGTATCGATAAACATATATTCCGTTTTTCCATTTTAATGTATTTGCCAGAAAATGACATTTTAAATGATTTAATAAGCTGAACATATAACTGAGTTTGTATGAAATCAATTTCCCGGACCTGGAGACAAGCTATATATGGATAGTCTCGGGGTCCGGGTCCGGATCTCGAGACTAAAAGTCTCCAGGTCCGGACCCGGACCTCGAGACACTTCCTTTTATATACATAGCATGTTAATTTATAGCCGAAAATTGCACCAGTAGGACATCACCCCCTTATATCTAAATAGTTACTTATGTTTCAGAACATGCGTCTGTCGTTCCTGTTAGCCTTTTTTCTTTTCAGTGCAGGTTTAAACGTTTGTATCTTTATACAATCTTGGCATAGTAACTTCACGATATTGTCCAGGAGGTCATAATTGCACTAGACTATTGCACATGTAAGGCAGTGTCTCTGCGTCCCGCCACGGTCCCGCATATGCATCATTTCTTTATTGGCATAGGAAATAATTTAATCTCTTGTCGTTTTCTATTGTAGCAGTTTTGGTCTATTTTCATTCAACTCCTATGTTTATTATCTGTATATGTTAATTGTTAAAAGAAACAAATATCTTTGTTATATTTGTTCAAAAAGTATATGTTCAATTCCATTTACAAAGAAGACTTCATTTGTCAGTTTTGTTTAACAAGTAACTACATGTATTTGGTAAACAAATTATCATATATAACTTCAAATTTAGTTCTGGTCGAGGTCAGCAAACTGACCCTACGTCTAGTCCGTATTCTTTTATTGGCATAGGCGGCACTTTTCCGACCTTGCCTATTTTCAAGGAGTATATCTCAGCATTATTCTGAGAATACATATAGTGAAGATTCCCGCCGTAGATCCCCGTAATTATCTAGGATTGCTAACTTTGTTATTTCCTGGGGTATCTTTATGCTATTGCGTCGTAAATAATATAAACATAATTTAGGTATCTGCAATAAATGTCAGAAAACTGTGATTCAGATTGGTAGTTATTTATCCCGGAAATTCACGTAAGTTAGACACACCTTCAGTACGAACCTAGGAGTTGTAGCCACCCCGATAAGCGACCTTGTCCAAAAGTTCGAGTAAGATACCCCCGTAACTCCCAGTACAGCTTTGACTGCACTAGCATTATTCCGAACTGAACTCGGGGGTTGTAGATTCTATACCACGGGGTCGACAGGAATGTAGAATCAACGGGTTTGGTATATATTCTATTCTCCTATATAAAGGTTCCCTAACAAGAACGGCTACACTATAGACATGATGGGAGACATGCCGAGGTCTCATCCACAAATTCAAGCTAACATATTTGCTCTTATGGACGGACCTTTATAAAATTTGCTTCAAATCATATCAAATCAACGGCTACACTATTAACTGCCAATGCCTTCGTAAACAAACTGCTTCTGACCCTATGTTTTGTGTTTTGTTGTACAATATAAGTACATCAACAGCAATAGCCCTAGAAAAGTCTTCATGCAGGAATCTAATCATAACTTTTTACAACTAGGATCAATTTTTTTTAATGACCATGTATCGAGTATATAGGTCCGTGATTTGACTAATGTGAAAATTTAGTTACCTTTTCCGCGCGCTGGCATATACTAAATTACATATAAATTATGTATAACTCCGTGATTACGCTAATAATCTACAGAATTTTATTTTTAAATTGTGCGTCTGACATAGTTGCTCGTTAATATCCCCAATAAACTACATCGGGCATAGTGGACCTCTACCAAGATTGTTCAAATTATGACCCACAGAAATTAACGTTGATACTTAAAATGATATTCAACATAGAAAACCAATTTGACTTAAAATGGCATTTTCAATTTCCAATTGAGTTTGCCACAAGCTACTTTCAGAACAGTTAACTAGAGAGAATACTGCAAATTCCTGACATTTGTAAAGTGCTGGAGTAGTCTTCCTTTGTGACATATAGTCCTATTTTTCTCCTTTTGCATGCAGCATTGTCTTTACATCGCTCATACAAGAAAAACTTTTTTCTCCTCTGAAGCCACAAGACATACAGTTTAGATATTTTGCATATAGCATTGCTTGCTGGACATCTACCAAGCTTGTTCAAATCGTGACCACGGGGTCAAAATTTACCCTGCTCGAGGGTCACTTGATTTCTCTAAGGCTTATGTAGGCAGTATTTCAAAACTCTTCTTGTCTAGAACCACAAGACCCAGCGCTTAGCTATTTTAAATGTAGCATTATGTAGTGGTTCTTTACGAATGGTGTTCAAATCAGGACCCCCGGTCAAAAACACCCCTTCTGCTATTGCTGATCTTGTGTCATAGCAAATGGTAACCATATGAGCGATATAGGGCCAGCTTGGCCCTCTTGTTTGAAAGATATTTCTCACTTAAAGATATTTCTTGTTATTATGTTAAAACGTTCTATTCGCAAAGAACTAGGGCCTGGTACCCGGATCTTCGACATGTGCCTGTTGGGGGTCTTGGCAGTATCACCCGAGGAGAAATCCTACTTAAAACAATATAAATTACCACGAGAAATTATGTGTGTGACTTGATCTAAAGGTTGACTGTCTAAAGCTAATTAAATCTTAGACGGGTCTTCAAGTATGTCCACAAACAAACATGTTGAATTTAAAACACATGTATCACTGAAATGATATTTCATATGTTTGAAATGTCTAGATATTCAGTATTTAAAAAAACCTGTAAGAACCAAATTTTTCATAGTTTCGGTTATACTTGGAGTTTGTATAATGAAATAAAAACAAATTCTTCTATATAACAAAAAAGTAAAGAAGTTATTTTTTTATTTCTATATTTTGGTAACAAGTTTGAAAAACATTCCATATCATACTTCTGTGCACTTTCTGGCGGATATTTTCAGTTTAGATTCGGAATTCGACCTTTGTAAGAGAGTTGCTGCAAATAGAAACAATTCGACCTTAGCAATAGTCCCCCTAAGCATGACCGCGGTTCAAGAGAAAATACTAATGTATTTGTGTTCACACTAGATGTTCTATCGTCAGTTAGATACAATTTCAGTACATTCGGTGTATACTGTATGTGCACATGATATCATAACAATAAAACTGTGATACACAGCGGTCCGACGAACAAGATTGACATGTAAATATTTTGGAAATTGGTGATAGTTGATGTTGAGGCAGGACACCAAAAGAACTCAAGAAGACCAACTCTGGCTGACTAGGCAGAAACTGACACGACAACACATCTACTGACTGACCTGTAGAATCGAAACTTTACTGTTATCGATTAATATGCATCGCTTTATTAAAAAATGTAAACAAATGTATACCCTACTGTCTTAAACCTAAAATATATATCATGAAAAATTACATGCATTCCTATTTTGTCTGCAAAGTTTACTGTCTTTCAAGATGGCGACTCAAGTCACGTGGGCAGTTTGTTATTGTAGCACAATTTCATTAGATTTCGTAAAAAAGCACATCACCATATTTTGTCTATCTGCATTTACAATCTCAACTGCTTAACTTATACCATAAGCAAATACCTATCCAGAGTAGATCTGATATCAAGTATAGCCTAATATGTTGAAAAGCAAACTTAAGGTATTCAGCCCATAACGGTCAATTTTTCAATTGTTATTTTCATTAAAAATATCCTTCCAATGATTCATATTCAATTTTAAAAGACATTTTCCGTCTAATTAAAAAGATATATGGAATTTTACACCCCAACCCCATCTTGTCAATAACTAGCTGAACGGTATACCGTAAAGTAGTTTGTAAATATTCAGTCACCATTATACATGTTGTATACAATTTAACATAATTTTGGTAACAAAGTATTCAGTATACATAGCAGAAATACAGTAGCCACACGTCTAGATTTTCAACTAACCAGATCTAAAATCAGCCATTATCGTATTTTTATACCTCCAGTACTCTTAATTTTTCATTGCCACTATCCTTATTAGTTTCACATGAATGAAGATTTTTCTGATTATTTGCCGTAAAACATTTAAAAATGGTTAAAAAGCTGAAAAAGATAAGTAAATCAGAAGAAAAAAGTATAACAAATATTGGGTTTGTATGGGATTTGAACTACATCCGTAAAAGTACGGCGCGAACGCCTTAACCACTACATTATGGAGACCGACGACAATGATGATGGAAAAAATAAGCTTATAATAAGAGACGCATCTGAATGAAGAACGACAACTCTTGCGTTTCCAGAAGAATAGACTGTGTCTACAGTTTTCATTTTAGAAGAACCTCAATTTTTCAATGAAGAGAGACGCATATATATTCGATCTAGTGCTAAACTCAATGCATCTCTTTTGCTCACCCCGTATCAAATATAGCGGGATGCTTTTGCATCCCGCAGTGATTTGATGTTTGACCGCACAAGCAAGAGGTTAACAGTTTTCAAGTTCTACATTGTAATCATCTCACTAGGATGCAACTAGCACGGGATTTATCCAGCAATAGATGCTTCTCGATCACATTTCTGACATTATCTCTGGCTATGATTTATACCAGGAAGCCCCCTAAAACAAGATCAGCTTGGATCTTAACCATTTTAGTGTAATAGATATAATCATTATGAAATCAAAGCGCTGTGAGCGCTGAAGGCCTGGGGGCTATAGGTTAACTCCCCGAAAAACAACTTTTCACCTACGTGTTCTGCGTTGAATCTTACCTAAAGCGCGGGTCGAAATGTGCAGAGGACGAAATTCAATATATGACACAGAATGAATGATTCACAAATATATGGGTGACAGGGAAGTTTGTTTTATTATGAAATGTACGTTAAATGAAAAATAATCACATAGTCAAGATTATAAAATGTTTAAGCCCGTACAAATAATTCGATCTGCGCTTTGTACAACTTCAAGCGATATGATCTGATGATGTGGATCGAAAATTATTGTGTACCAATGACAAGACCTTGAAACAGAAATAAACAAAGCAATACCAGCAATGAAATATAAATACAGTACTGTACAATGTGTATAACAGAGAAAACAAAAAATGATTCTGGGTTACCTTGTAGTTGTAATCAGTGAAACCGTTCACTGGGCCTCGACATGCAGCGTCCTCGATAAATGGCGGGTGAATTTGATCACGTTAGTTCCTTCTCGGGAATGTACGTAAATTATATCTTTTTTTAGACACATTTATTTTTAGGTAAATATATATGTTATCGTTCGTAAATAACAAAGTTGTCAATGAAATAACATCGGAAATTTGAAAATCAAACTACAAACTCTTATATCGAGCTTCGTACGTTTTCGTAAATTTCCGTAAATATCCGTACTTTTCCGTGATATGCATATGATTATCTTCCGTAATCAGCTAACAGCGCATTAATTTCTGAAACAGAAAAAAATGTGTAATGCAGCCCGTAAGCTATATACCTTCATCCAGTCGTTTGAAGTTTTATGTACTATTTTTATTTGTAACATGTTCTTATCATATGCGGCATTCAAACAGAAGATTGATCTGGTCTGTCTTGCACTACTTTCGCATAGCGCATGTTTACAGTTGTTATTCGCACATAGCACGGCTAAAATTCTTGCAGGGTTTGAAATGTGGTATACTAACTTAGGCCTTGGGGACTTTCAGTCCCCAGGCCAAAAATACAAATCAATAATTTGATAACATAAATGATGCTTGTAAAAGGTAGCACTGATATCATTTTTATTTTCCGAAATATGTCTGCAATGTTCCTGTCTGCAATGTTCCTATCTGCAATGTTCCTTTCTGCCATGTTCCTAAACAAATCAAGCAAAAGCACCATACCGACTGCGAGCTCCTATGCTCAGTTCATCGATGATGTCAACACGTCGATGATGTCAACATGACGTACACAACGAATATTCAGGGGAATTCAGTGACAAAATGTGCATCAATGGCAAAATGAAATTAAATTTATTTAAGAAAAACTAATAAGCTTATTAAATTATTGTTAACTTTGAAAATGTATGAAAATGTCCACTTCAAAACTCTGGTATGATAAAAAAAATGAATTTGTCAATTTAATTAATTGACTTCAAATAACAATAGCTTTCTAATATACATGTACAAGATAAAAAATATCGCGGTATAAATCGCACCTGTTTAAGTAATCTGATTGCAAGTCTCCATGGGAATACATATCTGGTTACAATTTGAATTTGTTTGCCGTTTTCGTTTGAAATCTGTAATCCAATTGTGATGTGTGTATAAGGTCGCACGGTCGCACGCGTTTCCACAAAACTGCCCCAAAGTATTTAAAATAATGAAAGAAACTTGTCTCGACATCATAAATTAGTCGGTTAGAGTGACGCTCTTTGAAACAGGAGAGGTTAATCTTAATGTCTGACAGAGTGATCTTCCATGCAAAATCGACTTTTTTAAAAGACCTAAAAAATTAGCCGCCTCTGAAATAGGGAAAATCACCCTTACTGACTTACATTAAGACCTCAACATTAGCCTCCCATGACACAGAAGGCATCACTCTCACTGACTTCAAGAAGACGTCAAGATTAACTTCCCCTATTTCAGGGACATCATTCTTACTGATTTTAAAAACCCTAAAGATTTATCTCCCCCGAAACAAAATTTACTTCACTCTAACATCACTCTTACTGACTTATTTTAAATCCTCCGCATTAACTTCCCCTGTTTCAGGGGACATCACTCTCACTGACATATTTTTAGTCTTCCGCATTTACCTCCCCTGTTTCAGGGAACATCACCCTCACTGACTAATTTTAAGACCACAACATTTACCCCCCCCCCCCTGTTTCAGGGGACATTACTCTCATTGACTTATTTTAAGACGTCAATATTAACTTCCCCTGTTTCAGGGAACATCACTCTTACTGACTTATTTAAAACCTCTGCATTTACCTCCCCTGTTCCAGGGGACCTCCAGGGGACATCACTCTCACTCATTTATTCTAAGATGTTTATATTTACTTTCCCTATTTCAGGGGACATCACTCTCACTGACTCATTTAAAGACCTCCGCATTTACCTCTCCTGTTTCAGGAAACATCACTCTCACTGTCTTATTTAAGTCCTCCACATTTACTTCCCCTTTTTGAGGGAACATCACTCTCACTGATTTATTTAAGATCTTCGCATTAACTATCCTGTGTCAGGGGACATCACTCTTACTGACTTATTTTGAGATGTTAATATTTACTTCCCCTGTTTCAGGAAATATCACTCTCACTGACTTATTTTAGGACCTCCGCATTTACCTCCCCTGTTTCAGGGTACTAATTGACTAATTGACATTGACTAATTTAAAGACCACAACATTTACCTTCCCTGTCTCAGGGGACATTACTCCCATTGACTTATTTTAAGTTGTCAATATAAACTTCCTCTGTTTCAGTGAACATCAGTCTCTCTGACTTATCTAAAACCTCTGCATTTACCTCTCCTGTTCCAGGGGACATCACTCTCACTGACTTATTTTAAAACTTCCGCATTTACCTCTCCTGTTTCAGGGAACATCACTCTCACTGACTTATTTAAGTCCTCCGCATTTACCTCACTGTTTCATGGGACATCTCTCTCACTGACTTATTTTAAGTCCTCCGCATTAACTCCCCTTTGTCAGCAGAGATCACCCTCACTGGCTAATTTTAAGACCAAAACATGGCTCATATCATACGTCTGTGAATGTATTAATTCTGATGGCCGAGATCGTACGTTTGTGACTGAATAATGATGGCCGACATTGTACTTCCATGACTGAATAATGATGGCTGACATCGTACGTCTGTGAATGAGATCGTTTGTCCGTGAATGAATAGTGATGGCCGACATCGTACGTTCATGAATGGCTACTATTGTACATTCATGGATAATGATTGCCGACATCGTACGTCCGTGACTGAATAATGATGGCCAACATCGTACGTTCGTGACTGACTTCTGATTGCAGACATCTTACATTCGTGAATAATGATGGCCGACATCGTACGTCCGTGACTTAATAACAATGGCCAACGTCGTACGTTCGTGACTGACTATTGATTGCAAACATCGTACAATCGTGAATAATGATGACCGTCATTGTACATTTGTGACTAATGATGGCCGACATCTTTCGTTCGTGACTGACTAATGATGGCCAACATCTTACTTTCGTGATTGACTTATGATGGCCAACATCTTACTTTCGTGATTGAATAATGATGGCCAGCATCGTATGTCCGTGACTGACTGATGATGGCCGACATAGTACGTCCGTGACTGACTATTGATGGCCGACATCGTATGTCATTGACTGAATAATGACGGGCGAGATCATACGTCTGTGACTGCATACATGTACAAACCTAAACTCATGCAAGTGTTGCCTTGTAATGTTTGCAAATCTAAACTAAGTCCAATGCTTTTATACGGAGTATAAATAAGAACCATGTTAATACTCTTCCACAATCGTCTTTAAAAATAGTATTTTGGTGGTTATGAACAAAATACAGTAGACTTTGTGATAATTACTGTTTGCTCTTTAACAAAGCGTAAAATGTGGAGCATTTAAACTTTTTTCATACATGAAAGCAGAAATGCTGTACGTTGCATCAATTCACGAAAGCGTGAAAGTTTTCCTTTTCCTACTTTGACATTGGTCGTCAGAGGCTACCCATTACCTGTGACAACTGTAAACATCGGTCAGAGGCTACCCATTACCTGCCACAACTGTAAACATCGGTCAGTGGCTACCCATTCCCTGCCACAACTGTAAACATCGGTCAGAGGCTACCCATTACCTGCCACAACTGTAAACATCGGTCGGTGGCTACCCATTACCTGTGACAACTGTAAACATCGGTCAGAGGCTACCCATTACCTGTGACATCTGTAAACATTGGTCAGAGGCTACCCATTACCTGCCACAACTGCAAACATTGGTCAGAGGCTACCCATTACCTCTCACAACTGTAAACATCGGTCAGTGGCTACCCATTACCTATCACAACTGTTAACATCGGTCAGTGCCTACCCATTTTCTGTCGCAACTGTAAACATCGGTCAGAGGCTACCCATTACCTATCACAACTGTTAACATCGGTCAGTGCCTACCCATTTTCTGTCGCAACTGTAAACATCGGTCAGAGGCTACCCATTACCTGTGACATCTGTAAACATTGGTCAGAGGCTACCCATTACCTGCCACAACTGCAAACATTGGTCAGAGGCTACCCATTACCTCTCACAACTGTAAACATCGGTCAGTGGCTACCCATTACCTATCACAACTGTTAACATCGGTCAGTGCCTACCCATTTTCTGTCGCAACTGTAAACATCGGTCAGAGGCTACCCATTACCTATCACAACTGTTAACATCGGTCAGTGCCTACCCATTTTCTGTCGCAACTGTAAACATCGGTCAGAGGCTACCCATTACATGTCACAACTGTAAACATCGGTCAGAGAGTACCCATTACCTGTGACAACTGTAAACATCGGTCAGAGAGTACTCATTACCTCTCACAACTGTAAACATCGGTCAGAGGCTACCCATTACCTGCCACAACTGTAAACATTGGTCAGAGGCTACCCATTACCTCTCACAACTGTAAACATCGGTCAGTGGCTACCCATTACCTATCACAACTGTTAACATCGGTCAGTGGCTACCCATTTTCTGTCGCAACTGTAAACATCGGTCAGTGGCTACCCATTACCTATCACAACTGTTAACATCGGTCAGTGGCTACCCATTTTCTGTCGCAACTGTAAACATCGGTCAGAGGCTACCCATTACCTGTGACAACTGTAAACATCGGTCAGAGAGTAACCATTACCTGTGACAACTGTAAACATCGATCAGAGGCTACCCATTACGTGTCACAACTGTAAACATTGGTCAGTGGCTACCCATTACCTGTCACAACTGTAAACATCGGTCAGAGGCTACCCATTCCCTGTGACAACTGTGAACATCGGTCAGAGGCTACCCATTCCCTGTGACAACTGTGAACATCGGGCAGAGGCTACCCATTACCTGTCACAACTGTAAACATCGGTCAGAGAGTACCCATTACCTGTGACAACTGTAAACATCGGTCAGAGGCTACCCATTACGTGTCACAACTGTAAACGATTGGTCAGTGGCTACCCATTACCTGTGACAACTGTAAACATCGGTCTGAGGCTACCCATTCCCTGTGACAACTGTAAACATCGGTCAGAGGTTACCCATTACCTGCCACAACTGTAAACATCGGTCAGAGGCTACCCATTACCTGTCACAACTGTAAACATCGGTCAGAGGCTTCCCATTCCCTGTGACAACTGTAAACATCGGTCAGAGGCTACCCATTACCTGTCACAACTGTAAACATCGGTCAGAGGCTACCCATTACCTGTGACAACTGTAAACATCGGTCAGAGGCTACCCATTACCTGTGACAACTGCAAACATTGGTCAGAGGCTACCCATTACCTGCCACAACTATAAACATTGGTCAGAGGCTACCCATTACCTGTGACAACTGTAAACATTGGTCAGAGGCTACCCATTACCTGCCACAACTATAAACATTGGTCAGAGGCTACCCATTACCTGTGACAACTGTAAACATTGGTCAGAGGCTACCCATTACCTGCCACAACTATAAAAATGGGTTAGAGGCTACCCATTACCTGTCACAACTGTAAACATTGGTCAGAGGCTACCCATTACCTATCACAACTGTAAAAATCGGTCAGAGGCTACCCATTACCTGTCACAACTGTTAACATCGGTCAGAGGCTACCCATTACCTGCGACAACTGTAAACATTGGTCAGAGGCTACCCATTACCTGCCACAACTGTAAACATTGGTCAGAGGCTACCCATTACCTATGACAACTGTAAATATCGATCAGTGGCTACCCATTACCTGTGACAACTGTAAACATCGGTCAGAGGCTACCCATTACCTGCCACAACTGTAAACACTGGTCAGAGGCTACCCATTACCTGTGACAACTGTAAACATCGGTCAGAGGCTACCCATTAAACATCGGTCAGAGGCTACCCATTACCTGTGACAACTGTAAACATCGGTCAGACGCTACCCATTACCTGCCACATCTGTAAACATTGGTCAGAGGCTACCCATTACCTGCCACAACTATAAAAATGGGTTAGAGGCTACCCATTACCTGTCACAACTGTAAACATTGGTCAGAGGCTACCCATTACCTATCACAACTGTAAAAATCGGTCAGAGGCTACCCATTACCTGTCACAACTGTTAACATCGGTCAGAGGCTACCCATTACCTGCGACAACTGTAAACATTGGTCAGAGGCTACCCATTACCTGCCACAACTGTAAACATTGGTCAGAGGCTACCCATTACCTATGACAACTGTAAATATCGATCAGTGGCTACCCATTACCTGTGACAACTGTAAACATCGGTCAGAGGCTACCCATTACCTGCCACAACTGTAAACACTGGTCAGAGGCTACCCATTACCTGTGACAACTGTAAACATCGGTCAGAGGCTACCCATTAAACATCGGTCAGAGGCTACCCATTACCTGTGACAACTGTAAACATCGGTCAGAGGCTACCCATTACCTGCCACATCTGTAAACATCGGTCAGAGGCTACCCATTACCTGTCACAACTGTAAACATCGGTCAGAGGTTACCCATTACCTGTCACAACTGTAAACATTGGTCAGAGGCTACCCATTACCTGTGACAACTGTAAACATTGGTCAGAGGCTACCCATTACCTGTCACAACTGTAAACATCGGTCAGTGGCTACCCATTACCTGTGACAACTGTAAAAATCGGTCAGAGGCTTCCCATTATTCACAACTGTAAACATCGGTCAAAGGATACCCATTACCTGTGACAACTGTAAACACTGGTCAGAGGCTACCCATTACCTGTCACAACTGTAAACATCGGTCAGGGAGTACCCATTACCTGTGACAACTGTAAACACTGGTCAGAGGCTACCCATTACCTGTCACAACTGTAAACATCGGTCAGAGAATACCCATTACCTGCCACAACTGTAAACATCGGTCAGAGGCTACCCATTACCTGTCACAACTGTAAACATCGGTCAGAGGCTACCCATTACCTGTCACAACTGTAAACATTGGTCAGAGGCTACCCATTACCTGCCACAACTGTAAACATTGGTCAGAGGCTACCCATTACCTGCCACAACTGTAAACATTGGTCAGAGGCTACCCATTACCTGCCACAACTGTAAACATCGGTCAGAGGTTACCCATTACCTGTGACAACTGTAAACATTGGTCAGAGGCTACCCATTATCTGTGACAACTGTAAACATTGGTCAGAGGCTACCCATTACCTGTGACAACTGTAAACATTGGTCAGAGGCTACCCATTACCTGTGACAACTGTAAACATTGGTCAGAGGTTACCCATTACCTGTGACAACTGTAAACATCGGTCAGAAGCTACCCATTACCTGCCACAACTGTAAACATCGGTCAGTGGCTACCCATTACCTGTGACAACTGTAAACATCGGTCAGAGGCTACCCATTACCTGCCACAACTGTAAACATCGGTCAGTGGCTACCCATTACCTGCCACAACTGTAAACATCGGTCAGAGGCTACCCATTACCTGCCACAACTGTAAACATCGGTCAGAGAATACCCATTACCTGCCACAACTGTAAACATTGGTCAGAGGCTACCCATTACCTGCCAGAACTGTAAACATCGGTCAGAGGCTACCCATTACCTGTCACAACTGTAAACATTGGTCAGAGGCTACCCATTACCTGCCACAACTGTAAACATTGGTCAGAGGCTACCCATTACCTGCCACAACTGTAAACATCGGTCAGAGGCTACCCATTACCTGCCACAACTGTAAACATCGGTCAGAGGCTACCCATTACCTGCCACAACTGTAAACAGATTTTTGACAGGAATTAAACAAATCTGAATATGAACAAACTGCCATTTAAATGATGCATACATATTTTGATCAGTGTTATACTTTTAGTAGGTACTAGGCTATGAGAAACTTTTACTTTGAGATATAATTAAACTTGAATTTTTATTATGTCAACAAAAGATAGTCTAATGACTGCTGTAGAGAAAGAACTTGGTAAGAAATAGTCTTTATAAATTCTGTGGACTTTACAAGGTTCCCTGCATCTAGATCATTGTCAAAGCTATGACTATACACCAAGCTCTTTCCCAAAGTGGTGGTGTCTGATCTGCCATTGTTTTCACCAGGCTGCCTGTTACCAGTAACATGAAAATTATACATGCTGTCCATTCTTGATTATGATCCTTGACTACTAACCTATCCTATCCAGTATCCACCCATTGAGCCTAAATTAGTACTAGATAGGTGTTCAGTAGAACACTTGTGTCGCCCTCTTACACTTTATCAGAATAACCAATAATTTGCTGACAAAATCTAAGTAAAAACAGGGCATAACTCTGTCAAATATGACCTTGACTTACAAAATTTGGCAGCATCCCTGCCTTTTTGTCATAAGCAATTTGAAAGTTTGATGAAGAAATCTTAAGAAATGGCAAAGTTATAGACAATGTTAAGTTTTCGTGACAAAAACTAAGTACAACAAGAGCTGTCAGTAGGACAGCATGCTCGACTTTTTTAGTGCTTGCCAATAAAACAAAACTTTGACAGTTAAGGGCACACAAGACTTTAACTAGACATTTTAAAGTACAAATCAAGAAACATTTTCAGAGTTATCTTCTCTTACTTACAGATAGGTCTCATGATGCTTACAGATAGGTGTCATGATGGTACAAAAGTACTCCATCTTTCAAAGTAATATCTCAAATGGTAAAGTCAACAAGTGGACAATAATGAAAAATTTTAACCGAGTTTCTTAGTTGAAAATGACCATAATTCAAATAAAATCTTTGACAGAATTACCTTCTCCTGCCTATGTTTGGGGATCATGATGGTAAACAAGTATTCCAACTTTCAAAGTAATATCTCAAACAGTTTAGTAAAAAAGTGGACTGGTGCGAAAAACTTAACCAAGATTCGAAGTCAATAAATGGCCCTAATTTTTAAAACAAATTCTTGACAGAGTTACCTTCTCTTGCCTACAGATGGGGGCAATGATGTAAACCAGCATTCAAAGTTTCAATGCAATATCTCTGAAGGGTTAAGTCAATAAGTGGAAAATGAGCTGACCACTATCATTTATAAGAACAATAATCTACAAGTAATCAGTAACAAACAAAATCTGCTTATCTGCTTTTGTCAATAGCATAAAGAAAGTTTACATGGATTTTCTCTAAATTAAACTTGTAATAGAGTGTCAAGCTCATTCTAGATTATATTTATGTAAACATCCCCACAACGTTTCATTAAGACTGTGGTCACAAGCCAAATATAGATATTAGACTGACAGATGCACATATTCCAAATAAAAGCCTTTTGCATTTCTTGTTCAGGTGAGCTAAAATCTTAGCCACAATGCTAAAGATAGAAACAAAAACCACTTCACTTTCAACATATTTTATTCAAGAATAATAAATTTGTTATACTAGTATCACAGAATAAAAGACTTCAGCAAACAGAGGTGGTAGAAAATACAGTAAAGAAATGATACAATCAATGGAAAGGTAAATATGTTTTAAAGCATCTAAATAAAGAAACATAGTAAAGTGAGAAAACTGCTCAAAACATCTCAAGGGACCTGAACAAAATAAATGTTTAGATAGAGAACATCTAAAGTAAACATAGCAATGTTGTATTAACTTACTCGTTGTTAGAATGCATGTTATTTATGTCAAATGTGCTACTTCAATTAAAGAATGCTGAACAGTCAAATTTGATCATTACCAGATGAAAGAAAGAAATAAAGAATGAAGTTCTTGGCTAGGTCTAAAATTCAATGTAAGATTTGAAATAATTGTTATAGCAAGAAACATGTAAGATACCTCAAGTTGGTCAAAATAATCCTTGTTAAGGCCCATGTAATGAAAGCCTACAGATACATATTGCAGGGTGTGCACCGTGAATTATTAGGTCCTAGGGAAGATATAGTTGGTTCAGTGCAAAACTGGTATACATGTCCTTATCTCCGGTCGTGATGTTTATAGAAATTTCTACACATGTGTACAAACATTTATAAAGAACATAACTTCATGATATAAATATCCCTCAATATCTTCGGAAACACCTTTACCTTGATACATGTACAACCATACCGAAAGAAAAGTGAAGAAAATGTCACAAAATTCTATTCTGTTTCCATGACAGTAAATCAATTAACTGAAGTGTGTTGAAACTTCTGAAAATGAGCTAATCCCTCTAAACATTATGGTAGAGGATCATCCAGGCACTGTTTCTGTAAAGTTTTTAGGAAGTTTGTTACACAATCTGTGTGAAATCACAAAAATGTAGATATACTGTCTGATGGCCAAAACGTGCTGAGTAAATCATGTAGAGTATTCATAAGATGATCTTTTCCACAAACTGTTCAAATAATTTCAAAGACTTTAGAGATTGATTTATGTTTCAATATGGATTTATGTTGAGTTATTGATTTATGTTGAATTATTGATTTATGTTTAGATATTCATTTATGTACTACAGAGATGACTGGTTAAAGAATCTCACACTTAGGGGAGCTAGAAACTACATTCCAACAGGCATACAGCTCTACATTCCAACAGGCATACAGCTCTACATTCCAACAGGCATACAGCTCTACATTTCAACAGGCATACAGCTCTACATTCCAACAGGCATACAGCTCTACATTCCAACAGGCATACAGCTCTACATTCCAACAGGCACACAGCTCTACATTCCAACAGGCACACAGCTCTACATTCCAACAGGCACACAGCTCTACATTCCAACAGGCACACAGCTCTACATTCCAACAGGCACACAGCTCTACATTCCAACAGGCACACAGCTCTACATTCCAACAGGCACACAGCTCTACATTCCAACAGGCATACAGCTCTACATTTCAAGGGTAGACCATGGAATTATTGTACTTGCTTCTTGTTGATATGCAGACAAAATAATTTAACTACCAACCCTTGATAGTATTATTACCTCACATAATGAATATACCTTGTACCTAAAACTAAAACAGCAAGTACCGTACTTTTAAATTTTCAGACTGGAGTAAATTTTGTACAATTACAAATAGCAGCATGATTTGTGATTTTGAAGACCTACAAAAACCTTACATTCAACAAGAACAACTTTGGTCTAAAACAGACAGTTCACATTTACAAGAAAAGGAAAAATCAAGTTATTCCAAGCTGGATCAGTTCAGAGTCCAAAACCCTTTTTGAAACCTTAACTGCTGAACAATACCAACTAAGTTACTTTATAGAATAACTGTTACTTGCTTGAGTTTCACACTTACTGGTATTTCATATTCATCTAGTGAGATACATAACAATGAATTAATATTTTGACATTAATAATTTCATTTGTACACATTTCTATTTATTATGCAGGGAAAAATACAAAAATACCTGTTGCAAATGAAACATCTAATAACAGGCAAGAATGAAACACATAAATTACAGTGCATTTGACATTGTTTAAGAATAACTGATACTTTGGATTATAATGGTCCAATAACTACACCCTGGATTTAACATACCCCTAAAGAAACAACATAGTATAATAAAACTTTGTGTCATGTAAGAATCACAAATATCTGTCATAGCTTTATACCCGATCAATTCATGCTCCAACAATTCTTCACAAACAAAAACAACCACCAATGACTTCCCAAGTATCTTCTGTAATATCTAAAGGAACCACATAATCACCATATTGTTCACTTGGTTGTCTGGTTAGACCAGAAGTTAGTGCACTCTCTTTTCACCAATGAACCCAGGTTTGATCCCAGTCCCGGGTAGTATGTGAGATAGTAGGTGGCCACCAGACCGGATAAGTGGGATTTCTCAGGGTTCTTCTGTTTCATCCCAAAGTAAGGCCACCATATGCCGACATCATTGGTTCTAAAGCTTGTGTAAGCTTGTATTTGTTGTTATTTGTATCTTGCCAGTTTTAAATAAATTATCATTATACTGGATTTATAGCAAATCATAGACAATCATAAGTTGCAAAAAATAAACTGTCCGATAATTACTTGCCTATTATAGCTATAAACAGAATGCGTGTACCTCTCTTCTGACCTCATTTACACATGAGCTTTGGAAGCGGTTGACAAACTTATATGTTAATAGCGTTAAGTATCTTCTATGAAAAATCCATGGGTTTGCTAGTATTTGTTGGCGCACTTCAGACATAACTGTTCATTTTTACCCCAAGAAATGCTATGAATCCATTATTATTATTATTATGAACTACTACATGTATAACACAAAACATGTTTTATGAGGAGAAGCAAAACTCTAGATAGATTTCTATTGGAATGTCAGTTATTATAGAGAATGCAATAGTTATGATGTAGCACCAGAATCTCTCCAGTTTTAAACAAAAGCATCACTATGTGGAGGAATTAAAGCCAAAATGTTCCTCTGAATAAAATACCTTTTGATATTTGAATTACAATCAACTGAATGCTCTATTTTCACAAGTTTAAGACCCAAGGTCAAAGCATTCACTTGTTATTTAGCACATACTGTTATTCAAGTAAAGGTAACTCTGAACTTTGACCAGCTGACATTAAAATCAATAGGGGTCATTTACTGACCATAAAGAATAAGACAAGTATGTTTGAAGGTCCTAAGCCAAAACATAAGGTACTGACTACAGACCTAATTGCTTACTGACAGATGGATGAACGACCAAGCCCATACTATAATTAGCATGTTTCGGCATATAAAAAATTAGACTTATCCAATTTAGAAATGAACACAATTTTAATATTGTGGCAGTATCTCCAATAACATTGCTGCACATTTTAGGAGCATCTACAGTCTTCTTTTCAAATTTCTTCTATACTACATAGTTCCATATTTTTGTTTAAAATAAAAATCAAGAATGCCTGTCCAACAGACACTCTACATGATTAACCACTTACAAGTATATATAACTGTCTCTTAACTTAACAGATGACAACCTTTTACATTCACAAAATATAAATGGATATAGCATTAGACATCTCTACATTACGTTAGAAATCATTGAGACATGATGTGATCACATATGATTCTATTAGTCTTAAGAAAAAGTTTCTGTCCACAGTCTTCCTCATATACTGGTACATGACTTTAAAATGTTAACTACAGATCACAATTTGAAAAATTGACACAGTTTCTTGCAATGCTGATTAAGGTGATTAAAGTTTCAAAATGTCAACAAACAGTATCACTTCTACATGTATACATCTGAGGTTACTATTTCAATATTGGTCAGAGCTAAGGATTGATCAAAATCAATTATACTGTTGCATAATATTACAACTATAAGCAGAATCAGTAGTTATCTACATCATTGAACACAATACATCTTGTCATGTCTGGTTATATATCTGACCAGAGAATCACTTTCTTCTGTTTTTCCGAGCTAAGGATAACAGAACCTGAAGGGTGCCAGGAGCAGGCCACTATAGCATGCCTGAAAAATACAAATAATACACTAACACAAAGTGGTCCTGCAAACAGCATACTCCCAAATTTTACCTTAACTTAAAACAGGGAATGTGCCTCTTATCACCAGTTGGGCACAATTTGCAGTGAATGTTACCACTAGTAAATTATGGCAAGTTAACATGGCAGATAGGACAATTTTACAAGTCTTCAGCTGGTCAAAATGAGAACAGGTTATTAATCAAGTTCATATGTTTTATGGTTGTGATGGGATTCACAAAGTAATCCTGAACACCTGGATTGATTGCTGGTCTGGCCTCTGGAGGTGCTCCTCCGACTCCTAATGACACATGTGCCTCAGTCTCCAATGATATAAATCGGTACCAATGAAAATAATAGCTGATACTTAAGTGAATAGTTCCCTCATGGAGGATATCTCAGGAGCTATTATATCATGTTAGTTGTGAGAAACTGGTTTGCAATCAAGTTCAAACAAACAACCTTAAAAAATACATGTACATTCTAAAGATGTTGGTAAGCAAATGAATATTCATGTAATTATACTGTAGATCTACCGGATATGTGACTTTATATTAATACACGACTTACGTATGTTCTTTCAGCGTTCTCTCAACCTTTCCTTTCTGTATGTTCCAGACATACAGTGTACCATCGGAGGATCCCGCCATTGCATAGCTGCCATCAGGACTGGAAAAACAACATAAATATAACAATATACATGTAGTTAACATCAGTGCACAGTTATAATAACAAACATGTAGTTAACATCAGTTCACAGTTATAACAACAAACATGTAGTTAACATCAGTGCATGGTTATCACAACAAACATGTAGTTAACATCAGTGCACAGTTATAACAACAAACATGTAGTTAACATCAGTGCATGGTTATAACAACAAACATGTAGTTAACATCAGTGCACAGTTATAACAACAAACATGTAGTTAACATCAGTTCACAGTTATAACAACAAACATGTAGTTAACATCAGTGCATGGTTATAACAACAAACATGTAGTTAACATCAGTGCATGGTTATAACAACAAACATGTAGTTAACATCAGAACATGGTTATAACAACAAACATGTAGTTAACATCAGCGCACAGTTATAACAACAAATTTTTGTTAACTTCTAAATACAATGTATTCTGTCATCAATAACCTGAAGTTAAACATCAAACATTTATTTTCGGTGCAAGTTATAACAATAAAATGTAGCTAATGCATTGCACAGTTCTAAACAACAAACATATAGTTATCATCTGTTTAAGTTATAACAACAAACATGTAGCTAATATCAGTGTACAGTTATAACAACAAACATATAGCTAACATCAGTGCAGCAATTATAACATACAAACTTGTAGTTAACATCAGTGCACAGTTATAACCACAAACATGTAGCTAACATCAGTTGCACAGTTATAACAACAAACATGTAGTTAACTTCAGTGCACAGTCATAACAACAAACATGTAGTTATCTGACGGTTACCAGTCAGCTTCATACTGATATGACAGTATTTCTGTTACTTCTAAATACAATGTATTCTGTCTCAATAACCTGAAGCTACATCTTTATTTTGGTGCAATTGACATAATTCTTGCACTGTCTTTCTAAGGATATGTTATCATTGTTTAACTCACACTAACTACAATATATGCATCATGAAGTAAGTGAAATAAACAAGGTCAACTAATACATGCTAAGTTGCCTTGTACATGAGATAAGCAGAAATTCCTAACGTAAATACAGCTCTTGTGTACACAAGCCACTTTTCGAAGTTTTCAGCACTGAAAAAAAAGAAGTTTCTGATAAGTTTCTTAATATTTGCAAGATTTTAACTTTAATACAGCCTGAATAATCCAACAGTCATAAGACAGAAATTCAAATTTAACTTTATTCTGTTGTTCTAAGTGTGTTATAAACTTAGCATAATCTATAATATACAACTGAAATCAAGGCAACAGTTTTTGCTGATTTGTGAAACAGCCATGTTCAAAGGTGAAACATGACTTAACGTATACATATGTATCAGTGTTACATACCATAATGTGTAGATGACTTGACTCATAATTAAATCTATCAGCCTTGTTGTAATCTTTGATTATACACCAATAGAGAAGTCCGGTCTGTGAACATTAAAAAGGACTTATTTCAAATACCAAATACTATTTCAATGAATACAAATTGCAACATCTCATGGATAGAAAGGTTTGGAAATGCAGTCATAGAAGTCTATTTATAACATTAAAAGGTTAGTGATTTCTGCTTCCTTTGATTTCTGCTTCCTTTTAACAAGTTTTATTTTAAATTCAAAGCTTCTACCTAAAATTCTTGTACTTAATAGTATCTCTACTTACAATATCTACAACAACATCCGGGTTTACTGCTAAACAAAATTACTCACTGACCTATGGTCAGTTTTGGTCCTCTGAAAACTGTGCTATTGGGCAATGTATATCTGTGCTCTATTCATTTAAATTTATACCTTAACAAGGTTTTTTGATAACTATCCATGGCAAAGGATATTGAAGATTTTATTGCTGTCTGTACAACAGAACATTTACTTTCAATATTTTCTTAGTTACATACCTGGTGATAAAGCTAGGGATGTGATTCGACCATGAAGGGAAATCTCATTGATTGTCTGATCTAGAAAATTTACCAGAAATCTTAATTAATAATTTATCAAAATGTCCAGTAATTATACTATTAACATGTAACGTCACTAAACTCATTACAACGTAATCCAGCAAATATTGTTTTAGAACTTTATAAGGATACTGAGACAATAAATCTATTAATCTGTCAAAATTTCACCATGTAATACTCATGTAAAGCAGGCTGCCAAAATGATAACTTTAATGTGGCAACTCAAGGTCACTTGTTGGTGCATACAGTAAATCAAGTATGGCCACTGACAGTCACTAGTTGGTGTATACATATGCATCAAGTGTGCTACATGACCTTACTGGTTGGTATATGACTTGTAATTCAAGTGTGGAAATCTGACACCTTAAATGCCTTGGTGTACACATGGAAACCAAGTGTGGCATGACAGTCACTGGTTGCTGTAAACATGTAAACAAGGCTTATTTCAAATGCCATCAATATTATGTTCACATGTAAATACAAATGTGGCAACGACTCACTGGTGATGGTGTACACTTGTAAATCCAGTGATCCAGACAGTCACTGGTTGGTGTATAGCATTTAAAGGTCAAGAGTGGCCACTGACGTCCTGCTTGGTGTAACAGTTTTTTTTAAATCAAGCTTCCACTAAATCATTTACTGGTTGGTGTACACATAAATCTTGTGACCACTGACATCACTGGCTGGTGTCTACATGTAAATATCTACAGCAACTGACATCACTGGTGGTTTACACATGCTAAACTAAATGTGGCCACTGACACTATGTCATTGGTTCACATGGAAAACAAGTGTGACCACTGGACACCAAGTGTTTGGCTCTATAAATTTAAAATAGTATCCACTGACACAAGTGGTTGCTGTATACTATGCAAAACAAGGATTTCCATGACAGCCATTGGTTGCTGTGTATACATGTAAATCAAGTGTGGCCACTTTCACTATTCTCTTAGTGTACAACCTGGGAAAAGCAAGTGTGACCACTGACACCAAGTGGAAATGTATTAATGGAAAACAATGATGACCACGTGGACCCAAAATGGTTGGTGTATACATGGAAAAAAGTGTGGCCACTACAGTGGTTTTTGTATACATGTAAATCACTAAATATGACCACTTGACCCAGCAAGTGGTTGTTTTAGAACATGGAAAACAAGTGACATGACACCAGTGGTTGGTTTATACATTGAAAACAAGTGTCCATGACACCCAGTAGTTGGCTGCCAATACATGGAAAACGAATGTGACCACTGACACCCAGTGGTTGGTGCATACATTGAAAACAAGTGTCGCCACTGACACCCAATGGTTGGTGTACACATTGAAAACAAGTGTGGCCACTGACACCCAGTGTTTGGTGTATACACTGAAAACAAGTGTGGCCACTGACACCCAGTGGTTGGTGTATACATGTAAATCAAGTGGGCCACACCCAGTGATTGGTGTATACATTGAAAACAAGTGTGGCCACTGACACCCAGTGGTTGGTGTATACATGTTAATCAAGTGTGGTCACTGACACCCAGTGGTTGGTGTATACATGTTAATCAAGTGTGGTCACTGACACCCAGTGGTTGGGCTCTCTACATCTTGTGGTATACATGTATTTGCAAGTTAACTCGTACAACCATTTAGTTTATAGTGTATAAATATCATTATATAGGAGTTTCTTTATTTTAAATTTTATCTCAAGATATAATATTTGCTACTGCAGGAAGGTCAGTGCTGATATGAGAGGTTCAAATGTACAGCAACTTTTTATTTTTAACTGAAAAATTGATCATCTAGTCTGCTTTTAAATGCAGAACAAAGTCTTTAGATACTTATGTACTTATTTCATATAATCATCAACACTAACTTGTAAGTCTGGATTAGAGAATAAGGCATGCAGTGTTCCAGCTAGGCCTAAACAGCGGGGCGCAGCGCCCTGCCGTTTTCTTCAGTCCCCGGCCTTTTACAATGGCACCCTTTGCCCTTTTCATTAGATAACTTTGTTGCCCTTTGTGAAATTTTGATAATATACATCATGATGTGTGACCTGTGGTAAATAACAACTGTTTTCCTGCCTAACTGATAAACACGTGTTACTGAAGTACATTTTGATGACCTCTGGCTATAATCAGATTATCAATAATTGTCCAAAACATAGTCTTGATTCCTTGATTATTTCTTTTACATAACAGATTGGTGATTGAGAACCATGATAGATAGTTGTGACCACACTACATCCCCTTAAAGACCTCATTTCTATAAAAAGCCAGTTTCTAAATTTTGCATTGTTAGACAATACAAAGATGATTATTTGTGCAAATTCTGACAAGCCTTTTCACAAAAAGAAGCATTTTTAAAATTTCACCACCCCATTGGGGCCTCATCTGTGAAGGGTAATTTTTTTTTCTGCATTTTACAGGGGCCTTAAGGGGCCTTATACAGTGGTGCTCACGTTTGCAAAACTTTTGTGTATTGTTCATTCCGTTTGCATTCATCGTGCATTTATTATTCCTGACTTGATAAGCTAGAAGCTTTCTTCACAATCCAGCTAAAATAAATTAGTATATAAAAGCAGATGCCCAATCGTGTAGAACGTTTCAACTGTAGCCTAAGCATAAACGTGTATTATTTATAGTTGTGCTCCTGTAGAACATTTCCACGCTAGCCTAAGCATAAACGTGTATTATTTATAGCAATACTATAGAACATTTCTTCAACCTAAGCATAAACGTGTATTATTTATAGTAGTGCTCAAAGATCAGATTAAATTATGTAAGGACTATTGATGAAATACAAAGTACAGTCTAACCTGCATTAGCAGTCACCTGTATAGTAGACATTCTGCATGTCTGTAATGGTTTAACCAAGGGCAATGATAAAAAATTACTTTAAATGTAACCTGTTTATACCGTTGACCCTGTTTAACGCGGTCACCGCCACTTATTTTAGTCCGAACTGATTATATAACGGCCAGTGACAAAAACAAAACAGCGTGCAAGTTTTACGGTCGGAAGCATTAAACAGCTGATTGAAACCGATTAAATGTGGATTATGGTCATTGAAAATGTGAATAATACATAAATTTCAAAGGATTAAATCAATTAGGTGAGTTTGTTTGGTTCGCTTGATATTTTAGTGATTATCTTGTGCAATGATTAGCGATGTCATTTAAGTGCATGTTGAGATTTTTTTATGAATTTTCGTGATTTTGCTTGAGTTTGATCGAAACATCATTAGGTATAAAAATCTATGACAAGGCAGTCTGTATGCCAATAGGTCAATCACACTTAGATCTCATTGGTCGCCGTGATTGGCCTACTCTTTGGCAACCAATCAAATTCAACCTTTGGCTATACTGGCTGGAAATTGCAGTCAGGTAAATCTCTCCTATTTTGGAAATGAAAACACTTTTGATAAGTATAGGCATGATGGGAGACATGCCTAGGTCTCATCCACAAATTCAAGCTAACATATTTGCTCTTATGGACAGACCTTTATAAAATTTGCTTCAAATCAAAATCAAAAGTCTGTATGCCAGTTTTTTCACACTATGTCTTCATCTAAACGTAAAGCGCTTTGTTAGAAGCACAAGTTTGTGTAATAAAAGCGTTTGAATGTGGGAATAGTTCTTGAAAACTTGCTGATCAATTCTGTGTGGGAAGAACACAGATTTAACAAACCATCAAAAGGAAGGCTGAAAATTTGTCTCAGTATGAAAATGACACAAATTACATGAAAAGCATAAATGAGTGTATCATATAAATTGATATGCCATACATGTAATGTAATAAACTACCGTAACTAGATATTGTCTTATTTTATCAATTTTTTATCATATCCTTGTCAACCTGGATATAGTGGTCACCTGTATATAGTGGTCACTTTCACTCAGTCCCCTTGTTGACCACTATAGGCAGGTTAGACTGTAAAATTCTTTCAATTAACTAAACTATCTTTCTGTAACATATTTTTCTTTTTCTCATGAGATATTTGTGAGAAGAAGAGATGCTGACTTTCGGTGAAACTTAAAGTAGACATTCTGCATGTAGTGAATGATTTACACCAGCAATTATAAAAGATTTTGATGTTTTTATATTGATTATAGAAGAAAATAACAATTAAAAGGCAATAACTGTGTAGAAACTTATCCAATCTTGACAAAAGTTGCAGCATTATGTTTTTGTATACTTATTTCAAGTTTCATGAAATTCTATCTATTGTTTCTTGAGTTATGGCTCCAGACAGACGTACAGACATACAACGCCACAATAATATTCCTCTGGCTTTTGCAGAGGGTAATAACTATAACATACAAGCCCGTGTATGGAGGTCCCAGATTTTCAATGTCCTGTCATGGCTTCCAGTCACCACTTTTGTAGAATCACCTAGAAACTTGGCTGTCAATACTTTACCACTGTGACCTGTCAGTGTATGCTGCAAGTAAAAGATAACAGTGATTACAGACCAGTTCAAATAGATGCCCACAGACAACATGTAAATCCTGCCAAGTGTTATGCATTAGGAAGTTCGATCCCAGACAAAGTCTCAAGTGCCCAATTTTTACCTTAAAGCTCTAAGGATGACCATGACCTTTGAGCTATGGACCTAGGTCTTGCGCATGACAGGTCATCGTACAGTGGTTAGCATTTTTGTGTAATCCTTGGTATTGATGTGCATGTCATGGTCCATTAATCATGTGTTTGCATATAATATGACCGTCAATGCGCAAAAATGTACCTTCGGACATGTGTTACATTATTTATGAAATAACATCTGTTTCTGAAAAGGTTGTGATTTCGATTCTAACATGACCAGATATTACAAAAGGTGAATAAATTCAAAGCGTTATTTTCTACGCGGACGTTCATTTAACGTCATGCGGCGCAATATGATGTCATGTTTACAGCATATTGGTTCCCACGTTGTTTATGGTTTAATATAACATATTTTAACTGTTAGTATATAGAGACAAAATCGTGAGTCATGTTAGAATGGACAATAATTGATAACAAGAGCTGTCAGTAGGACAGCGCGCTTGACTTTTGTAGTGCTTGCCAATAAAACAAAACTTTGACAGTTAAGGGCACACAAGACTTTAACTACTTTAACTAGGAATTTCTAAGTACAAATCAAGAAACATTTTCACAGAGTTATCTTCTCTATTCTCTTACATTCAGGACTGACTCTTTAAAGTTTCAAAACCGATTCTCAATGGACTTTGCAAAATATTTGGGATGGCACGCCAACTTAAACATATATTTCCAAGTCCAAAAGGGGCCATAATTATGTCACAATGCTTGAAAGAGTTACCTCCTCTTGTTTAGAGTTTGGGGACATGATGGTGAACAAGCATGCAAAGTTTCAAAGCCATATGTCAATGCACTTTGAAAATATTTGAGGCTGATAACCAAACTTTAACAGTTAAATACCAAGTTGAAAAAGGGGCATAATTCTGTCAAAATGCTTGATAGAGTTATCCTCCTTTTGTGTAGAGATTGGGGACATGATGGTGAACAAGTATGCAAAGTTTCAAGGCCATTTGTCAATGCACTTTGAAAATATTTGAGGTGGTACGCAAACTTTAACATAAATTCTAAGTTGAAAAAGGGGCATAATTCTATCAAAATGCTTGATAGAGTTACCTCCTCTTGTGTAGAGATTGGGGACATGATGGTGAACAAGTATGCAAAGTTTCAAGGCCATATGTCAATGCACTTTGAAAATATTTGGGGTGGTATGCAAAAAAGGGGCATAATTCTGTCACAATGCTTGATAGAGTTACCTCCTCTTGTGTAGAGATTGGGGACATGATGGTGAACAAGTATGCAAAGTTTCAAGGCCATATGTCAATGCACTTTGAAAATATTTGAGGTGGTACGCAAACTTTAACATAAATTCTAAGTTGAAAAAGGGGCATAATTCTGTCAAAATGCTTGATAGAGTTACCTCCTCCTGTGTACAGGTTGGGGTCATGATGGTAAACAAGTGTGCAAAGTTTCAAAGCAATATCTCAATGGACTTTGAAAATATTTGGGGTGGTACACAAACTTTAACATTGGTGTGATGCTTAACGCAGGCTCAATAGTCCCTTTTCATAGACAAGAGGGCCAAGATGGCCCCATATCAACCACCTTGGTACAAGTCCACTTGCCTGGTGGAAGATCACTAGATAATGTTATATACCAAATAAGTTTTCCTATATATGGCCGTGGTAAAACAAATGATCCCCCCCGGGCAAGGTCAATTTTGACCCCAGGGGCATAATTTGAACAAACTTTGAAGAGGTCTACTAGGCAATGCTACATGCCAATTATCTATGCTCTAGGCCTTGTGGTTTCAGAGAAAAAGATTTTTAAAATTTTCCCTATACAAGCCTATGTAAAACTAAGTGACCCCCGGTGCGGGGTCAGTTTTGACCTGGGGGTCATAATTTGAACAAACTTGGTGGAGGTACACTAGCTAATGCTACATGCCAAATATCTAAGCTCTAGGCCTTGTGGTTTCAAAGAAGAAGATTTTTAAAGTTTTTACTATATTAGTCTATGTAAAACTAAGTGATCCCCCGTGCGGGGTAAATTTTGATCCGAGGGTCATAATTTGAACAATCTTGGTAGAGGTCCACTAGCCAATGCTACATGCCAAATATCTAAGCTCTAGGCTTTGTGGTTTCAGAGAAAAAGATTTTTAAAGTTTTTCCTACATAAGCCTATGTAAAACTAAGTGACCCCCGGTGCAGGGTCAATTTTGATCCGGGGCTCATAATTTGAACAATCTTGGTAGAGGTCCACTAGCCAATGCTACATGCCAAATATCTAAGCTCTAGGCCTTGTGGTTTCAGAGAAGAAGATTTTTAAAGCTTTTCCTATATATGCCTATGCAAATACTAAGTGACCATCCCCACGGGGTCAATTTTGACCCGGGGGTCATAATTTGAACAATCTTGGTAGAGGTCCACTAGACAATGCTACATGCTAAATATCTAAGCTGTAGGCCTTGTGGTTTCAGAGAAGAAGATTTTTAAAGTTTTTCCTATTTGTTGCCATAGCAACCAGTTCTGCATGGAATGGAATTGTTTGAACAATTTTGGTAGAGCTTCATGCAAGGAACATTCCTGCATAGTTTTATCAACATTGGCCTAGAGGTTTCAGAGGAGATGTCATTTGAATCAAAATGTTGACGGACGACGGACAATCATCGATCAGAAAAAGTCCAGCTAAAAAAAAAACCCCATAAAATTTACATTTTTGTCACCCTCGTTAAATACAAAACTGATGATAAATACTGATAGCCACTATATTTTCCTCAACAGAAACATACTATTTGCTTCAAAGTCCTCCAAGACCATTACTATGGCCACAGCAATTTGAAATGATTCTTTTTTTATTTTGGCTATACCCCATGAAACAAGAGCTGTCACATGACAGCACGCTCGACTATTCGAAAGCTTGTTGGTAAAATAGGATTTTTGTCTAAAAACAGAAGTATTGTGTAATTGTTTATAACAATTAAGGTGAATGATATGAAACTTGTTCAAAGACCTTTGTAAATGTACATTGCATTCAAAGCCTTACTCTGGATTCTGCAAGCCAACTTGAGGGAGGATGGGGGGGATAATTTCAAAGAAATATATGACCTTGTATATTTGATCATGAATAATTTTGTAACTTTTCAAAATTGATATGTATAGAATTAAAAAAGCATGACCGCTGCATGCTGCATAATTATTCTATGACATTTAAAAAAAAAGCCATTCTGAGTATTTCCATATTAGTCTGGTAAAAACTGTGACAAAATTCTAAGTTTAAAAGGGGCATAAATATGTCAAAAATCAAAAACATTGGTGAAGATGTTGACAGTAAACATATATTTTAAGTTTCAAGTCAATACATTTGATAGTATAAAAAAATTCAAAATTAAAAAGGGACACAAATATATCAAAAATCAAAACAGAGTTATGGGGAGTGTTTCCGCATGTGTAGATGTTGATGGTAAACATATAGTTTGAGTTTCAAGTCAATATCTTATATAGTATTCAAGATATTTGAATTTATAAAAAACTTTTACCAAAAATTCTAAGTTAAAAAGGGGCATAAATCTGTCAAAAATCAAAACAGAGTTATGGGAATTGTTTCCTCAGGTGTAGATGTTGATGGTAGACACATACTTTGAGTTTCAAGTCAATACCTTTGATAGTATTCAAGATATTTGAATTTATAAAAAACTTTAACCAAAATTTCTAAGTTAAAAAGGGGCATTAATCTGTCAAAAATCAAAACAGAGTTATGGGGAGTGTTTCCTCATGTGTTGATGTTGATGGTAAACATATAGTTTGAATTTCAAGTCAATACCTTTGATAGTATTCAAGATATCTGACTTTATAAAAAACTTTAACCAACGCAGACGCCGACGCCGGGGCGAGTGCAATAGCCTCCTTATTCTTCGAATAGTCGAGCTAAAAAGGCATATCGTGGAAAGAAAACATCAAATAGTTCGCCAGATATGATATATATTGAAAGAGTATATAATGTTGCAACCAAAAATAAATGATGCTGTTAGGAAATGATTACCAGAATAGTTTACTGCCCATGTAAATTGAAGAGAGTTTTGACATCAAATTGTGGTATGTGACGTCATTTTTAGAGTGAACAATGATGCTTTAGGTATACTTTTTCAAAATGTTGTAGTTTTGCATGTACTGGACGTAGGTAACTGAAATTTTCCAATATTGATATTGAAATATTGTTTGTTTAAATATGCAAGAAAACTAGTTTCCAAGTATTTTGTCCGAAGGCCCATTTTCCCGCGTTGCTGGTCATATATACAATGCATTTATTTGACCCTGTAATTGTACCAACCTACCTACCCTACCTTTCAGGTGAACAACCGTGCCCACGCAATTCAAAATCAAAATCCTTCGGTAGTTACAGTCTGGACAAGGTCTCATGTGTCTATCTTATTCTATTAATATCTAAGTGTGACCTTGACCTTTGAGCTACCACCTTAAGAATTAATCCAAGCCAATTTAAAATCCTTGAATGTCTGAGGAATAAGGGCCTTGTGTTCATTTTTCGGCGCAGCCATCTTTTGACCGGAAGTTGGTTACATTTTCAACTGTGAATGACATGACAAGTAGAAAGTATAACATTTTTTAATTTCAGAAATTTACTCTGTAAGGCACTTTTTAATTGGATAATACTGACAAAAAAGGTCCATAAAATACTCTTGTTTTCAGCCTTTCTGGAATGGGTTTATAATAAGTATGTAAATAGTACATACCTATTAACATAATACTGTTAATTATAAGTGTAGAGTTATTATACTTTCTCCACCAGTGAATAACGGTCAGTATTTTGAGTAACATTTTTAATAAGAAAAACAAGGATTAAGTTTGTTTTCCTGATATACATGTCAGGGTATGGAGTTAATCACAGTTGGGGCAAGGATGTGTAAGCAGCCAGTTAGCTCAGTTGGGAGAGTACTTGCTTGTACAACCCTGTAAGAAAAGGGCACTGGGCTCACATCACGGTCAGGGAGCACATTTTTCTCAACCTGTGACATTTGGCACCTCGACTGCATAAAAATGAAACTTGTCAGGATTTTGACTATAAAATCTAGCTATTGCTCACTTTCATATACTCAAAATTGCTCCGACCATCTTTTTTAAAGTTCTTGTTAACATATAATATCTAAGTGTGACCTGTAGCTAGAATCCAAGGTTCGAATCCCAGTAAAAGTACAACTAGAATATGATATAAATGCCTTTTGCAAACATTGTTCAATAGCTTCATGTTCAATGTAAGTCAGTTTATATATTAAGTTTTCCAAAAATTACTAAAATGTTTTATACCTGTGAAACAATTCATTTTAGTTCAATCAGCTTACCCTTAATCTCTGATCAGCGAGTGACCAAAGTCTACTGGCATAGTCATTTGACGCACCAAGTATGAGAGCTTCATCAAGGTCAAACTCTAAGGCAGTGATACCAGCATTACTGCCCAGCAACGTCCCTTTACATGTACACTCACCTATCAAAATGGACATACATGTAGATGTATTAGAGTCTCCACTTCACATGTGTAACTATCGGATTTCACTGACCTAAAAGGTCCGGTGAACCTTTATAATTAACATACTGCATTATGCAAGTTTACTTTTCAACTTAAAGTACTAAGCACTTTACCAAATACTTAACTGAAATACCTGTCACTTTAAACATACCGTGGAGATTTTCTTTCATGTGTAACATTTACATTTTCCAGCTAACTGTTAAAAATACTTTTTAATTCCATCACAAGAATTTGTACATGTACTTTAATGGGAAAATATTAATAGCAGACAGTCATCATACACTGACTGGTATTCTCCGTAATGTTGGGCATAGATCTGTGTCCAAACACAGAGGCATAGTGATGTCATATTCTATATAATGCTACACAGAAATCTAGTAAATATCTTTAAAGGTTTGACCAAAATTTAGGAACATATTTCATAGGATAGAGCTCTCTGAAACTGAACGTTGACATCATCTATGAATATCTAATGAACACATGGCTGTCCAGAAACTTTTTCCATCAACAAAAGCAGCCATATTTAACACTGTCACGTCCTTTTTTCCTTACATGGTCATTACTAAATGAAAGACATTATTGAATTTTTATATGCTTTTATCTTTAACATGTTATGTCCTTTTTATAATGTGACAGTTTGTATTAAAAGAAAACTCTATCTCACAAAAAAATGTTGATCAAACCCCTTTTTATTTACCATGTTTTCCATGTTGTTTCTATCACTTAAATTTCAACAGCATTAAACTATACCTATCACTAAATGTGATTAATACCCCCAAAAGACTGCTGTATCATCTGAAGAAGTTATAAGTAACAGAATACCTTGCCAAAAAAACTAAAACAGAGATACGGTTCTTGGCAATAACTCTGTAATTTGTCAAGATATAGTTATGGTTTTTGTACACTGCACTTTCTCTCAATGTGCTGGACCACTGAATGAAGTTGAATTGAATTCCAACCAGTAGTTTTCAAGTTATGCTCCGGATATGGAAAAGTAACAAAGGGCAATAACTCTGTAATTAGTCAAGATACAGCTATGTTTTTTGTACACTGCATTCCTTCCATTGTGCTTGACCATTGTATGAAGTTGAATTGAATCCCAACCAGAATATTTCAAGTTATGCTCCAGACGTGGAAAAGTAACAAAGGGCAATAACTCTGTAACAAGTCAAAATATAGTTATGGTTCTTGTACACTGCACTTCCTTCCATTTTGCTTGACCATTTTATGAAGTTGTATTGAATTCCAACCAGTAGTTTACAAGTTATGCTCCGGACAAGGAAAAGTAACAAAGGGCAATAACTCTGTAATGGCTCAAGGTAGAGTTATGGTTCTTGTGCACTGCACTTTCTCTTAATGTGCTTGAACATTGTATGAAGTTGTATTGAATTCCAACCAGTAGTTTACAAGTAATGTTATGGACAAGGAAAATGCAACATTTACCCACCGACCGACTGAATAACCACCGGGTGACTCCTATATACCCCCTAAACTTTGTTTCTGGGGTATATAGATTTCCACAGACCAGATATACTGTATTATGTACCAAAGACTGACCTCCATGATATTCCCAGAGTTTGATTTTCCTGTCTGATCCCCCAGTGGCAAACAGACTACCTGTGGGACTCCATAATACAGCATTTACCTCACCTTCATGTGCATCCTACAATATCATATATAATAGTCTATAACATGGCATATCTACTAAAATATATGACAACTTGTTCTGATTTATGTTAATTAACACTAAACCAACTTTGCCACAAATTGCACTGCTAGTTTATAAACTGACCTTTTATTGACTATTCAAGCTTTTGCACACAACTCTTATTCTTTTTCTCTTATTTTTCTGATGTGTTTCATGCCAAGTCAAAAATGCTTTCAAACTAGAGTAACAAAACCTGTACTCTTCTGTACGTACCATTTGCAGTAAAACAGAGAAGGTTACACTTACAAGAATGTGATACGACTTACCATTTTACATTGAGCTTTTGTTGGCAGTGATGCACTTAAGCATATTGGTGGAACACCTTTCATATAACCATCAGAACGCCTGAAAACCGAGCGTAAAACCAACATCAACATGCACTATAACATTGCTCTTGGTAATAAACAGGCTGTTAGCAATATATAAAACACCCACTCCAATGATAAACTAATGTTTCAATTCACTTGATTTTTCCTAAAACACAAAGTACCTGTTGATCAAGATTGTGCAAGTTGGATGATTTAGTTTTTTATTTTACCTTCATCTGCAATACTTGAAATCCATATATTTAAAATAACAAAATTAATGTACAATTCAATTATGTTAATAGACTTTCTGAGAGTATGCATGCATGGAATTTTAACATAATCTAGGTTTTAGACACCAAAATCAATCCGTGAACACAGACAAGAACCGCATCACCAGATGCGATTAACAATGCTGAAATAAGTTGAACAACTGTCACACCAAGACACAAAGTTGTCAGCTTGGAGTAGAATGAGTGAATAAAGAACAATTACATACTCTGGTTTAATCTGAACTGGCTCACTGGCGGCATCTTCTAAATCTTTCTGTAAACGTTCCTGTTTGTGCCTGCAAATACAACGGAACTCTACAATTCTACATCTTGGTGATACAGTGCAACCTCTCAGGAGCAAATATCTAGGACACAGTGTTGTAGAAAGTACTTGAAAGGTTGATTTCCTATTACATATCTGATACAAAGGGAAAGAAAATGTGTGTCTTTAGGGAGGTTGCTGCTCTTGTTCGGTGTCGTTTGGGGAGGTTGGACTGTATTCTCCAGGGTGTAATCTATAATGACATTTCACCAGCTATAGAACTTCCTAATCTTGACTACATCTTGAGGGAGTCTCAGAAGTGATTAATCTAATTTATAGGTACTTGTTTTGCAATAGAGGATAACAGTACAACCTAGTACCTAAAGAATCTATCATTTTCTTGATTCATTACATCAGCCTCCTTCATCTTGTGGGTAAGCCAGCGTGCCATCAGCTCACTATTTTCTTCCTGTACTTTACGGTATTTCTCTTCCAGAGCGGTAAATGCCATCTGTAATGCTTGATGCTCATCTTTCAACGTCTGCAAAATATATACAGCTGTGTGACAGTCAAATATCTAACAACCAACCTTATCACTTACACTAGATGCACTATTCAATGGTCCAGGAAGAAAGCAGAAGGATGAAAGCAGACGGATGCACTGACTGGTGAATGACTGATAATGATGTCAAGTATGAGGTACAGTCAAGACTGTCTGTAGTGACCGACGTTCGGAGAATTAAAAAAAGGTCACTGTAGACAAGGGGTCACTATACGCAGTATGTGTATGAAATGATAAAGTGTCTGGCAAATAGTAAATATTGATTAACTGGTAAGCAATTTGCTTGCTACATTATATTACTGTCAGTATAAACAAGTTATTGGCAGGCTTTTTAATGTGGACAGACAGACAAAGTGATCCCCTATGTTGGCAGACTCTTTGTGTCCATTGGAACGTTGTTCTGTATGTTTTCCATTATTTCAACTTTACGTTTTTTTTCAACGCCTGAATTTGAGTTTTGCCAACGTGTCTCCACTCTCCGCAACTACGCGTGCGCCGCATTCCATTATCTAGTAGTTTTGTAGTACCCTTTTTTCTCAAGAGTTAAATATTGTGTATTGAGTGTGCGAGTGATCAGTCCGGTTTTATTATTTTCATTGAAAAACCCGTTTTTGTTATTTCCAATAAAGATAACCAGTCATGCAAATATTTAACTGTACGAGTTTACTCCCCGTTAAAAAAAGTCGCCGAGTTCCCCGGAGGAAAAAAGGTCGGGGTCGCCTGGACGGACTAGACAGGGAGTGGCTAACCACAAGCCATTTTAAGAGTAAAATGTTACGGGAGGAGCATAGAAGAGTCGCTGTTGACAGAATGTCGCTGAAAACAGGGGGTCGCTAAGACAGTCCCGACTGTACATGGATTCAGTTTCCTTGGAAGGTATTTTGTTAGGACATAATTACAGCCGTGGCTATAACTGTACAGCATTTCCCGATAGTATACTTTCATACAGAGACGTTTTACACTAGCTAAATCCGATACAACTTTAAGTGGAAGATTCTATTATAAACAACCGCTCAAAATAGGGGTGTACCATATACCTAAAAACAAAAATAATATCAAACAGGGAATGCCACATACCAAAAACGCAGCCTCCCCAAAACGAGCCCCATAGCACCCAGAAGTGCACACCACCAACACACACACACACACAACACACACACACACAATCATGTACACACACACACACACAAGTTCTAAGCCAGGTTTCGATCGATAAATACAACGTGTAGTACCCGACCTTTAGTGTGAGTTGCATTGTTTAAAAAAAGTATTTACATTCAAAGTTTGTAATTAAATAAATACATCTCAATGCTGTTTAATTTCACAAAATTCGTAACAAAGTTGAAACGGAAATATAGGTTACTTTCCGTGACTGAATAGAATACAATCGCACATCTTGAAAATTTAGAATCTAACTTCAAACATTATTTTAAAACGATAATATTACAATCCCATTATTACGGTGTCACTGTATAACGGACAAATTTAAATAGATCTGTACAGGTATTTACGAGCATGTTGTGAACAGATATCCCTTATACAAAAAGAGTGACATCGATGAGTGTACAGAAATTTTCCCGAGACCTTCATATGCAGCTCCCCGGAATGTGATCGAAAGAGTACAAAAGTTATTCTTTCACGGTTTTGTTTGTACTCGTGTGTACAAGTTATTACATACATGAAGTAAACTCCGAGACTGACTTGTGATTTCACCAACTTGGCGCAGCCAGTGAGTTGATATGTCATAGAACTGTTACACTTATTATTATCATAATAATGTATGTGTGTAGCCAATGACACTGAAAATAGATTTGCACGCGAGAGTAAATATAGCGGTCACACTGACGACATGTACATTGTAACGTTCTAGTTGGAAACAAAATGTCCGTGTCAAAAGCATTCAGTTTTTAATCACAGTAACAGAGTCTGTCGTTTTCCCGTCGTTTTATTGTAATGAAATTCGTTAGTATATGTTTTCTTTATCATTGATTCTATGTTTTTACATCAAAACGTAAAGTAAAAATATATAGTAAGTTAAAGCGGGATAACATGGTCTCGCTGCACAACATGATTCTATCAAGTTTGGTCAATGAACATTTACAAATTTCCATATTTTCATCATGTATAATACATGTACATATTAATGAAATAAACAAATTGTATATGAGATAAAATAACCCGTCTGCCATGTCTGTCGTTTCATTTTCATGTTCAAATTTTGCTGATTTGAATTTTTTCCGAGACTCGTTAACCCCAACTCTTTCCCGAAAATAAAAGGATAGGAGAAGCCATAGGCTTTCAAGGTAAAACGAAAAGTTTCGTGTTCACTGTCGGGCTGGCGTTACGTAGACTGGAAATATTGATTTCACAGAAAAGAAATTTCAATTTTGAACAAGTAAAGATTTCGGCAGGCAGGTAAATTTGTCAGAAGCCGAATACGGCAAAAGTGTTTGAATAGATAACAAGTGCTGCGACTTATTATTATTATGATCAATTTCGGAAAAACATTTTCTTCTCATTTTGGTAAAACATGGACAGGACGATGTGAAAAAGGCATTTTATGAAAGAGGTATCATATGATCATCAATTATGTAGGATGGCGTACTGCAGTTTTAATTAAAATTAAGCAGCTAATACTCTTCGTTATATCTTAAAGAACTGAATTGTACAAATATTGTCATACGCATAAAGACAATTCAAACAAGGCTTGAGAATATGCACCCAAAACTGTGCTTTTCGGTTTTATTTAAAAAATGTATATTATGACTTCATTAGATACTAGTTCCAGCGTAAAGTTCCGGGAACATAATACATTTATAATAATTCATGAACTTGCGGTAGCGATTTAGATTATCAGCAAGAGATATATTGAATCATTCACAAAGAAATGACCCCTGCCCCTGAATCACCGCAGGAATACTACACAATGTAAATTTATATATATTTTCTTCCATATAAACATCTTCGCGGATTGTAGCTACTTCAGACCGTTTTGGATTTTTTGCAACGGGCTGTAAATATTACAAATACTCATCACACGGTAATATAATAAAGTGTTTCATTTTCTTATTTTGGAATCCAGACACCTTCGTGTGACCTCGTAAGAAACCTCGAGTCTCTGGTTATGAAGATTGGTTTTGCGGCACAACCTGTCAACAAATATAATTGAGTAACACGGATATTTCATACTGACCTTGAATTGGGTACAAGCTACGCTTTTCTGACCTCTCGGGATAAACTGAGGTGTAACCTCACGGCTTTGTGAATCACGGCTTTGAGAAGCTATCGTTTGGTAATAAATTACACCGACTCCAATGATATGCTGCTTCAAAACTTTCTTAACTCTATGCCGCTACGCCAATTTTACATGAAACGGACTGGTGATTGGACAGTGCATAAACTGCCACATGTAGTTACTTTCCGGGTCATGTACAGTAAATGCAAACTGGCTGAGATAGAGATTGGTCAGATTTTTTTTGAATGATGAATTCTTGACAAGTTCACTAAAAATAGTCGAGAGGTTAAGATCGCCGGTCAGTTTTTTATGTCACGCTAATAACGTTGATGGTTGAGAAAGACGACACTGTCTTTCGGAGGATGAAGTATTTGACTAAATTGTCAGTCACAGGTGATTTTAAATCCGCTGAAATCTTTTTACCTTGTGCATAAGATCTGCCACATTTACTTGTCTTCATTCTGTATTTTATGACGAATAGAACTGTTTATAAATTTAAGCACATGTACTAACGACGTGAATGTACTAACGACACCCCTATTTTAAGCGGTAATTTTATAATGGATTCTCCCACTTTATGTATCGACAGATGTATCGGTTTTTTGTAAGAAAGAAAGGTGAATAGGCGTAGTTAAACTAATATGAAATGCTGCAGATCAATGGCCACGGCTGTAAAATACCAGTATGCCATATACGACAGTATGAATATGTCAAACCTTACACTGCAGTTTCTGTCCTTTTAAATCAACATCTAGGTTATCTCTTCAAATCACTCTGTTATAGTTTACTGGTAACTGATTTTCAGCAATTAAGACAGATGCATATTTCCACACTCTTGTTTAAAAATCAAACAAAAAATCATTTATTCATTAAGCAATTAACCTTTCAATAATTTGTGACAATGGTTCAGATATGAGCATTTTTTTTATAATCTAGTATTTCTATTTCTTGTACCTAGTATACCCTACCTGATTTGTGGCTTCTAGTTCAAACACTGTAGACTCCAAATGTTTTATTTCTGTCTTTAGACTGTTTTCTATAGCCAAAGCATCCATCAACCTGTAAAAACATAGGTCAAGCTTTCAGAAACGTAATTTAAGCTCAGAGAAACATATTTCAAGCCTATAGTTACATAATTCAAGCTTACAGAAACGTAATTCAAACAAACAGAAACATAATTAAAGCTTACAGAAACATATTTAAAGCTTACAGAAACATAACTCAAACTTACAGAAACATAACCCAAGCTTATAGAAACATAATTCAAGCATGCAGTAACATAATTCAAACTTACAGAGAAATAATTCGAAGTGACAGAATCATAATTCAAACTTACAGAAACATAATTCGAATTTACAGAAACATAATTCAAGCATGCAGTGACAGAATTCAAGCTTACAGAAAGGTAATCCACACTTACAGAAACATAATTCAAACTGTCCGTTACTGTTCAAAGAATACTAAATGACATATTGCCAACAAAGCAGCTGACAAAGTAGACCTTGCTCAGATGACCAGTGTGTGTAGACTAAAAAAGGTCTACATGGTTTTCCCCGGCCCCCCCTTCCTCAGGTGGCATGATCGTAGCTGGGACCTATTTTTGTATGCTATTTTTCTACTGCTATCTTTATCATTTTCAGTAAAAGGTTTGATAACTGGAAGTTGCACAGGTGCTTAAGTTATTGAAGGTCCGGAGTTAACAGAACCCCAGGCATTTACAATGGCAATATTTTATTATAAAGTACATTGTTTTTTCCTCCTGTTATGGCTGTTAGTGTCATCATTAATCTTAAATATGCACCAGTTTTATTTATGACATACCAAATGTTCTATGATAAATTTATTAAATGAAAACAACACGTCTATTTCCACTGTACCATTGACTCATTATGATATAATGCTAGTGACATTTTCAAAGTAACTTTTAAAAAAAGTTACAGAATGATGTTAACCATTCGATGATGTAATTTCTTCAAGTCTTAAAAATAAACAAAACTAGAGCTATCACTAAATGTGATTAATACCCCCAAAAGGATTGCTTTATAAACTGAAGAAGTTCGTAGTAACATAATACCTTGCAAACAAACTAAAAAGAGATATTGTTCTTAGCAGTTCCTCTCATTGTGCTTGACCATTGTATGAAGTTAAATTGAATTCCAACTTGTAGTTTTCGAAAAATGCTCCAGACAGGGAAAAGTAACAAAGGGCAATAACACTGTAATTAGTCAAGATGGAGTTATGGTTCCTGTGCACTGCACCCCTCTCACTGTGCTTGACCATTGTATGAAGTTGTATTGAATTCCAACCAGAAGTTTTCAAGTTATGCCCGGACAAGGAAAAGTAACAAAGGGTAATAACCTGTAATTAGTCAAGATGGAGTTATAGTTCTTGTGCACTGCACTTCCCTCAATGTACTTGACCATTGTATGAAGTTGTATTGAATTCCAACCAGTAGTTTTCAAGTTATGCTACGGACAAGTAAAAGTAACAAAGGGCAATAACTCAGTAAATACTCAAGATAGAGTTATAGTTCTTGTACACTGCACTTCCTCTGAGTGTGCTTGATCATTGTATGAACTTGTATTGAATTCCAACTAGTAGTTTTCAAGTTATGCCCGGACAAGGAAAAGTAACAAAGGGCAATAACTCTGTAATGAGTCAAGATGGAGTTATGGTTCTTGTGCACTGCACTTCCCTCAATGTGCTTGACCATTGTATGAAGTTGTATTGAATTCCAACTTGTAGTTTTCAAGTTATGCTCCGGACAAGGAAAAGTAACAAAGGGCAATAACTCTGTAATTAGTCAAGATGGAGTTATAGTTCTTGTGCACTGCACTTCCTCTCAATGTGCTTGACCATTGTATGAAGTTGTATTGAATTCCAACTAGTAGTTTTCAAGTTATGCTCGGACAAGGAAAATGCAACAGACCGCCCGACCGACCGACCGACTGACCAACCGACCGACCGACCGACCAACCACCGGGTGACTCCTATATACCCCCCTAAACTTCGTTTTGGGGGTATAATAATTCTTTAATTCTTTTTCAAATAGTATACAAATATACTGAAACATTAATTTCTTTTCTTCACACAAAAATATGAAACTGGCCGACTTATTTTTCTTAATTTCGTCTAATTGAATCAAAGCAGTAAGTGACTGTAGTTGGTAGACAAATTGAAATGTGCACACAATATTTTATACAGTTGTGCCATTAAGCTCTCCATTTAGTAATGGACATAAAAAATTATTTAATGACAATTAACAATAGAAGTTTTTCTTGTGATTTGTCAAACAAGACTGTCAAACTGCCACAAAATACACCTGTCAAGAAGGCATAACTCAGTATCTGGCAGTTCAAAGGTTTCGTAAAACCTGTTAGACTTTACCTGGGATAATAGAGTGGATAAGGCTAATTCACCTCTTTGAACTATAGAGCTGAGAAGGCCAATTTCATCATTTTTTTATATTTCAAGGGCTATAATCCAAGTGCCTTGGGCAATTTGCTGGTTATCAAACTTGGCCTAGACATTATGCCCACAAATATTTTCATTTGATGTAGAGAGCGGGAATGGCTAATTTGGCAAAATTCAAGGGCCATTATCCAAAAGTGACTGCGTCGATTTGGCTGGTTATTGAACTTGTTTGAGACAATATGCCCACAAACATGTTCAGCAAGTTTGGTGAAGATCAGATACCAGGTGAGCTAAAAAGAAATTCACAAGGCAATGCAACATGCCAAATATCTAAGCTCTAGGTATTGATGTTCAGAGAAGAAGATTTTTAAAGTTTTTCCAATATAAGCCTATGTATGGCAAAACTCAGGGGTTATGATGCATAATTTTGGTAGAGGTCCACAAGGCAATGCTACATGCCAAATATCTAAGCTTCCAATTCTTCGAACAACTTTGATAGAGCTTCATGCAAGGACCATCCCTGCCAAGTTTCATAAACATTGGTCTTTCCTTCTTGTTTTCTGTTTCAACAATCTGTATTATCTTCTTGTACTGATACATACGTTTGTACATTACTGGGGGCACATGACCTTTTTATTTCTTTTTTCTCCTTTTTTCATAAAAACATATATTTGCACATAGATACATACAGTAGAATTTCACATTACGACCACACCGAAAATGCGACCATGCCGCTATTACCACTATTATTTTATAGAGCCAACTGTTTTTATCATAATTTTATTATATTCTATTAGTCGTTTATATCAGTAAAGCGACCACCCCGCTATTCCACTAAAGCGACAATCGTATCCTGTCTCTAATAAGCGATTTAAACTGTTTTATTGTCCGCTAATCAGACCACAGCATTTATCCCTGTCTAGGGCCTCCAGGCATTACCACTGTATTTTATCCTGCCGCGCACCTCCAGAAATTATCTACACACATGGGTCCCTTTGTTGATTATGTCAATTACAAGACATAGGGTCAATTTATCAAATGAAACCTTAATTGGATAACAAAAGGATGTAAATGACAGTTCAGAATTAATAAATTGAGGGAGCATCATTTGATTGGGACCCCAGATTGTAAACTTAAGAAATTGCAGACCAAACTGCAGAATAATTTGCATGACATGTACCTTATGTTTGTACACATTTAAGTCAGGTATTATGATAATCTGTACCTGGGCAATTACTTCACGATTAAATCAATATATCTTCTGATTGATTGTATCTCATTAATCTAATTCTACTGCACAAGAATGAAAAATAAAAAATTTCATTAATTTAACCCGGACATTTGAACTTGTTTCTGACCAATAAATTTACGTGCATGTGCAGATCTTTATTTTTTATTTTCTCTCATTTGTTTATCTTACATATTAACTATAGAGAAAGCAAAAGAAAGTATGAATAGTCTGACACTAGAGTATTTTCATTTTTGACAGATGGGTCTATTAAGTCAATTCGCTATTGAGACCGCTCCGCTATTAAGACCATTTATCAAAAGTACGGAAAGTGGTCGTAATAGCGGAATTCTACTGAATATATATATTCCTTCTATAAAATTGAATTTTGCATGTTAAGTCTATGCTAAAATATCTTATGATGTTATTTGCAAATGCATGTTGCGTGTATGTGTGATGTAAGTGAATAAACAGGGCTACCCATTTGGGACCTAGAAAAAAAACAACAACAAAAAACAACATTGGTCCAGTGGTTTCAACGGAGAAGTTTTTTTAAGGAAATGGTGAAAGGACATACAATGTACAACGGACATACAGCTGGACGGTGAGTGATCATAATAGCTCACCCTGGCACTATGTGAACTGAGGACCTTTGTCGTTCAGGCACTACATATTGCAGTGAAAACATAATGTAAATCTAGATATAAATCAAGCATTTAAACTTACTTTGAATCTTTTAGCTGTAATTCCTTCTCTTTTTCTTTCATTGCATTAGTGAGATCAATTATATGCTGGGCATTCTAAAATAAAAGTAATCTAAGATAAATATTCTGAAACAGATTGTCTGATCAAAACATATCTACAAATTTGGTTGCCTGGTTAGCTGAACAATAGACAAGACGTCAAGTATTCTACAACTTACTCTTGTCTGACTCTTTGTTATTATCCACCAACTGTATTTTTGTTGTTTCTGCGCAAGAGCAGTTTAAACTGTACACATTTTATTAGGTCAAAAATTTATGTCCCATCAAATTTCTCTATGTAAGCAATTCTACAGATGTCAAAATATTAATAACCTTTCAACAATAGGTATTTCCAAAATTTTATGCAATTCCTAACAAAGATATAGGCATTGACTTTGATGCAAAACATCAAAAAACACTTATTTATTCTTTCACTACATGAAATAAACAAACTAAAGTTTCTAGACTGTACAAAATAAATATTAAGGACACCAGACCAGTGTTAACTGTAACTAATATTTTCCTGGCTTAATTGTGTAAGTTTATATTTCAGAGAAATAATTGTTGTAAAATTCAACTTTGTTACTACTGGTGTGGTATGCTTATATGTCAATTTTAAAAACTGTGACAAAGAAAATAAATATAATTGCTTGTATTAAATTGAAAATTTGCAGATTTTTTTTCAAATAAATTTGACCTCACATGAAAATATAAATAAATCAAAGCATAGTAAGCTTGATAATGACAGCTGACTATAACAAGAGCTGTCTCATGACAGCACGCTCGACTACTCGAAAGCTTGACAGTAAAATGGGTTTTTCAGTCTAAGAACAGGACTGGTGTATTGTGCAATTGTCTATAAGAATTAAGGTCAAAGATATGAAACTTGTTCAAATACCTCTGTAAATGTACATTATGTTCAAAGCCCGGTTACCCTGGATTCTGTAAGTCAACTGGAAGGAGGGGGGGGGGGGGGATAATTTCAAAGAAATACATGACCTTGTATATTTGATCATGAATGACTTTGTAACATTTCAATATTGATATGCATAAAATTAAAACTGCTGCATGCTGCATGATTATTTTATGGCATTTCAAAAATAAGCCATTTTGAGTATTTCAGCCTGGTAAAAACTGAGAAAAAAATTCTAAGTTAAAAAGGGGCATAAGTCTGTTAAAAATCAAAAACAGTGGTGAAGATGTTGATAGTAAACATACACTTTAAGTTTCAAGTCAATATGTTTGATAGTATTCAAGATATTAGACTTTATAAAAATCTTTAACTAAAATTGTAAGTTGAAAAGGGACATAAATCTGTAAAAAAAATCCAAACAGAGTGATGGGGATTGTTTCCTTAGGTGTAGATGATGATGGTAAAGATATATTTTGAGTTTCAAGTCAATACCTTTGACAGAATTCAAGATATTTGACTTTATAAAAATCTTTAACAAAAAATTCTAAGTTAAAAAGGAGCATAAATCTGTCAAAAATCAAAACAAGAGTTATGGGGATTGTTTCCCCAGGTGTAGATATTAATGGTAAAGATATATTTTGAGTTTCAAGTCAATACCTTTGATAGTCTTCAAGATATTTGTCTTTATAAAACAAGAGGGCCATGATGGCCCTATGTCGCTCACCTGACTACCATTGGCTATAATACAAGGGGTCAAGATTCTACATAATTTGTAGAGGTCCACTACACAATGCTAAGTAACATTCCAAATAAATATTCTCTGCCCGTAGGCCTTCTTATTTTTTTATGTTTTCCCTATATAAGCATATGTGAAATCAAGTCACATTCCTCCCACCCACCCCCCTCACAGGAAGGGTAAATTTTGACCTGGGGGTCATAATTTGAACAGTATTGGTAGAAGTCCAATAGGCATTTTTACATACCAAATATCTAATCTCTAGGCCTTGTGGTTTCAGAGAAGAAGATTTTTTAAGTTTTTCCTATATAAGCCTATGCAAAACCAAGTGACCCCATAGGGTGGGGTCAGTTTGGCCCGGGGGTCATGATTAGAACAATCTTGGTAAAAGTCCACTAACCAATGCTACATACAAAAAATATAATCTTCATGCCTTGTGTTTTAAAAAAAAAAAATTTTTAAATTTTTTTTTTTTTTTAAATAAAAAAAAAAAAAAAAAACCCCCCAAAAAAAATATATTTTAACAAAAAAAATAAAAAAAAAAAAAAAAAAAAAAAAAAAAAAAAAAAAAAAAAAAAAAAAAAAAAAATTATAAAAAAAAAAAAAAAAAAAAATTTTTTTTTTATAAAAAAAAAAAAAAAAAAAAAAAAAAAAAAAAAAAAAATTAAAAAAAAAAAAAAAAAAAAAAAAAAAAAAAAAAAAAAAAAAAAAAAAAAAAAAAAAAAAAAAAAAAAAAAAAAAAAATAAAAATTTTTATATTAAAAAAAAAAAATTTTTTTTTTTTTTTTTTTTTTTTAAAAAAAAAAAAATAATTAAAAAAATAATATATTTTTTTTTTTTTTTATTTTATTTTAAAAAAAAAAAAATAAAAATATATTTTATAATAAAGGTTTCAGAGGAGATGTCGTTTGAAGAAAATGGTGGACTGACGGACGTACGACGGACAGAATGCGATCCTAATAGCTCACTCTGGCACTTTGTGCCAGGTGAGCTAAAAACTTTAACCAAAAGTTCTAAGTTAAAAAGAAACTGTTATGTACCTCTCCTCTACGTTTGTGTAAATCAGTAAGGTCCTCTTGAACTCTAAACAGTTTCTGCTCAAGTTGCTGAGTTCTTTCATTGCTGGTCCCAACCCCACCACCGCCCCTGAAAATATTCAAATATAGCTAAACTTTGTTCGCTCAAACTCCATTAGCTTGCAAACAACTCAACCTTGCTCAACGGTCCTGGCATGTTCTTCACAAATTTGAGAATGGGAACAGATAGCAAACAACTTTTTATCGCTATAGAGTTAACCTGGTTAGAAACCCAGAGGTAGTCTCATGTGTATTGGTGTGAAAACATGTAAAAACATCGCTTATGCATTTGAAACCCCTTCCTTTGTGTTCATGTACAACAGTACACATAAAACATACAGAAACTGTAATGAAACAATGCTTAAACACCAAATGCCAATTTAAAGCTTAGCCCTCTGATAAACTTTGTGTTTCTAGCACTCAAGGGAATAAAAATGCATTTCTAGAACACTTCTAAAGGAATTTTCAATGTGTTTTTAACCAAGCAAGTCTGTTCTGTAGTGATGTGTTAGGATAAAAACAGTCAATATCTAAATTAAAAGATTAAAAAGTCTATATCAGGGGTCTCATTTATCCATTTTTGGAGCCAAAAATGTCACAAATTTCAAAGAGATTTAGCTTAATTTTACCGATTTTCCTTCTATTTATAATGTATTTTCGCAATCCTGTTTTTTGATAAGGAAAAGATTTTTAAAAATTTTTTTTACTGACTTTTATTACCGATTTTCACCTTTAGTCACGTAAGGCATTAGGAGAAATATGCACAAAAGTGGAGAGTGGGGTGAGTGACAAAAACAATGTAAATAATACTCCATTTTGTGGAGTGACGTCGCAGCCGTTTGGAATGACTCTATCTTTGGCGGGCCCTTGCAATTCTCAAATTTGAGCAAAAGATAACATAACATATAATATACAGCTGTATATATTGCGCATGTTCTGAAAGTTTACAGGCAGTTCGAAAGTGATAAAAACTAGAACTAGCACTGAAGGTGATGAAAACCCCCCAAACACCCCACTGACACTGTATTTGAAATTTATGTAATATTTGATGCTTTGATTATTGGACCTGCACAACTCAAGGCTTCTGTGAAGTTTAATTAAATTTTGACCAGCAGGGTTGGAGATTAAAAGGGAACAAGATTTTACTATCACAAGTCCCTGTGACCTTTGATCTAGTGACCCAAAACATGGACCATGCTAGTGACCCGAAACATGGACCATGCACAACAAGACATGGTGCTTATTACTTCTATAAAGTATCATTAACTTCTGACTAGGGATTTGGAGATTTCGCGTCAATAAGATTTTACTATCTCGAGCCCCTGTGACCTTGACCTTTAATTGAGTGACCCTAAACATCGACCATGCACAACTAAGCATTGCGCTTATCACTTCTGTGAAGTATTATTACATTCTGACCAGGGGTTTTGAAAATTTCGAAAAATGGCCGAGAATTTTGCAAAGAAAAATAATTGTAATACATTTATTTAACTTTACAACAAACGTGAACTTCTATCCTTCGATTTCACCTCACAAACAATGTGTGATTTCACTGTTGAGATGATCCGGCTGTGAGAAACTTACAAATTTAAATGAATGCCCGCGGTACAGCATCGATGAAAGGCAATTATGCAAGCACAGGGTTGTCATTAAGTTTTTGTTGAACCGGCTGAAATAGAAAAGTAGGCGGACAGGTAGGGGGGTCCTGGGGCATGCCCCTCCCCTTCCCCCCACGAAATACTTTGTTCAAAGGTAAGCTTGTTTGGGAATATATGTTTTGTTTAATATCACATGTACTTTGACAGTCAAGGTTCATTTTGAAGAAAATATCAAACTTCTTTTTCAAAAGTATTTTTTCCTTTAGTTTTGTTTTGGTTGTGTGTGCAACATATTTATCTAGGTACTATGCTTAACTTGCATTCTTAAACATAGAAGTATTTTGTCATTTTGACAGCTCTACAGTACAGGTCTGGACAATTATGCCAAAAATGCAAAGTGACAAGTTTTTCACTCCACACTTCCAACGTTTTGTTTTAAATAAAGAAAGGTTGGAACTTTTTAATGTTAATTGATAAATACTTTTTGCATTCACAAATAAACGAACATGTGTAACAGAGTATTGGAAAGCTCAAATTGATTTAAAGAAATTTTAAACAATTTGCATATTCATTTTCATAATAAAATAATTTTAGTTAATATTATAAATTTTCATAACAAAATGCAAAGATCAAGATTTTAGTTATGATTGAGAAATAGCCCTTGGCTTCTCTATAGATTACTTTGTGACATTTATTTCCTGAGCTAGAAATTTTAATTGTTAGATCATAACACCATCTGATCAGCAGATTAGATAACATGTGTTTTCTTGACCTCTGGTCATTATCATTTGACACTTTTTAATTTTTTTCCATTGACTAGTTACAATTAACAGGCTCCAACCATTTTTGAATCAACAATAATGTTTAGGCTATATAAGTTAAGTTAGTCAGTCTTAAAGAGGTCTTCGGCTTCATCTTAATCTTCAAGTAAACGTTACAATCGAAACATCTAAATTTACTCATTAAGAAATAATTTGGTGCTAGCTTAAATATATTGTGTCATTGGAATACTTAAACTTGCATAATTTGGAACTTCACATTAATTGTAATATTGAGGAAGAATTATTGAATTCTATTTGGACATTGTATGCTGTTACTGTTTGTTAATATAATAATTAATCCATCACATGAAATAAAGTATAAAACTGCATGAACTTCTTTGAGCTTGTGACCGCACAATAAGGACCAACCAACCGTACTACCGAGGTGTTACAGTGGCGACCCTTGAGCTAAAGATTCCCCCCGGTCACTAGCAGCTATCGCCTGGGCACCTTCGGTCACACATAACTAAGTCAGTGGTGTCACTCAGCTTGGATTTGCAAACAATTTTAACAAGAGCTGTCAGTAGGACAGCACGCTCGACTTTTTTAGTGCTTGCCAATAAAACAAAACTTTGACAGTTAAGGGCACACAAGACTTTAACTAGGAATTTCTAAGTACAAATGAAGAAACATTTTCACAGAGTTATCTTCTCATGCTTACAGATAGGTTTCATGATGGTACATAAGTGCTACAACTTTCAATGTAATATCTCAAATGGATAAGTCAACAAGTGGACAAGAATGAAAATTTTAACTGAATTTTGGCCATAATTCAAATAAAATCCTTAACAGAATAACCTTCTCCTGCCCATGTTTGGGGATCATGATGGTAAACAAGTATTCCAACTTTCAAATTAATATATCAAACAGTTTAGTCAAAAAGTGGACTCGTACGAAAAACTTAACCCAGATAAGTCGATAAAGGGCCTTAATTTTTAAAACAAATCCCTGACAGAGTTACCTTCTCTTGCCTACAGATGGGGGTAATGGTGTAAACAAGCATTCAAAGTTTCGAAGCAATATCTCAAAGGGTTAAGGCAATAAGTGGATTTTAACCATATTCAATGTATGTGCTCTTGTCTGTTGATGTAGGTCATGATGGTAAACAAGTATGGTAAGTTTCAAAGCAATACCTCTAATTGTTTTGAAATAAAGTGAGGTGGTACAAAAAACTTAACCAAGCTCATTACACCTTCTAAATAAAAAAAGGGCCCTAATTCTGTCAAAAAGCTTGACAGAGTTATGTACTCTTGTCTGTAGATCGATGTTATGATGGTTAACAAGTATGGTAAGTTTCAAAGACATACATGTACCTGTAATATTTTTGAAACAAAGTGGGGTGGTACGAAAAACTTAACCAAAGTGTGACACCAACGCAGACGCGGAAGCCGACACCAGGGCGAGTAGGATAGCTCCCCTTTTCTTCGAAAAGTCGAGCTAAAAATGACTGGATTAGTTTCGTCGTTCTTCGTGACAGGCCATATTGTTCACACCTATCGCGAGTGACAAAATGCTAAGGCACCAATTTAGATCAAAATTTCCTCTCAGAACGGCCATGAAGCAACGCCACTAAATGGAGTCAGTTTTGTTCTCTCTCTGAGTTACGTGAAGTCATGTTATTTCCACTTACTACACACTTCGAGTTTTTTGCATAATCCTCTACCGGCCTGTACAGTAAATATTGGACAATTTTAAACCAGTCATGGCGATGGGCTAAATATTGAAAAGAGATGTTATAGGAGAAAAGGGCCATTTTTAGCAGTAAGGACAATTTATTACAAAAACATGTGGCGATTTAAAAAAGTTCTTTTTCTTAATTTGAACCAGCCCAAATTCCACTTGAACCGTCCATTTCAGCCGGCGGCCGATTCTTATTGATAACTCTGCAAGCATCAATATTTTGACAACTTGAGACAACTTCAGGCAAATATCAAGTATATATCAACTTTTAATCCATATCAATTATGTAATACAACGTGGCTACCAATTAGATTGTACATTGCTATTTCCGGCCGTCCAATTATACGCTTAGCGAATGGATAATATGACTTGATGTCAGAAAAAGGTATTTTATGTTTATGAAAAAAGATGTTCGCCAGGGAAGACTTTTTTTTCGCCACATGTTTTTTAGCCATTTACGAATTTGGCGTATTGCAGTGCAAACCCTGCTAATGTTAGGCAATAACAGACGTGATTTATAATCATCAAACAATCAGATAAGTAAAGCTATTTCAAATATTGCTTCCTTTATGGACAAAAGATTTTCAGTTAAAAACATCTTTCATGGATTATGTTATTTTTTGTACTCTTGCAGGCTAAAAATAAAGCTTATCTTATCTTGAAGATTAAATGCAAATAACTTACCCACTGTCAACTCGGATTTGCAGACTCAAGTTGTCTGCTTTAAGTCTTTCAGTTTCAAGTGTAAGTTGAACATTTTTCGACCTCAGTACAGACAACTGCTCGAAAAGCTTGCTCTCTAAAAAGATACGATATCAAACAGTTAAAAGCCGTCATATTTGCATCGCGAAATCATATTACATTACTTCAACTGATAAATTTCAGTGACTTTTTCAGATCAACAAAGTTGCAACTGAATAATGACAGTGACATTATTTGACTCACGTATGCCTATTAAATCGGAAAATTCTTGATATTCATGTCTGTTTCTGGTCTTTAAGCGCTGTGAAATGATTTTCTTCCATTCCGCAGTCTGTTTCGCCATCTTGCAATCAATCTGACAGATAGCCGTAGTCTCGACTTTTTATTTTTGCGTGATTTTCTTTTGATTTTCGGTTATAAATAAAAATACACAATTTTGAAACTATTGAAAAAACATCTGTATCAGTCACTTTCTCATTAGATACAAATGTTGCTTATTTTCAAAAAAGTTATCAAATAAACAAAAATTCGAAACTACGGCAACAACTCCAAACCGAAAGTAACTTCCTGGTTTCTAACAAAAACACCACAAAGCACAGTAAGACGGTATTTTATTGCGTTAAACCTTCATTGCTGTTTCTGTCTTCACTTTGAAAGATTTTGTATTTAACTGTTGCTGTTTATCGGCTCGATGCAAGATTAGACAGAGGTCCACTTAGTCTCACTATTTCCACTGGTTCGAAGACAAACCCCCTGCTGTAATTGACATTTTTTTGCCCATTTTCACAAATAAACGCCTATTTCAAACATAAGTTTACTATTCCCGTAGTAATGGTTCACAGAAACGCTTAAGTCCACATACCTTTTTACACACTGTTTTCCAAAATTTTAATTTACCAGGAGTTTTTAGTGTTTTTGCGGGCTTCGCCAGTCTGGGTTATGGTTTAAATGACGGGAGAACCCGTTGAATATCGGGAGAACAGCATGTATGTCTAGTATTTAATTGTAAAGTACAGTACTAAGACATGACTGTTTATTTTGTACTGGTAAGTAATTTAAGTGACTTCGATTACATCGAAATACTGTTGCACTTCACTGCAGTTAACTCACGAAGTGGTTTTACAGGTAAACTATCAAAGCTATCACTTTTAAACTTGGAATACCTGTTCACTATTAAATGTACGATAGAATGAAGGAAGACTTTTACAGGACACTGTTTCGCAAAAAATTGTACCAGAAATAAATAAACTGTAAAAAAATAAAATCAGACAAAACTTGGTGTCAGACACCCACAGGCGGTACTCTTGTTTATTTTTTGAAGGCCATAATATAAAGTTACTATATAATATTTGAATCATTTTGTAATCTATGACACACATACCTGTCTATCCTACAGTGTTAAGTGGTGGGAGAAAAACGTTTTTTTGTGCAAAAGACAATGTGTAGTTAATTAGTTTATATAGAAATTATATAAAATACGAGGATAAACATAAAGTCCCGCGACTACAAGAAACATAACTGTATTTAGCTCACCTGGCACACAAAATGCCAGGGTTAGCTATGTCGTACTTTGTCGGTCCGTCTACCATTTTTTTTCAATTGACATCTCCTCTGATTAAGTATAGATACCTAACAAACAATGTGTGATTTTTTATTCGTTATTTCATCTTTTAATAGTGCTATTAATGATGATTTAATTATTTGTATGTTTGCTAAGGAATGACTTAAAAAAATAGTGTGTTTGTCAGTTAATAATCATCTAATCCTCACTGTTTGAATCGTTTTCACATCAGCTGCTAATTATCCTCCAGGCATATACCTAAGATAATAGTGACAATTAACACAAATGCGTGTGACACATCCCTAATTAACCAATTAACAATATTATTATTGACTATATATTTAAAATGGGACGTAGGTTGATGTTTTATAAGCTTTGTAGGATTTATTTTTTCAAAACAAATTTTTAATTTAGAGGGAGTTTTTAGCTCGACCGGCACAAAGTGCCAGAGTGAGCTATTAGGATCACATTCTGTCCGTTGTACGTAGTACGTCGTACGTCCATCCACCATTTCCTTCAAACGACATCTCCTCTGAAGCCACTGGGCCAATGTTGATGAAACTTTGCAGGGATGTTCCTTGCATGAAGCTCTATCAAAGTTGTTCAAAGAATTCCATTCCATGCAGAACTCTGGTTGCTATGGCAACAAATAGGAAAATCTTAAAAAATCTTCTTCTCTGAAAGCACAAGGCCTAGAGCTTAGATATTTGGCATGTAGCATTGTCTAGTGGACCTCTACCAAGATTGTTTAAATTATGACCCCCGGGTCAAAATTGACCCCGCCAGGGGTGGTCACTTAGTTTTGCATAGGCTTTATAAAGGAAAAAATTTAAAAATCTTCTTCTCTGAAACCATAAGGCCTATAGCTTAGATATTTGGCATGTAGCATTGTCTAGTGGACCTCTACCAAGATTGTTCAAATTATGACCCCTGGGATCAAAATTGACCCTGCACGGGTGGTCACTTAGTTTTGCATAGGCTTATATAGGCAAAACTTTAAAAATCTTCTTCTCTGAAACCACAAGGCCTAGAGCTTAGGTATTTCGCATGTAGCATTGGCTAGTGAAAGTCTACCATATTTGGGGGGGGGGGGGGGTCATTTGGTGGTGTGGTGGCCGAGTGGCAAAATACTGGTGTCAGTAACAAAGCAACAGGTATTGGTGTTAAAACACACACGAATAAAACAAATACTGCTACCGGTATTTTCAATTTAAAACATTGTATATATTATCTGATTTTCAGCTGACTTTTTCACATGTAAGGTATCAAGTGATTGCAAGAAATGATTCTGAAACCTTTTGATTCATGGGAAGTAGCATTTTTATAAAACATTTTGGCCAACATTTGATTAAATTAATCGGGCAAGTCAAAAAATATTGTCAATATTTTTACGTGATTTTTTTGTCAAAAATTGTGGGATAATACATGTATATACCATTTTAATAGGGGAATGGGGCCGAATTTCGGCCCTAAATCGCACTGAAAAAAACACTAAATTTTCAGATAAAAAATACTGGTGTCAGTATTAACAAAGCAGCAAGCTTTTGTGTTAAAACACATGAAAAAAATGTATTGTTAACTTTTTAGCTCACCTGGCACAAAGTGCCAGAGTGAGCTATTAGGATCGCATTCCGTCTGTCGTACGTCCGTCCACCATTTCCTTCAAACGACATCTCCTCTGAAACCACTTGGCCAATGTTGATGAGATTTTGCAGGGATGTTCCTTGCTTGAAGCTCTATCAAAGTTGTTCAAAGAATTCCATTCCATGCAGAACTCTGGTTGCTATGGCAACAAATAGGAAAAACTTTAAAAATCTTCTTCTCTGAAACCAAAGGCCTAGAGCTTAGATATTTGGCAAGTAGCATTGTCTAGTGGACCTCTACCAAGATTGTTCAAATTATGACCCCCGGGTCAAAAATTGACCCCGCTGGGGTGGTCACTTAGTTTTTGCATAGGCATATATAGGAAAAACTTTAAAAATCTTCTTCTCTGAAACCACAAGGCCTAGAGCTAAGATATTTGGCATGTAGCATTGTCTAGTGGACCTCTACCAAGATTGTTCAAATTATGACCCCGGGTCAAAATTGACCCTGCACCGGGGGTCACTTAGTTTTGCATAGGAATATATAGGAAAAACTTTAAAAATCTTCTTCTCTGAAACCAAAAGGCCTAGAGCTTAGATATTTGGCATGTAGCATTGGCTAGTGAACCTCTTCGAAGATTGTTCAAATTATGACCCTCGGATCAAAATTGACCCCGCACCGGGGGTCACTTAGTTTTACATAGGCTTATATAGTAAAAAACTTTAAAAATCTTCTTTGAAACCACAAGGCCTAGAGCTTAGATGTTTGGCATGTAGCATTGGCTAGTGGACCTCTACCAAGATTGTTCAAATTAATACCCCCGGGTCAAAATTGACCCCGCACCGGGGGTCACTTAGTTTTACGTAGGCTTATATAGGGAAAACTTTAAAAATCTTTTTCTCTGAAACCACAAGGCCTAGAGCTTAGATATTTGGCATGTAGCATTGCGGTGCACGACAGTTCGTCGAAAGACATTTCGCCGACTACGACATATTGCCGAATAAGATAGTTGGTCTAATACGACAGTTCGTCGAAGACAATACTACGACGAGTGGTCCAAAACGTTTTTTAACTCATTTTCCCGCGGTAATATGATAAAATGAATGTATAAATTGTGGGTATAATATTGTCCAAATAAAGTGAGCAAGGTAAGTTTTTTGATTTTCTTTATTCAAATACCATCATTATTGTTTGTAAAATGGAAGAAACACCAACATATTTTTTAAGCTCTGGACTTCCTGAGGGGAATAGCGTACAACATTCGCTATTGACAGTACACATGATTTACAGTGTCAAACTTAACGTAAATAAAGAATATCTGATTGAAATTGAGTGTACTGTTTTCTGTGTTCACTTATATTATTTTCGACGAATTTTCGACGAGTTTGGTCGAAAAAAGTATTAGACTAATTGTAGCATTCGACCACATGCTCAGTTCGACCAAATGCCGTATTAGGCAAAGTGTCGTAGTCGGCGAAATGTCTTTCGACGAAATGTCGTGGACCCGTAGCATTGCCTAGTAGACCTCTTCAAAGTTTGTTCAAATTATGCCCCTGGGGTCAAAATTGACCTTGCCGGGGGGGGGATCATTTGTTTTACAAAGGCGTATATAGGAAAACTTATTTGGTATATAACATTATCTAGTGATCTTCCACCAGGCAAGTGGACTTGTACCAAGGTGAGCGATATAGGGCCATCTTGGCCCTCTTGTTTGAGTCTTCTGAACACTGTTTTCTTTGGTAAAATTAACAAAAATCGGGGTTGCCAAAAATAGATGACAAACGAAAATCGGCAAGATGTCACGTGCAAGACCCACATCCCTACCTCAAAGATCAAGGTCACACTTCGAGTTTGAAGGTAATGGATTCCTGTATATATGCACACATTCGTGTCCGGTCTATAACTTTGTCATGCATTGATTGATTTGAAAATAACTTGACACAAATGTCTAGCACATCAAGCCAATGTGTTGCATGGATTTTAAAATTACATACCACAATTATTGAGCACATGGAGAGGACAAAGACTGTGAAGACACTTCTTTCGGGGGCATTAGTCACTTGTGAGGGACAGCTCTTGTTTTTTCAATTAAGATAAAACTGCTATATACATTTATTGATATTATCAAGAAACAACTTTGGTAATGATATAGATCATTGCTTAGTTTCTTTCTTAAAATTATGATGATCAATTTGAGTGATAATTTCACTTTTACCAACTGTCTATGATAATTCTTAATTGGGAATACATCCTTTAGTCTGTTCATACCTTTCATTAAAACAAACTTAATTCATGTTTCTGGATGACAATTAAAGAACCGTTCAATGTTTACATCATAGTTCTTCTTCACATTTGGATAACTGCTGTTGATTCTAAGATCACTGTCATATGGAATGCCAAATCTACATAAACTCAAATATTTGAAGAGCTCGCATTTTTCTTTAAAACAGAATATTTAGATTTAAATACAGAACAATTTGGAATGTTAATTGATAAATACTTTGTGCATTCACAACTCAGAGGTGTCACACAGCTTGGATTTGCAAACAAATTCAAAATTGACTGAATTAGTACACAGGCCATATTTTTCACACCAATCGCAAGTGACAATGCTAAGAGACCAATTACATCGGAATTTTAACAGAAATAAATATTCTAAATCAACATAAAGGTGAAAAATATTTTAGGTTCTGTCAAAAAAATAACTCAATGCTTTTTGAAACAACTAACAAAAACAACATAACACCGCAAACAGTAGCGGTAATAATCAACGAAAAACGGCGGCGGCGATGTCTGATTCGACCTTTGTGATTCAATGGATCTAAATTCAACAGCTTGCTTTTTACAGGTGTTTTACCAATATTTTAATTAATAAATATTTTCACGCGAAGTGACTCCAAAATACTCCAAAGTCCCGCGATCGAAATTTTCACTCCCAAACGGTCGCAAAGTGACTCCTTTGAATGGAGTCATTTTTGTTTTTTCTCCGAGTTATGCGAAGTCACGTTTTTTCTACTCACTCCACACTTCGGGTTTTCTGCATAATCCTCCAGGCCTGTACTGTATCTCTAAATCTTTTGGAGATGTCTATGATTAAATTGTCAAGAGCATTAATATTACCCACATTGATTTGGAGATATCTCCAATTGAATTGGAGAGGTCTACAGTTGATTTGAGGATATCTCTATTTCATTTGAAGAGCTCTACAATTAATTTGATTTGCAGATATCTCTGATTGAAATTAATTGTAGATATCTCTAATTATTTGTAGAGCTCTTCAAATATTTGAGGCGTTTCATACAGTCAAAGGTCAAAGTCAGTTACCTCAAGGGCACTAGACAATTACTCGGTCTGCAAAATCTACAGATAGAAGCCATTATCTACTGTGAATTTGTGTATCAATTAGATTGAATGACCTATATTGATTCATTGATTCTGTTAATTCATTCTAAGATCTAGGTTACAGTGACCTTTATATTGAAAATGCTTTCCAGACAATAAATATTGAGAAATATTTGTCATTTAAATCGTCTTATAGTTCGACCCACTTTTCTTGCCAATCAGATCACTCCATTTCCTTCAAAATTCGCAGTTTTATTGCCATAATTTATTCAAAGTTTGCTGTATGAGAACAATTTAATTGTTAAATTGTTACAATTTAATAGACTCAGCCCACTGTCTACACCAAATATGCGCATGAGTTGCAGTAATGGGAGTAGGCAAAATTGGCAACACACATAAACAAGATTGCAAAAGGAGTGCTTTATTAAATTTCAATATTGCAAAAAAAGAATGCTTACTTTTCTGGACTTTATCTTTTTTATTGCAATAGTATAATTCTTTCTATTCAAATGAAATAACATATTTTGTAACCCCGCGTTTCTTTTTCACTTCAGTATAGTTTCCTGTTTACTGCAGTACTGTTGAGCTCAGATTTTAATTCAACATTTTTCTGTCAGATTGGGTGCTGATGGTCATCAATTGGGGACTCTTCAGTTTCATTGAAAAGAAAATCGTCTCCTAAATCAAAACTGAAATCCACTTTCAATCTAGCAATCAAAATGCGCCAAGAATTCACAATAAATCATCGCTTACACACTGACACAAATTATGGTGGTGAAATATTCTCAATATTGTGTCTATTAAACCTGTTGACAGTTGTAATGAAAGGTTAAAGGTCGAACTATAAGTTGGTTATATTTTAAATACATTAAGAAACTAATTTTCTTGCTTTGCTCTGCTTGCTCAAAATCTAATTTCTTAAAACAGCTGTATTTAAACTATTATCAGATTCTATACATATTTCGATTCCAAAACCCCCCAGAAATATCTTCTTCCTGCCCCTGCGAAATGAACCAGTACTGTTCATGAATTATGCATGAAATATTCATGAATAGTTCAAATCCTGAATTCATGAAAAGTTCTTCAAAAAGCTTGAAAGTAAAATGAGACAAATTCTTTAAATGTCCATGAAATAAAGAGTTCATGAACAGTTCTTAACAAAGCATCATGAACTCTTCAAGTACTTTTCATTGCCAAATATTCTAGAACAGTTCATGATTAACTAATGAACTACTCAAGAACAAATTGTTTTATGAATGGTTCAAGACACGTTCATGAACTTGAATGTGCATGAACTGTTCATGAACGTTCTGCTCTATAAGCGTATTGTCTCATTTTTACTTCATGTTCTGGACATGAACTGTTCATGACTTTAAATGCATGAATAGTTCATGAATTGTTTATGACAAGACCTGTCTTACATAATTCATGAACTACAACATGTATTCCTGCATTCAGACTCTCCCATAACTCATCCGACTGTCGGACAAAAATTTGACCTGTCCAACAAGAAACTGCTATTTTGTCTGACAATGTATAAAAGTTCCTATCACAATAAACATGATAAAAAACACACTGCTTTTTGCTATCTGCATTTAAATGTGACACTAAATCCAGTGCTGCATCAGTTTCACTATAATGGACAGTTTTTTTCATATTCGTTCATCCGTTCTTCAATTAGGCAATGAATTGTTCATGACTAGTTCATGCATGGCCAAACCATGTTTTGCACTAAGATAAAACTAATTTGTGAATTTGCAAAACAAAATTTGATTTCATCACAATTCCTCAATTTCATGTTAACAAACTCTAGTTTAGTATACCTCCTCTGCCTGTTGCTAGACAATAAACCAATTAAATAATGAGTTGTGCTAGCAGATGTGTGAAAAAAGGTCGTGAAAACCTGTGACAAATAAACCTGACACAATTTCTTTATTGTAGACAAACGTGATTGTTCCCTTAAAAAGTCAGAACAGAAATTAAACAATAAAATCACTTACTTTTGCCAAAAAATGACATGAAGTCACTTACTTCTGCAAAAAAACACTTTCTTATTCCATCAGAAAAATTCCCTCCAAAAAACTTGGTACATGTAATATTTACATGCTGTGAGATTTGTCAGTCCCAGTTCTTAAATAGTTCATGAACTAATCATGAATGCTTGTGGTTCATGAAATGTCAGTGAGTGTCCTATAACATCAGATCACAGATAATTCAAGAACTCGGTATGATTCTTCAGTAGTTCATGAACTGTTCACGAATTATTTTCAAGAGCAGTTCATGTCCATAAGTTCATGAACACCAATCAAGAACACTCGAAGTCCAGTTCATGAACCATTCTTGAAGGGCTTGAAATGTTCATGATTTCATGAACTGCATTTCACAGGGGTGTTTAATCATTTAATGTAAAAATATCATTGTTTAATATGTGGTGATAAGATGCAGTGAAGGAGGCTGTTGACAACAGGCTTCAGGAAGATAATTCACTCATCCATAGTGAGCAAACTCTAAAGTCATCAAGGTCATGAAACTGTGACAATAAATTATATACACTACACAACTGGGGAGTAGGACAAGATGAGCCTCACTGCTTAGATTGGTCAAAGTTCATTTTTGTTGAGCAGGCTTGCTGTAACACAACATAATTGTCCAAATAGCTGTTTGGTGTATGTGTTGACACGTGTGCATCCATGTGTCTGTCTTGATTTCTTTTCAAGGCTGTTATTTATTTATGCACCAAAGGATTTTTAGGTTATTTTGAAAATGTCCACAAAATTAATACAGCATGTGGCACAAATGGCACTGGTCCATGGCTCAAAGGTCAAGGTAACACTGTGTCTTAATGTACTTTAGACTGTGTCCAGATAGTGATTTCATGGTGCACTGAAGGATTTTGTACTGATTTGTATGGAACAGTTTTGGTGCAGAAATTACATTGAGCCTTCTGACATCCCATCTTGTCTTGTTACGTGTGCATTTGTCCATCTGATATTACATGTTTCTTTTTGATATGTTCTATGCTTAAAACTGGAGAAATGATTACACCTTTCTGCCTGATGAATTGTTGTATTCTACACTATTTTATATATAGGTGTTCTGTATTTGCTATTAAACTGAACTTATATTTAAAGATGATTGAGTAAATGGTCGAAATTATGTTGTACAACCTGACTGCATTGTTTGGCTGTCATTCATACCCTCATCATAGAGGACATAGAGAGTGAGTGCAGTGACTAAGAACTATAACTCTAGCTGGCCCCATATTTTAATTACCTAGCTCCTTTTTATCTTGAAATTATGCTTGTCTGAAACAAAATTCCAAAACTATGAAACAGATTTACATGATAGAAGAGATAGTAAAAGAAGATATTTAGATTAAGTGCAGTGTAATAAGATTTTGACTGTGAATTGAAATTTGAAGAACAGAACATCCAAAAGCACAGACTTCAGGGACAGTCCATCAGTATTACCGATGCCAATTTTATATTAAGATGAATAACACTGTCAGTTCAACAGCTTTCTGTAGCAGTCACTAAGTTAATAATTGTTCAAGGTCAATTTGGTTTAACTTTTTATGTGAAGTTCTTTTTGCACAAACTGTTTGCTAAAGTGTCATGTAACTGTTGAGATTACCAAGTACCAGGTGTTAAATATCTTATTTGCCAGCAAGTGAGAGGACATTTTATTCAAATGTATACCTGATACCAAACTAATATTGCGCAATGTTGTCATGAAATCACCAACAAAATCAGGTTTCAGAAATCCCCCTATGCTGTGGGCGGTCATTGAATCACAGCAGGCACTGTAGAAAACAAGGAAGTAGAAACTATTATGGATGAAGTTCGTTGTAAAAAAAAAAAAAACCATGATAACTGTAGAAGGAAATATTGAGTGAAATATCATATAACATCATCACATACTGGATCAGTACATGGTCTGTCAAAGATACTAAAATTTGAAGATATTGCATAGTCATGCAAGTAATTAGGTCATAATTAAAATCTGTTGAAACTTGGCAAAGAAAGGTATACATTAAGTTAAGAATAACAAAATATTTAATATTGGTGGGAATCCATGGTATGTATTAAAAATCTAAAGTTTGTTAATGGGCTTGGTACTGACTGTATGGATTGTGCACTTTTCTGTCAATCAGAACATTGCTAGGTGTTTCCACAGCCAAGTGATGTTTCAACTGCTTTTCTTTTGTCCCATACCAAACTCCACTACATTGAGACATGCTAAGATTTGTCTCTAAAAATAGGTTTGTCAACATTAAGAAATATGTATATATTTTGAGTTTGCCATGTACATAACGCAGTTAGAAAGATGTATAGGTTGTAGGTCTATAGTACAGGAATAAGCAAATTTATTACAAAGAAACATTAATTTTAGTGAACAGCAGCATCAATCTTTGAAGTTTTGCTGTAACTTTCTAATCCAATTAGATACAGTCTAACCTGTCCTAAGTAGTCAATCAAGTGGTATACTGACTTTTATAAGTCTGTTTACCTTTTTTTGCATGTACCAATTGAATAATGATTTTAAAGTTCTCTTTTTCTTTGACATTTTGTATATCAAATGCATTTTTTGTAGTGTTTGCTCTTAATTTATGTACATGTAAGTTGTCAGATATTTTTGCTTTAGCTTTAGACATTTGACAAGTAGATACTTAATTTTTGTAATAAAAGCCATTAATTTTCATGCAAATGAGGTACATAAGTTAAACATTTTGTGTTAAATTACACAGATAGTTTCGTTATTGATACCATTATTATCTGTAACTGAATATAGATAAAAGAAAATGATTAAAGTCAAAACACATTAATATATTCATGCTTTAAAGGTACAGACGTTTTATCTTGTTTATTTTTGTAGTTTTTCTTTTCTTTCAGTTCATGTAATTATATACTGTAAAAAAGTTCAGTTGCAATGTGGACACTATTCTTGCTCATTTATTACACTTGTCACTAATACAACTTGACAAGTTGGTCACTGAACAAGGAAGTTAAGTAATGAAAGGAAACAACTTAATTGTTATTTGGACCTATGTGCATTCATTGTGATGGTTGTCTTACTGTTAAAGGACAAAACATATCTTGACATTTGGTGTCTGTTACATTTGAAAATAGATTTTTCATGTAGATTTAAAGGTTAAAAACTTTTGATAATGACAAAAGTATATGTTTACACATGACAAAAGTAAGGAAAATATGTGGTGAAAACCTAGAATTATTCAAAACTGAACATTAGAATTGTCATGTGATTTGATCATGTAGAATTTGGAGTATATTAGTTATGTTATATTTACATGTATATTCAAAATGTTTTGCGGGTCTGAATGTTGTAAAAGCAGTGGTGAACATGTCATAAAGATTGTAGATATCTCCTCACTCCTGTAACGTTGTTCTTTTTCAGACCTGTGAAAAAAAGAAGAAATCAGAGATGAAAGTCACACAGTACATGTAGTTGAAGGAATAGGACCACAGTGCACTGTAAGTCATAATTGATAATATTCAGTAAGAAGTAGTAAACAGTAGTACTGTGACAGCACATAGTTTCTGAAACTGATTAAAGACATTGTTCTAGTAAAATCATAACATGTTAACGCTTACTGGTAAGTTTAAAGTCACCCCCTGCTCATCATGACCATGGTTGACCATTGTTGTCAAAGTGAACCAGGTTTAAACAATGCTCAGCCTATGGTTCAGTTCAACTATGGTCTACCTTTGTTTAACAATGGTCCTTTCAATCACACAACCATGGTTGTTTCTGGTGATCATGGTCATTAACAGTGACTATGGTTGAACAGTGGTATATTCTGTTTTGACCATTGTCAACCATGTTTGATCAAAACTATTAGTCAAACAATATCCTGTGTCACTGGTTGGAGATGGTTAACCATAGTCAGCATTGAACTCTTCGACTGTGACTTAATTTGACCATCTACAGCCATGGTTATATAGACCATAGTCAACCATGGTCCTTATGATTGTAATTACCTCCCTTTAGTTATAAGCAATTTTATTGTTTTGGACAGTTTTGTATTTAATATTGTTAAAGACAATGAGGAAATGTTATTATACATTTTGTTTTTTGTATCCTAGAAAATAAAAAGCATTACATCTAAAATGTAACTTTTTATGAAGGGTGGCATATTAAAATCGCACCGTCCGTCTGTCTGTTCGTCCGGCTGTCTGTGTGTCAAATCCTTACATTTTTTGTGTCCTGGCTGTAACTTTGTCATGCATTGAAGGATTTTAAAATAACTTGGCACAACACGTTCAGCACATCAAGACGACATGTCGCGTGCAATACCCATGTCACTACCTTAAAGGTCAAGGTCACACTTAAAGTTTAAAAGTAATTGAATCCTGTATATATGCACACATTCGTGTCCGGACTGTAACTTTGTCATGCATTGAAGGATTTTAAAATAAGTTGGCACAAATGTTCAGCACATTAAGATGACATGCCGCGTGTAAGACCCATGTCCATACCTCAAAGGTCAAGGTCACACTAAGAGTTTGAAAGTAATAAAATCCTGTATATATATGCACACATTCGTGTCCGGACTGTAACTTTGTCATGTATGGATTGATTTTTAAATAACTTGGCAAAAATATTCAGCACATCAAGAAAATCTGTTGTTTGCAAAACCCATGTCCCTACCTGAAAGGTCAAGGTCATACTAAGAGTTTGAAAGTAATACAATCCTGTATATATGCACACATTCATGTCCGGGCTGTAACTTTGTCATGTATTGATTGAATATAAAACAAGGAAAACCGTGATACTATGTATCACAGCGGGCTTAGAAACAAAGCTTTCATGTAAATATTTTGAAATGGGAGATGCAAATAAACTTTACAAACTTTATAACAGAGACAGAATACATTTATATTCTAGGTTTGTGTAAAGCAAATACTTGACTATCTGATTTGTGCATTTACAATTTAGTAACTCTCATTTCCAGTGTATCATTTATGATTTAAAAAGAAACAAAATCATATTCATGAAAAAGCTTTAAATAGTCTTTATGCTCTTTCCGTTTTTTTTCATACGATTGTATATACAAGCCCTATTTTCATTCAGCGTTAATTAAAACAAAGTTAACGCAGCAATATTATAATATCTTCTACGCTTTGTTCCATTAAGGTGATTTTCAGAATGTACAATACTATTCCTGCCTCTATCCTCACAAAATCGTTTGCAATCAGAATGTTAGTAAACAAAACAACACACATTTTTACGATTACTAGAAGTGTCGTTACTGACCAATTAGTCAACTTTGGCTACCTGTCAGTTTATTGCTGTATACCAGTCTAATAACACTAAACGTAAACCAGTCTGATAAAGATAGAAAGTGCATCCCGACCAGTTAGTAAACTTTGGCTACCTTTCACTTTATTGCTCTAACATGACGTGTCTGATTTAAATAGACTATCAGTGACTGTACAATGATACTTCCATTAAAAAACAAATGAAGTGTAAATTTTAAACTATAAAAACCGAGTCATAGTAACGTAATGGACCCACTTTACCCGATACCGGAAGATACCGGCAAGTTTGACCAATATCGGTTTTTATACTGGCAGAACAATATAAACTTTTCACTATATTATTAGACGTTACATAAGCATATAAAATAATTTGACGTTTTACATGGATAAAAGATAGAAATATCATTTTTTTTGACAATTTTAAAGCTACACAATGAACAGTGGTTTAACCCAATCTTTATCGTAACTTCCTAGGCGATTTTCATAACATTTTGTTCAAAGAACTATACACTACTTCACCTACATGTTACATTTTCCAACCAGGTATTAAATATAGCGGGCCGCATAACTAGGCACAAATGTTTAGCACATCACGACAGTGTGTCGCGTGCAAGACCCATGTCCCTACCTCAAAGGTCAAGGTTACACTTAGAGTTAATATTTAATGTTGTCCTGTATGCATGGTTATTCTGTCATGCATTGATTGATTTTAAATTTACATGGCACAATTGTTGAGCACATGGAGAGGACACAGACTGTGAGACACCTCTTTCGGGAGCATTTGTCACTTGTGAGGGACAGCTCACTATCAAATGTACAATAGAATGAAGGAAGAGTTTTACAAGTTACATAAACCTGTCATGTATTTTGACTGGACTATTGCCCCTCTTTTTAACTTAGAAAGTTTCACACACACAACCAAATGCAATCAAACTTAGTGTATAGGAAGTATTTATGAATATCTTTAATTGGATTTTTTTTGGGGGCTTCTGGGGTCAAGGTCACTGTTACTAAAAATAGGAAAACTATAATATATTCAGTATCTTTAGTAAAATTCAACATAATGTAACCAATTTTTGTTTGTAATAAGTATTTAAGAAGATTTTTAATGTGGTTGTGTTTTGGGGCTTTTTGGGTCAAGGTCACTGTAACTAGAAATAGAAAAACAGATATATATTCAATATCTTTAGTTACAACTGACATAATGTAACTAAATTAGTAAGTGTGTAATAGTCATATAAATAAAAAAATTTATTGGGATTGTGTTTTGGGCTCATGGGGTCAAGGTCCAGGACTGTTTTTCTAAAAATAGAAAAATGGGAAAAATATAATATCTTTAGTTGCAGTTGAATTATTTTGACCAAACTTAGTGTCTAGTAATTATTTACGAAAATCTTTTGTGGGATTTTGTTTTGGGTTCAAGGTCAAGACACTGTTTCTTAAAAAATTGTACCAGTAATAAATAAACTGTAAAAGGATAAAATCAGAATAGCATCCGGCACCCATAGGCAGTGCTCTAGTTTTTAGATATTATGATGCCTTTCCTAGATACTTCAGACACCACTTAGGGGTGTTCATCAGGGTTCACAAGTGACAGCTCTTGTTTTAAGTGTAATTCATATGATACATATCTCTTTTAAAACTTCAATGGTCACTTTGAACAGTGTAATAACTTTAAGATGCAAATCAATTTGGGAAATACTGTAGCCTCACTACCAGGCTAGATGATAATATATTTCAATGAAACTCCAAGCAAAATACTTTCAGCAATTTTTCTAACACGGCTCTATTATCTTACATTTTTGGCAGCAAAGGTAAGAAATAAGTTAGCAGATAATCACAAAATAGGAGTAAATGTAAGGACTGAATGCCAGTCTAGAAATACTGTCTTATGATAAGCAAGTTCTCTTCCTTCTATAGTAATGTTTGGAGATATCATTTTCTTCGTTTAAGGAACGAATTAGAAGAAAATTAATTTCTCTTAATACTGATAATTTAGTCACCGGTAGGTGACGCATTGGAGCGTTTAAGGATTAGCACGAAATATCTAGTGTGTTAATGTGAAAGTCATAATCAGCTTTGGGTAACAGACTGGTTTACAGCAAAAGTTTTTTAGCTCAGCTGAGCTGGCTCAGGGTGAGCTATTAGGATCGATGAATGTCCGTCGTCCGTCCACACTTAGTTCGTTAACACTCTAGTGGTCACATTTTTGCCTCAATTGTCACGAAACTTGGTCAGGATGTTTGTCCCAGTAATAAATAACTAGGTCACATGACCCAAAAATAGAAAAATCTTGTTAAGGCTCTAGAGGCTACTGTTTCAGTCCAAATATCCTGGCAATTTGTCAGAAAGGTTGTTTGGTTGATTTCTAGCTCAAGTTTTGAAAAATATGGGTCACCTGGGGTCAAAAACTAGGTCACACAGCCTGAATATGGAAAAACCTTGTTAACACTCTAGAGGTAACATTTTCAGCCCAAATATCCTGGAAATTTGTCGGAATGGTTGTTTTGATGATTTCTAGCTCAAGTTCAAATATGGGTCATCTGGGGTCAAAAACTAGGTCACAGAGCCCAAATGTGGAAAAACCTTGTTAACACTCTAGAGGTAACATTTTCAGCCCAAATATCCTGGAAATTTGTCAGAAAGGTTGTTTCGATGATTTCTAACTCAGCTTTCAATATGGGTCATCTGGGGTCAAAAACTAGGTCACAGAGCCCAAATATGGAAAAACCTTGTTAACACTCTAGAGGTAACATTTTCAGCCCAAATATCCTTGAAATTTGTCAGAAAGGTTGTTTTGATGATTTCTAGCAACTTTGTTAAAAGCAGTTGTACTCGGGTGAGCGATAAAGGGCCATCATGGCCCACTTGTTTATATATAAGCATCTAATGATATGTTCTTTATGATACAGTAATATGAAAGTAAAATGGTGGAATACGCATTTCATATTTATCATGGTTTTGTATGTCTTATATATGACATTTTATGATTGTTAAAGAATTGAATGCCACTTCATATGGTTGCCCAAGTGCTTCAGTTACAAATTACAATATGAATTTGAAATTGATTTTGAGTTGGTTATATTTGAAGTTGATGTAAGGGAACACAAGTTATCCTACTTCTTAATGCAGAGTTTTCTCCCTTCATTACAAAGAAATGAGTACAGGTGTGAGCTTCCAGATGTTTTGTGATGAGACAGATAAGCAGTAGCTTGGAATGTTAAACAAAGACAGAAATAGTTGATTTGTGAGGAGTTTATTACTTGTTATTGTCAGGAATGCCATTCTTGTTGCATTTGTAAATGATCCCATAATGCACCTGTGTCAGGTATACAGTGGCTGGCACATAATACAGTCAGTCAGTCAGCACTTTCATCATTAATTACTGATCTGTTCTTGACCTGGCTGAGCAGATGTGACCTTCAGTCATCTCAGCTTATTCATTATTCTTACCAGTAAATATTTGTTGAAGGCTAAGGTCGAATTTTGGAAAGGAATATTGATAGCAAAATCAAACTTTAGCAGTATTTAAAGATTGTTTGTATAAATGATAGAGCAAATTCTTGTTAAATTATCACCATCTGATACTTCTAATTTTCGAGAGTTTAATTTTATGGCAAGAAATTTTACATAATTAATGGAGAAATAGAGAAAAGTGAAGAGCACATTTATAACTCAGAAAGCAAGAACAGTAACTTTGCATTAATTCATTTTAGTTGTCCTCCGTTGTTAAATTATACCTAAACTATTGAATGGAATTGATACAAATAAAGTTTTAAGCTTTTGCCTGAGTTCAGGTAATTTAGATAAGTATAGACATAATGGTTAGCATAGACTTGAGAGACCATTATACCAGTTACCATGTCCCAGGAAGGTGCTGTGGAATTAACACAGACTTCAGTTACCATTATACAAGTTACCATGTCCCAAAGGGAGTAACCATGGCCCGGACTGGGAGTTACCATGTCTCAGGAGTTACCATGTCCCAGGAGTTACCATGTCCCAGGAGGAAGTAACCATGGCCTGGACCAGGAGTTACCATGTCCCAGGAGTTACCATGTCCCAGGAGGGAGTATTACCATGGCCCAGACTGGGAGTTACCATGTCCCAGGAGTTACCATGTCCCAGGAGTTACCATGTCCCAGGAGGGAGTAACCATGGCCCGGACTGGGAGTTACCATGTCCCAGGAGGGAGTAACCATGGCCCGGATCAGGATTTACTATGTCCCAGGAGGGAGTAACCATGGCACGGACTGGGAGTTACCATGTCCCAGGAGGGAGTAACCATGGCACTGACTGGGAGTTACCATGTCCCAGGAGGGAGTAACCATGGCATGGACTAGGAGTTACACCATGTCCAAGGAGGGAGTAACCATGGCCCGGACCAGGAGTTACCATGTCCCAGGAGTTACACCATGTCCCAGGAGTTACCATGTCCCAGGAGGGAGTAACCATGGCCCAGACCAGGAGTTACCATGTCCCAGGAGGGAGTAACTATGGCTTGGACTGGGAGTTGCACCATGTTCTGGGGGTTACCATGTCTTAGGAGGGTGTTGTGGGATTCTCTCTGCTCAAATGCTTCATGTTGTTTTCAAGTATTTCCTGGACCACATTTCTATATTGAATGGTCCATTAACAATTAAATGAAGCAAACAATGGATTTTAATAACCAGGAGGAGTATTTTTATTAGACATTAAATGGAAATATAGCCAGAGAACAGTGGGTCTGTTAGTTTTGCAGGATGCCAAAAATTTGTGTTTGCCAATAAAACTGAATGTCTCAAAGTATGCTCATGCAGTCAGATTCTTGTTTGTAAAATTCCTTCATTTGTACACTAGGATGCAGTCCGTCACTCACCCAAAATGAAAACTTTACACCTTTGTAATCAATGTATTTCAATCTGACACTCTCAAAGATGACAAAGATCAAATACGATAATAGGCCTAAAAATTCAAGTCATTTATCATGCATAAAAAAGTGAGATAACACAAAGAGTGAAAATTTACATTTTGTCAAAAACAATGATATTGCTTGTCAAGACAAAATATTCTTTTTACCTGTCAGTTGAGAGAAAATACCAGTATGTCAAGACTAGAAAACTCAAGAGTATTTTATGAAAACACAATACAAAAGCTTGAGACTCCAAAAATTACCTCCCTTTGAATTGAATATACAGTCAAACTTGAGAACAACGGCCAGTCAAGGGAAACCATGAAAACGGCCGTTGTTCATAGGTGACCTTTGTTCGGAGGTGTGGGCAGTAGATATATTTTCATCACACTAAACATTGTTTATCAAGTTTCATCATCACTTGTCAGATAAACATGCTATAAGTATTAACCGAATAACGATTTATCCGAATTTCGTGCATATGGTTCAATTTTACAAACGGTCGCACATGACAAATCAAATACAACATGATTTTGTATTGGATCAACAATGACATAATTTAGTTAATCGGCATTAAAAGGCTTTAATAAGCCAGAAACTGTGACGCTGATCACTTTTTCGAAACAGGAAACGATCATTTAATTAACGTGGATTATGCCCCTTTGCCGCTGCCGATTGTGAATAAAAATACAACGGCTAATTTACGAGATTAAAGTGTGTGTTTTTCAGTTTGATTGTAATAAATTAAACAATTTACTAAACGTGAATGCATTTATTAGCTGAAATAAACAATTATTATTTAGTTTCACAAACAATGAAAAATCTGACTCCAAATTGCGAAGATGTTCTGCATCAAATAAACAATCAAGCAATTTTGGCAATTACCGGACAGTTTGAACGGATAAATTTTACATGTAAAGGTGACAATTAAATGTTAGCGCTTCTTTTCATCACCAAAAGCATCTTTGATTATTGTGCCCGTCGTTTGAGATGCAAACAACATTACAAGAAACAAAATGCTCTGATTCAGCCAGCTGTAAAAAATTCAGTGGCCGTTGTTCGCATCACAGACCCGATGATGGGAAGCTTTTTTACTGGCCGCTGACCGCGGACGGCAGGTGGCCGCTATTCCCAGCCCTTTTTAGAGCAAATTTGGACGGGGGAATTCAGACTGGCCGTTGTCCGTAGGTGGCCGTTAGCACAAGTTCGACTGTAGATGTGAATTTATGGCCTTATATATCAGAAAGCTCCTGTGATGATTTTTAAGTTTTTGAAAACACCATGAAAAGTTTAGTTTTCTTACAAATGACTTAACTCCACATACAGCATTGTGAGAAATTGTGTGTAGTAAATCCCATTATAAATCTGTAAAGGTTTCATGTTGGGTCAGTGTAATTCGTAAGATGACTGCAACTTTAATGGAGGCTTAATTGTTACTGGTATTGAATTGTTTGTCTGTTGATGAAATCAAAACTTAGGCTATAATGTGTGACACATGTGCAGTAGCCAATACAGATATAATCTCAGCATATGATTCATACCTAACTAACATGCAGCTCTGATCATCATGTGAAGGAATAATTCTTAGAAAACAAAATCTACATAACCCTGTGTCATGCATGATACACACATGTCATCATGGCTCCTGAAGTGTTTAGGAAAGAAGTATTTAGATATCAATGTTGGAATGGAGGTCATCGAGACTTAGTAACTGAGATTGTGACTGTTTTAGACGCGTCTGATATATATCCATGTCTGCAGCTCCATGTCTAAGACATGTCTGCTGCTAAATTTTGGGCAGGATTTTGAAACCTGAGTAGTTATTGATTCATTTTGTAATTTAAAACATTATGAGTTTAACTGTCTAAATATTTTTGCAAAGAACATTATCTTTCTTAGGTAATAGAAGCTAGAGTTTTAAAACACTCAGACCATCAAATAAACAGTTTAGCTCACCATGCACTTTGTACCAGGGTGAGCTTATTGGATGGATAAATAGCCGTTGTCAGTGTGTCCGTCCATCAACTTTTACTTCAAGCGACATCTCTGAAACCAAAGTGCCAATGTTCTTGAAACTTGACAGGGATGTTCCTTGTCAAAATTGCTCAAAGAATTCCATTTCATGCAAGACTCTAGTTGCTACGGCAACAAATAGGAAAAACTTTTAAAATCTTTTTCTCTGAAACAGCAAGGCCTAAACCTTAGATATTTGGCATGAGATATTTGGCATGTTCAATCATGACTCCTGGGTTAAAATTGACCCCAGGGGTCACTTGATTTTACATAGGTTTCTATACAGACCTACAAAAATGTGCCAAACTCCCTTATTTCCCAAGAATTTCTATCTGCCAGGTAATCATCAGCATGGAATTGTATCAATAAACACCTCCCTGATAAATGACCTAAACACCATCTGATCGGACATTAATAGCCCTATCAAATTACAGAGGGTCAATCTAGTAATTATACTCATTTCAGAGTTATTGCCCTTTGTTACTTTTCCTTGTCCAGAGCATAACTCGAAAACTACCAGTTGGAATCCAATACAACTTCATACAATAGTCAAGCACATTGAGAGGAAGTGCAGTGCACAGGAACCATAACTCCATCTTGGCTAATTACAGAGTTATTGCCCTTTGTTAATTCTCCTTGTCCAGATCATAACTTGAAAACTACTGGTTGGAATTCAATAAACAACTTCTTACAATTGTTATGCACAATGAAAGGAATAGCAGTGTACAAGAACCATAACTCTATCTTGACAAATTAGAGTTATTGCTAGTTTTTTACAAGGTATCTTGCTAACTTCTTCAGTTGATCAAGCTGTCTTTCGGGAGTATTGATCACATTTAGTGATAAGTCTAGTTTAAGGACTGGTTGTCACACAATACTTCTCATATGTATGATGTTCTTAAGACTGGTTGTCACACAATGCTCCTCATATATATATTATGTTCTTAGGACTGGTTGTCACACAATGCTCCTATATATATTACGTTTTTAGGGCTGGTTGTCACACAATGCTTCTCATATATATATTATGTTCATAGGACTGGTTGTCACACAATGCTCCTATATATATTATGTTTTTAGGACTGGTTGTCACACAATGCTTCTCATATATATATTATGTTCTTAGGACTGGTTGTCACACAATGCTTCTCATATATATATTATGTTTTTAGGACTGATTGTCACACAATGCTCCTCATATATATTATGTTTTTAGGGCTGGTTGTCACACAATGCTCCTCATATATATATTATGTTCTTAGGACTGGTTGTCACACAATGCTCCTCATATATATTATGTTTTTAGGACTGGTTGTCACACAATGCTTCTCATATGAATGATATTTTAAGGACTGGTTTCCACACAATGTTCATCGTATGTAAAGTCATAGCAGATTTTGTTTAAAAGCACTGTATATAAAGTTCTGGAGGGAAAAATTTGTCATATTTGGCATTTTGGACAAAATTCAAGGACAGTTACTTAATTGTTTCTCTTTTGGACCAATTGAATTTTATTCTCAGACAATTTTGGTGACTGAGAGATTCAGATGGAATAGTTTAAAGTGATATTACAGTTCAAAGTGACCATCAAAATTTTAAATAAAACATTAATCAGTGATTTATGCTCTGAGAATAATAAACATTGCCATAGTTATCCAAAAATAGCGATCTGTATAACGGTTTCATTCACATTGAATATACAGGAAATCTGAACAAATCTTTTTCGACTATCCTAGTCAAAAATAAAAAATCCACCCTTTCAGTTATGTATATCTTAATTTGTATTTGTCAATAACAGAAATAACTTGGTAAATCTCATTTCATATTTATTTTTAAAGCATCCACTGTGTTTTGAGGAGCATTCTTAACTATAAACCAATGTGACCATTTTGAAGGGTAATATAACTTTAACAAGTTGTTTTTACTTCTTACAGAGCATGAAGTTTTAATTTGAAATCAAGAAACCACAAAAAAGGGGGGGGGACCAGCTACAGAAAGTTGCCAGCATCTGTCAGTGTGATTTGTGCATGTAAGAGACAGACTTATTGATGTTAGTGAGTGGACTGAAGTAGGGCTGTTGTATCTAAAGTGCAGCATTTCCTCTCTTATTCATGTAATTTGGCAGTGAGATATTGAAATTAAATGGATTTTGTTCTTTGTAGAATTTTTCTGATTATCAGATTTGTGCTTGGAATATTAAGTGTTGATAATATTCCCAATGATGATTGGTGTAATTTTAGGGACATTTTGTAATGTAAGGTAGATTTTGTTAATCTGTAAAGATAGCCCTTTAATGTTAAGTCTAATTTTTAATAGGAGGTTAAGGTGAAAGATAAATTATATAAAATATTTAGATTTATCAACCTAGGATAAAATAATTTTTAGGTCGGAAAGTATTTCTTATTTTCTGCAATACCTTTCAAAAAAAGACTGTGCTGTTATCATGGTAACATGATGGTACTTTCAATTCAAAAAGCCACTTTAGTATTTTTTCTTGGTTTATAAGAGCCATAGTGCTCAATGGGACTTTAACAGGGGAAAGTTGGAAGAGATATTAATAGTAAGAATAATGTTATCATGGATGATAATGATAATATAGATGATGATAATATAGATGATGATAATAATGATAATTTTGATAAAGTCAATAGTAAGGAAAATTATTTATCCCCCCGCCGAAGGCGAAGAGGATATTAGAAATGGTCTTCGTCCGTCCATCCGTCCGTGCGTCCGTCCCAGTTTTGTCCGGGCAAACTCCAAAAAAGTACTCGGCGATTTTCTTCAAACTTCAACACTGACAGGCACTTGGGAGGAAGTGCAGGTGTAAGAACAATAACTCTACCTTGCCTACTTTTAGAGTTATTCCCCTTTTATCAGATTTACTTGAAAAACTTTGTCGGAGCATAACTCCAAAAAGTACTTGAGGGATTTTCTTCAAACTTAATACACTGATATAGCACATTGGTAGGAAGTGCAGTGTGCAAGAACAATAACTCTACCTTGCCTACTTTTAGAGTTATTCCCCTTTATCAGATTTACTTTTAAAAGTTTTGTCCAGAGCATAACTCCAAAAGTACTTGAGGGATTTACTTCAAACTTAATACACTGACATAGCACATTGGTAGGAAGTGCAGTGTGCAAGAACAATAACTCTACCTTTGCCTACTTTTTAGAGTTATTCCCCTTTATCAGATTTACTTGTCAGAAGCATAACTCCAAAAGTACTTGAGGGATTTTCTTCAAACTTAATAGACTGACATAGCACATTGGTAGGAAGTGCAGTGTGTAAGAACAATAACTCTACCTTGCCTACTTTTAGAGTTATTCCCCTTTATCAGATTTACTTGTCCGAAGCATAACTCCAAAAGTACTTGAGGGATTTTCTTCAAACTTAATACACTGACATAGCACTTGGTAGGAAGTGCGTGTGCAAGAACAATAATTCTACCTTGCCTACTTTTAGAGTTATTTCCCTTTATCAGATTTCTTTTAAAAGTTTTGTCCAGAGCATAACTCCAAAAGTACTTGAGGGATTTTCTTCAAACTTAATACACTGACATAGCACATTGGTAGGAAGTGCAGTGTGTAAGAACAATAACTCTACCTTGCCTACTTTTAGAGTTATTCCCCTTTATCAGATTTTCTTGAAAAACATTTCCGGAGCATAACTCCAAAAGCACTTGAGGGATTTTCTTCAAACTTAATACACCGACATGGCACTTGGTAGGAAGTGCAGTGTGCAAGAACAATAACTCTACCTTGCCTACTTTTTGTCAAATAGAAAAATATCATACCTATACTGATAATGAACTTAATATATTTTGAAAACCTTCTCTTCATTGCCTTATTCTTTTTCCACATACTTGAAAACTGTACTCAGCATGACCATAACTATACGGCTTTTTAAGGATTTCCTCTCACCAAGTAAAATGTCGAAGTACAACCTTCAGGTAACTTCTTCCTGGCGGGGGGATTAACCATGTGTAACATGGCTCTTGTTATTGATTATTTTGATCTTTTGTAACAGGATGATATATATACTTAGACAATATAACAAAAAGAAAAAATATGTATGCCATAAATATGAAAACCAATGTCAATTTTAATGAGACTTGATGGTCACTGTGGTGTGTTCTGTCATCCTAAGTCTGTAACAGGATGCTTTAACAATGGTCAATAAACTTTAAGCCTGCATCAATTCTGTGGTTCCTTTTTCTGCTCTCCATAGTTTAACAACTATTCTGTTTTGTGCAAAAAAAATATTTATCCTTGCATATCGGATTGGCATTTCGGGTGATTTTACCCTTGCCGGAAAAATTGGTCTGGCACCCCTCCTGTGCCAGAAGACTCGTGAATTACTTAAATGTAAGTAACTTTACAAATATTGAAAGTCAATTTCCCAAACACAATATCTCAATATGTTTTTTTAGCTCATCTGAGCATGAAGTGCTCAAAGGTAAGCTATTGTGATCGCATGTTGTCCGTCGTCTGTCTGTCTGTCCACACTTGACCTTGTGTATACAATAGAGGCTGCATTTTTCACTGGATCTTCATGAAACTTGGTCAGAACGACTGCTTTAATGAAATCTAGGTCAAGTTTGAATATGGGTGACATCTGGGGTCAAAAACAAGGTCATGGGGTCAAATCATGGAAAAACATTGTGTATGGAATAGAGGTTGCATTTTTCATTGGATGATCATCATGAAACTTGGTCAGTATGACTACCTTGATAAAATTTTGGTCAAGTTTGAATATGGGTCATCTAGGGTCTAAAACTAAGTCACAAAGTCAAATCATAGGAAAACCTTGTGTATGCAATAGAGGTTGCATTTTTCATTGGATCTTCATGGAACTTGGTCGGTATGATTGCCTTCATGAAATCTAGGTTGAGATTGAATGTACTTCATCTAGGGTCAAAAACTAGGTCAGGGGTTCAAATTATAGAAAAACCTTGTGTATGCTATAAAGGTTGCATTTTTTATTGGACCTTCATGAAACTTGGTCAGTATGATTGCCTTGATGAAATCTAGGTTGAGTTCAAACAATTGGGTCATCCAGGGCCAAAAATTAGGTCACAGGGTAAAATTGTAGAAAAACCATTTGTATGCAATAGAGGTGGCATTTTTCATTCTATCTTCATGAAACTTGATCAGTATGATTGTCTTGATGAAATTTAGGTTGAGTATGAATATTGGTAATCTGAGGTCAAAAACTAGGTCACCTGGATAAAAACCTTGTGTATGCCATTCAGACGACATTTACAACCCAATCATCATGTCAATTGGTCAAAAGGTTTGCCTTGTCAAGGTCAAATAGAATGTGTGTATGATATTTAGTTTAGAGTTGAAGTTTGGTCACATATAGTCATAAGTTGCAGATGAGCAATATAGGTCCATCTTGGCCTCTTGTTTTATATGATATGCATAATTGCAATAAGTTTGCATTTAAAATCTACTTTAAAGTGCAAGACGGTATGCAAGAGAAAGTTTCTATCATGAGACATTTGGTTCAGATGGAAATATCGGTCATCTTGGGTAACTGTTTTTAGAGAACTCGTCAGAACCTTGGTTATCCTCTGTGATGGATATTTTGATCTGAACAGGGTACTCATGACAGAAATTATTATTCTTGCATACCAGATCGGGATATCTGCAGATTTTACCATTGCTGGAAAATCTCATCTTACACCAACTCTTCTGCATAACATGTTATAAACAATGTGACATCTCTTTCCAAAACAAGCATCTGAATAACGTTAAAGTTTTTATATTAAAATGCAAATTTCGATAATTTATTGTAATTTATTTTAAAATGCAAGACGGTTTGCATGAAAAAGTTTTTTCCATGAAATATTTGGTTCAGATGGAAATACCGTCACTTCGGGTTTTGTTCCAATTCGGCAGAGCCTTGTTCCTGCCAAAACTTTTACCCTCAGTTATAGATATTTCTGTCTGAAATGCATGCTCATGCGCCAGCTTGAAAATAATGATAGAACTTCTTCTCATTAAATATTTGATTGGTAAATGTCTCTGTCAATTTATTAGCTCACCTGAGCATGAAGTGCTCATGGTCAGCTATTGTGATGGTACTCTTGTCTGTTGTTGTGTGATCGTCAACATTTTCCTTCAAATGACTTTTCCTGCTGCACCAGCGGTTACCAAACTTCATTGCAATCATTTGCATAATCCTCTCTCAGAATTCTTGGAATTATACTTGAAGTAATTCACAATAAATATTCCGCGGTAACCCTCCACTAACTTCCTTCAAATCATTTCCATCCCATTAAATACATGGCTGCCTGGAGTTGGGGACAGTTTTTGTTATATGTTTATATAAAAATCTTTCAGTGGGTGACCCTCTACCAATTTATTAAAATGAGTCAGATTTATTGAAAAATATGGTAGCCAGGAGGTGGGGCCAATTGTCCTTTGTATATATCGAGAAAAATCTTCTTATCAAAAACCACTTGCCCGATTTAAAAAAAAAATGGCAGTTATGTTCCTTCTATCAAATTCTTTGAAATAGTTCTGATCCTTTAAAAATTGAGCCACAATGTTTTCACTGTTAAACTTTTTTGCATAAATCTAAGTAAATTTTAAATTTTGACAGTCTGTGTTTAACAGTATGATCTTGTCCCTGTTCAGTAAGGGCCATATCAGACCAAAAATTGGGCCATATTTTGGGAAATCCTACTAAATTAAGCTAATTGCAGTGTGAAAACCTACTATCGAAAATTATGTTTGCATTGTAGCACTTTCTTTTTTGCGTGAATTGTTATCTTATATTGACAGAATGTAAGATCTCAGCCCAGTTTAATTACTAATACCTGCCCAACCAGACCAACATTTGAGTCATGCTGTGAGAAAACCAGTACTATATAAGACTATGTATACAATGTAGCACCTTCTTCATTTCTGCATCAATCCAAATCCTAAGAAATAACGTGTTTGATAATAAGATGGTGAATAATTTGAGCCAATTATTTCCTGGATTGCTCCATCAAGGGCTGGGCCACCATGAGTACATGTTCATGAGTCCAGTTGAATTCTAAAGCTCAGAAAATGACTGATTATTTCATTCAGTTAGGGAGCCATGAATGTCTAAACAATAATGTTTCAAATTTGAAATCTTTACCATATAGATTTTAAGTTCTGGCTAGTCTAATGTATTCATCTTAAAGTATCTAAGAGACAGTTTCCCAGACTCCAGATATTGATTAGACCCCTACCAGACAGACAATTTTAACACCAGAACAAGCAGATGTTTCAGAGAAAACCCTTGTCATTTAAGTGCAATAAAACAAATTGTATTCCCTAAATATTTCCATTTGTGTAATTGTAGTCATGGCTTCAGAAGAAATTTGATTAGTTTTTGCAGCATCAGCAAATTGCCAAGAAAAAGGATGTGATAATCTTCGATTAGATTACTGTAAAAGTAAAAAAAATCAAACACATCTGGTATTCTTCACATACTTGAAAGAATATTTGAAAATGTAAATGAAGTGCATCTAGGAACTGACCTCATTTGACTGCAGTATGGTCAGATGTTTGAACACAAGGATCACTGGCTGGAAAAAGCTCAGGCAGTTCTGTGTTGACAAGTGGTCTTTGCTGAAAAGTGGTCTTTGCTGACATGTGGTCTTTGTTGACAAGTGTAGTCCTTGTTGACAAGTTATCTTTGTTGACAAGTTATCTTTGTTGACAAGTGGTCTTTGCTGACAAATGGTCTTTGTTGACAAGTGTAGTCCTTGTTGACAAGTTATCTTTGGTGACAAGTTATCTTTGTTGACAAGTGGTCTTTGCTGACAAGTGGTCTTTGTTGACAAGTGTAGTCCTTGTTGACAAGTTATCTTTGTTGACAAGTTATCTTTGTTGACAAGTGGTCTTTGCTGACGAATAGTCTTTGTTGACAAGTGTAGTCCTTGTTGACAAGTTATCTTTGTTGACAAGTGGTCTTTGCTGACAAATGGTCTTTGTTGACAAGAGTGGTCCTTGTTGACAAGTTATCTTTGTTGACAAGTTATCTTTGATGACAAGTGTTCTTTTAAGACAAGTTATCTTTGTTGACAAGTGGTCTTTCTTGACAAGTGGAATCTTTGTTGACAAGTTATCTTTGCTGGCAAGTGGTCTTTTTAGACAAGTTATCTTTGTTGACAAGTATTCTTTGTTGACAACTGGTCTTTGCTGACAAGTTATCTTTGTTGACAAGTATTCTTTGTTGACAAGTGGTCTTTGTTGACAAGTGTAGTCTTTGTTGACAAGTGGTCTTTGTTGACAAGTGGTCTTTGCTAACAAGTGTAGTCTTTGTTGACTCGTTATCTTTGTGGACAAGTGGTCTTTGCTGACAAGTGTCATCTTTGTTGACAAGTGGTATTTGCTGACAAGTGGTCTTTGTTGTTGACATTATCATCCAGATATGTTTTACTGTAGTTTATCAGTTTCTCATATTATTTGCCTGTAAGTCCTGTTGTGACTGTAGCTGTTAACAATAACTTACATAGAGATCAGCTTGATTCTTACTGAAGTCTTGCAACTATCTATCATTTTTAACAGACATGCCAACTTTCTCTGCTTGACGAGTTTGTGTGCCATACAACGTGCAATCAAGGTCAGGTTTCAAACCTCAATAACATGCAATCATTGTCAGGTTTCAAACCTCAATAACATTTAGTCCAGATCAGGTTTCAAACCTCAGTAACATGCAGTCCAGATCAGGTTTCAAACCTCAATAACATGCAATCAAGGTCAGGTTTCAAACCTCAATAACATGCAGTCCAGATCAGGTTTCAAACCTCAATAACATGCAATCAAAGTCAGGTTTCAGACCTCAATAACATGCAGTCAATTTCAGGTTTCAAACCTCAATAACATGCAATCAAGGTCAGGTTTCAAACCTCAATAACATGCAATCAAGGTCAGGTTTCAAACCTCAATAACATGCAGTCCAGATCAGGTTTCAAACCTCAATAACATGCAATTAAGGTCAGGTTTCAAACCTCAATAACATGCAGTCAAGGTCAGGTTTCAAACCTCAATAACATGCAATCCAGATTAGGTTTCAAACCTCAATAACATGCAATCCAGGTCAGATTTCTAATCTGTGTCACATGCACTCCTGGTTACTAAGGTAACAGTTTAAAACCTGTAAAATTGTCAGAGGCAATCTTGTTGCCACATGCAATATAGGTCAGGACTGGTTTAAAAGCTATATATGTCACATGCAAAGCAGGCCACTTCAAACTTATATGTGTCACAAAAAAGTCATGCAATCCAGGTCAGGTTTTATACCTGTACATGTCACATGAAAGCCAATTAGTTATGTTTGATACCTGTGTGTGACACATGCAGTATACATGTACATGTCACATGTAATCCAGGTAATTTTGCAACCTGTAAATGTCACATGCAGTTCAGGTCAGGTGTGATAGAACATAATATGCTATTGATGTCAGTTAACTGGGGTTTTCCCTCTGTCTAAAAGGTAAACAATTTACTCACGATCATGTGATCAAATTACAAAACATAAATTTTGCTATTCAAGTTAAAAAGCATGTACATCCTTATAGAAAATATATTACAGAAAAGGCCCTTGTTGGATTTTCTTTAACTTTGTCTTTGGGAGTTTATATAGTGATAAAGTTTCAGGTGAGGCAGACACTTATATATTCCTATATTCTAGCTAATTTTAATAATGAATATATGCTATGGTTTATATAGATGTTGGTAGTATTCTAACAGACTTTTACAAGAAAGTGGGACATGTAAGAATGAGTTAAACTTTTGAAAGATAAAAAAAGAAGTGTGAACAGCAATGGTTTCTGTACCATAATTTCTTATATATTTGCAACTAAGTTTCTTTAATTTTATTGTGAATGAGGAGGAGCATTTTCTGCTTCTAGCGTTGTCACTTTCAGTCATCTTGTTTTGTCCCTCTCTGTTCATGGAAAATCCTACCCATGGCACATAGTGGTATACTGGAATCCCACCCATGGCACATATACCACACTCTGGTACACTGGAATCCCACCCATGGTACATATACCACACTCTGGTACACTGGAATCCCACCCATGGCATGGATACCACACTCTGGTACACTGGAATCCCACTTATGGCACATATACCACACTCAGGTACACTGGAATCCCACCCATGGCACTAATTCCACACTCTAGTACCGAATCCCACCCATGCCAATCACCCTCTGGAACACTGGAATTCCACCCATGGCACGAATACCACACTCTGGTACACTGGAATCCCACCAATAGCACATATACCACATTCTGGTACACTGGAATCCCACCCATGGCATGAATACCACACTCTGGTACACTGGAATCCTACCCATGGCACATATACCACACTCTGGTACATTGGAATCCCACCCATGGCACAAATACCACACTCTGGTACACTGGAATCCCACCCATGGCCCATATACCACTCTCTGGTACACTGGAATAAGGAATAAGGATGTTGTACAATGACAAAGATTTACAGTGTCTGATATTCAGGTTTAATCTAAGTCAAGGATCCTTTCCCGTTTTCAGCCTTAACTTGACATCTGAAGCGTATTTAATTTCTGAAAAGGAAGAAGGAAAATTTCTAAACATTATATTGGAGGCTTTGTCACACGTCATGACATAACCATTACATATAGTAAATTGTTTGTAATACAATGTAACATTACAGAAAATAGGCAAATAAGGCAGACCTGGCGTTCATATTGGTGCATTATAACTCTGATACTATACCATTGTTGTGACAGCAACGCCCTGGCGTTCATATTGGTGCATTATAAATCTGATACTATACCATTGTTGTGACAGGAACGCCCTGGCGTTCATATTGGTGCATTATAACTCTGATACTATACCATTGTTGTGACAGAAACGCCCTGGCGTTCAAATTGGTGTATTATAACTCTGATACTATACCATTGTTTTGACAGAAATGCCCTGGAGTTCATATTGGTGTATTATAACTCTGATACTATACCATTGTTGTGACAGAAACGCCCTGGCGTTCATATTGGTGTATTATAACTCTGATACTATACCATTGTTGTGACAGAAACGCCCTGGCGTTCATATTGGTGTATTATAACTCTGATACTATACCATTGTTGTGACAGGAATGCCCTGGCGTTCATATTGGTGTATTATAACTCTGATACTATACCATTGTTGTGACAGAAATGCCCTGGCGTTCATATTGGTGTATTATAACTCTGATACTATACCATTTTTGTGACAGGAACGCCCTGGCGTTCATATTGGTGCATTATAACTCTGATACTATACCATTGTTGTGACAGAAACGCCCTGGCTTGTTGTGACAGAAATGCCCTGGCATTCATATTGGTGCATTATAACTCTGATACAATACCATTGTTGTGACAGAAATGCCCTGGCGTTCATATTGGTGCATTATAACTCTGATACTATACCATTGTTGTGACAGGAACGCCCTGGCATTCATATTGGTGCATTATAACTCTGATACTATACCATTGTTGTGACAGGAACGCCCTGGCGTTCATATTGGTGCATTATAACTCTGATACTATACCATTGTTGTGACAGGAACGCCCTGGCGTTCATATTGGTGCATTATAACTCTGATACTATACCATTGTTGTGACAGAAACGCTAATCTTATCACAGTCCATTTTGAAAATTAGAAAAAAATGAATTTATGATTAATTTTTCTTGCTTATTCAATTACCTAGTTACATATAAATAAGCTATTAACGTGTGATTAGAATCATATGTAATATATAAGTGTGCTTAAGATAATATTACTATCACTTCCGCTGTTTGTATTAACTATTTATGTTATGACTTAAATTGACCACAATAGGTTCAAATTAATAGAACTTTGTGGTTTTATTTCCCCTCACTATCCCTACTTTAAGAGTTTAAGTTGATTCAAAGTGGGTGAAAGTGAAATAGGTGAAAGTGACAGTGTTTGGAAGTGTTTTGATTAAAGATTTCAACAGAAAAATGAGGTGGTACTTTATGATTGAGTGGTTGTAGTGATTAATGTATTTATAGTCAATGGTTTGAAACATATTATGTGTGTATTTTGCATTATGAAGTAAAGAGAGTTCAAGGGTATATATAATGTATGCAAGGTAAATAGTATCTTCATTAAACATTCTACATTAACAGTGGTCAAATGAGGATTAAAGTGTGTTTGGGTCATTGCTTCTCTAGATTGCTTTATTGTACACACTGTGCCAAAAATATGTTTCTTCAATTTGAAAATGATGGTGTTTTAGTGATATGGTTTAAACATGTATTAGATCCATTCACACTTAAAGTACTACTGGTGTACATGTATAAAATGATACAGTTATGAATAGAATCATGATAAAAATGTGTTCTGTTATGTCTACACAAATGTTTGCACTTTCATTAATGTAGCATTTAAACAGAAAAGTACTGTCAGATAGCATTTTGTTTTGCAATTTAATTGACAAGAATATTTTTAACATTGTACATTTGATTTATAAAGCAATAATATTGTTAGGATGTTTTGTGAACAAACCATGATCTGTTTTGCCAGTTAGACATCTTTTTTGGTAATATAAAAGCTACAAGTAATTTTACATCCAAAGTGCGACTGAACTTCCCTCATTTGCATGACCTATGACCAGCAACATAGGGAAAATGGGCCTTTGGACAAAAGGAATCATTTTCACTTTAAAACTGACGTCACATATTACCACTATTTGATGTCAAAACTTGCCTTAATTTATATGGGAAGTAAATCATTGCGGTAATCATTTCCTAACAGCATCATTTATTTTTTGCATTTATACTCTTTGTTAAGACTACTCGCTTTTTTCGCCTAAAACCACCCTGTAATACAGGGGACCAGAAAAGGAAATCGACATTTTTAGTCGACTATTCAAAGTTTTAGTAGATCTATCACCTGTGAATAAAGGCCAGCCTACCAACTAATGACAACATTTCGTAGCTTCCCAAAGTGGTATTTTCAAAGTTCCCATTGACATTTGTAGCTTCCAAACTTTGGTCTTTGTTCACCAGGTTATGCCCGTACATTTGATTCATAAAGCAGGTAATATTCTTAAGCATGTTTTGTGAACAAACCATGATCCCCTTTTGCCACTTAGACATCTTTTAGGTAATAGTAATTGCTACACCTAAATATTTTCCAATCCAATGTATCGGCTGTGAAACTTCCCTCATTTGCATGACCTATGCCCCAACCTGTACACAGAGGAGGTAACTCACAATGGGCCTTTGGACAAAAGGAACCATTTTCGACTTTAAAATTACGACGTCACATATTACACTCAAACCTATTTTCAAAGTGCATTGACATATGGCTTAAACTTTGCACACTTTTCACCACATGTCCCAACGTAAAGACCAGCAGGGAACTCGATCAAGCAATGTGACATATTCATGCCCTTTTTGGAAACACCTTTGAATTTATGTTTAGTTCAGCAATGACCACATTTGTATTTTCAAAGTCCATTGAGAATTTGCTTGAAGCTTTGACGTGTTCACAATCATGACTTGAACTGCACACAGGAGGAAACTTGCCTTAAGCTTTATGACAGAATTAACCCTTTTTCAACTTAGTATTTATTTCTTAAATTATAGTCTTCTTTTTATTTTTGGTTGCAACATTATATATCTGCTTTTTTTCTGCCTATAAACACTGTAAACAGGGGCAACCATGAAAAGGAAATATTCTTGACATTTTTAAGTATCTGCATCAAAATAATGCAAGTTATGGCACTTAGAGAGTTTTGATTGTGTCTAATGCATTAGGACACTACCCATATAGGGTACTGATTGGGATCGAACCCAGGACATGACCAATACTGAGTGAAACGCCCTTAACCACTGTCCCATGGCATCTCCACAATTATTCCACATTGCCTCTTTTTCTAGGTTGCTTCCATCTGGAGAAAGATAAGTTTTAAGAACTTGTTTTGCAATTGAGAGTAACGAAGCAAATTAGTATAGAAAAAAACAACAAGTTGAGACTGTTTTTTGTGCTGGAATATTTTGCTATTGTCAAACTACTAAACAGTTTTCAACAGATTGCCATGAAACCTAGAACTTATGATAACTATAAAGTTTATATGTGTCTGATATACATGAGCCTGGGTCTTCATTATTGAATGTAACATGTTGTGATGCAATTTACCTCTGCCACAGATTTGAACAGATTTCAATGAAACTTACCTGAAATGATTACCATGATCTGCTGATATTGGTTACTACTTACTTATATACTGCAACAGTTTTATATAACTCATTGTCATGTTCAGTTATCAGAGTTGCTGCTTTCCTTCCTCATGGTTCTCTAATATTGAATACATTGCAGTTGTAACCTACGTCCAAGCCTTATGCTTAGATTTTTCAAATGTTTGCATTTATGTTTGCAAATGAGGTAGACTACAAATGAGGTTACAACAGGACAGAACTTCTAGACAAGAATGTATTAGTTAAAAGTAGTTTACATTCAAAAACCAATTAGTGGACTGTTGGGTTTAGAATTGAACTGGGTATGTAACCTGGTTGCTGTAACATTCTGTCCAGTCAAGCATAATGCTCTCAGTTGCTTTTCACATTTCTGATATATTTACATGTGGCTGTGATTTTTTTCAGTACAGAAGTAGTTATAGTAAAACAGAAAACAGAGACAAAAAGTTATCAATATTTACATGAATATTGCAAAAAATGTTTGGATTAATTAATTTGTAATTAAAAGATTAATTATTTTGTAATGAAGAGAAAATTCAGGTCAAGTATTACAATGATATATTATTTTACAGAAACAGTGATATTAGTGTGGAACTACTTTTCGTAGATTTCATGTGCAAGAACAACAAATTTCATATTGCCTTAAAGAGCATTGGATTTCTTTTGACAGTTGTAAAGATGCACAGAATATCTGTCATTTTTATGAAAACAAAGAAATATCATGTCCATGAAAATGAATATATTCACAGTAGTCCATTTAAATAACTGATTGATATACAGTGTGCTAGACAAACAGATGGGGGTAGGATGTATTAGGTGTTTCTGGAATAATCATTGCTTATATTGATTCTTGTAAAAATTTATAAGAGCTTTGATGAATCATAAAAGTTTTGCAGGCAGATCTGCCTATAGGTATCTTGTATTTGTACACTTGTGAGAACACTTAGAAGTTTAGCTGCCTGGAGTGAGTTTGTTAGGATATTGTCTTTACTGAAGTACAAACCACCCCTGTCTCGTATGCCATTTACATCATTGGACTTCTAACCTACATGTTTAGGGTTTGAATCCTGTTAGGGGATTTAATCAGCAGTGACAGAGCTCCAGGAACATAAAGAGAAAAGATAATACCTGTGTACAGTGAAACCAGAAGTGAATTTTCATTTTAATACCAAATGGGAGAATTTTTCTTCATTTTAAGACCATAAATACTTGTAAATTTCCTAAATATTGAAAAAGTGTAAGATCAGCTTAATTGAAGGAACCACTGGAAATAAGTGAGCATACAATGGAAATATATAAAGAAATGGTTACAATGGTGACAAAACTAATTCAACTTGGTTCTTAATATAGTTGGAGTTTACTCTCAAGATTATACACCATCTTCATCAATTTCATGGTAAATTAGGAGTTATGAAGTATTTCATAAGTTTGCTTTTCATGTTAAATCAACTTTTTAATTACCTATTTTTTGTGAGTTGAATAAATAATTTTAGTATCAGCATCAAAGTTTACATGTCCTGAAATGAAATTGAAACTCATTTAGCAGAAACAAGACACAGGTCAATTAGATGAAACCAGGAATGAGAAAAGTTAATTAAAACTTGGCACTTTGAATTTAGAGCATCTGGAAAATTTGCAAATACTGTTTTTTAGTGGATGGAAATGTAGAAGGAATAAAGAATTTCAACACTTTCAGGAATTGAGTGTCTGTGAGCGCAATTTAATTCAGACACAGAATATAAATTACAAGAATTCAGGTTTCACCTATTGTTTCTGAGTATTTTCTGGTTGTAATGTGTGACTGTAAACACTGGATGGAGTGCACTAGGAGGTGTAGATAATTGACAAGTTCTGGAATTATTTACCAGGGAAACTTCAGTAGTTTGACCATGTTATTTTGTGGTGTGGTAGAAAACTTACCGAGATGGCCTTGGGAAAATAAAAGGTAAGGTCTTTTGATTACACTTATGCTGTACAATTTTAGTTTATACTAATTTAATTTTGCTCAGTTGTGAAGAAAGCTTGTAGCTTATCTAGGCACTCTCAAGTCTGCTTCCTGGAAAAACCAGTACTGGTGTCATATGAGGTACGTTCTTGACCCCAGTGGGGTTTGAACCCACAACCTCTGGGATGAGCGGCAGACACCTTAACCTCTACACCACCGCTCCCATTAATGTTGCCTTGTACAATATTTTAAGTCAAATGTATCTTTCAGCTTGACTTTGTCATTTTGTGATTTTATTAGCCTATGACAGCTCACTGTTTAAAGTGAATGCTAACTTGACCAGGTGCCGGGAGTTAAATTAAATCACACAGTACAGCCTTACAAAAGAGAAAATAAATTGGCAAAAGCACTAACGTACTCTTTTTCCTGTAGTTATTAGATGTATGAATATGAATTGCTATAAAAAAATAAGTGGTACATTTCCTTACAACTAAGGAAAGAAGATACCACAGTTACCAGAATGCTTAACTATGGAAACGATTTTGGCAAAAAAAACATTTTATGGATTATACTTAAAAAAGTAGACATATGGTAAAACTCCACTAAATCGGTGGGACTTTTAATCAGTCAATGTCTGTAGGGAACTTGCTGACCTAATAGATGGCTGTGGTCTTGGATTGGTCCCAAATGATTGGTAGCACTAAAGTTTTCCATTATAAAAATATAAAGTACAATGGCTGAGCATTATTTAAACAAAAAATATTTAATGAATTTTTTGATAAATAGTAAGGTGCCCTTATGGCTATCTGAACTGAACATATTGTATTTTTTGACAGAAATTGTAAATAGAAATGGTGATGTCCTACTGGCACAATTTCTGATATAAATTATCACATTATGTATATAAAAACGGACATTTTTGGATGTGACTGAGGTGGTTCTACCTATTTATCAGGGTGTAAAAACTCAATGAATGTTCTGGCATGCAGACAGAGCTTAAGTAAAAATACCCACAACCTTAGTAAAAATATTTAGTGGAGTCATACCATATTAATGTTTGTTCTGATGGGGTCAGAGTTACTGGAGTCATACCATATTTGTTTGTTCTGATGGGGTCAGAGTTACTGGAGTCATACCATATTTGTTTGTTCTGATGGGGTCAGAGTTAGTGGTAATAATAATCAAGTACTCAAGTACATGAGCACATCCTCCATGATATTACAGCCAGTTGTATGATGATGCACTTACAGGCATGCTCCATAAGAGTATTGAAAACTTCTTCAGCTCATATTTCTTCACACATAAGTCTGGTCTCATCATTTAGTCCCTTCTAACATGCTATAAAATGTTTATATATTTAGGGTAGACCTGTCTTTAATATAAGGTTTGAGTTAATCAAAATATATTTCCTTCTATTTGTTTGGAGAGAGATACAATGTCTTGACAGGGTTATCTGTCTCTTTGACAGTAACATCTGTAGTGTATATACTAAATATATATATATCAAGACCAAGTGCAGATTTGTAACACATTTCAACCAGTTATATTCTGGAATCAAAGGTCATGTTGATGTATTTGTATCAGCTCTTGAAATCACCAGCTTCGAAGACCATTATAATAATGCTCTAACTTGCCTCTTTTGATTTATCCCCCTTTATTACTTATAAATTCCTGCCCATGGGTCCATCCGTCCGTGCATATGTCTAGGGGCTAACTAGTAACTCAATAAGTAGAAATATGAATTTTAAAAGAAGTAATTATTAGTTTTCTGAAAAGACTTGTCACAATTTGTCAGAGGTGTAGCTCTTTTCTTACATATTCTTTATAGAGACTTAAGAATTCCTGTTTTCTATAAATTGTAGTGCTGATTTAATTTAACTTACAACAATTAGGATCTTTATGACTGTAATTTGCAGCAGAAATGGAGATGAGACCCCATTGTGAATTATGACCCTTTGAATGAAGTTTTCTCATACAGTGAAACTTTGTTAACTGATCATCGATATCTTGAGAACGAATATCTGTGACTATATGGAAATTTTAAAATCCATTTTATATAAAACCAATTGCCAGAAATCATTTAATGGGTGTTTATTGGAGTTTACAAATTGGTACAGTCCATTTGAAAATGAGGCCCATTGCGGGATTGGGCTGCCTTCCCTATATAACCTATATAAAGGACTTGAAAAAAAAGATTTCTTTGGAATCTGTTTGTAGTCAGAATTTTGGTTACATAAATAATTTATGGTCCCTATCCAAAACTGCTTGAAGAAAACCGATTTCTTCCGAAATGAGGCCCCAGTAGGTTGGGGCTCCTTTTAATATTTATAAAAAATTTGAAATTATTGTATTAAATTTTATTTCATTTCATACAGCTAATCAACTTACCAGATTTTAGCCCTCTTGTTTGCAAATAAAGATGATTCCTTAAGAAATGAGGCCCCTAATGGTGTGGGCCATTTTCCACATATAATGTGTATAGAAACACTAAAAACAGTTATCAGAATGTAACTAATCTGATCAAATTAATAATCCTAAGGCTCTAAACCATAATTGCAGAAGGAAGCAGGAAATTCATACCCACTTAAATATTTCCCATCAAGGGGTAAAATTTATTTATTCAAATACTCCGTTTTCTCTCTGTCATTGTACAAAGAAATGTCAAAGTATTTTCTTTCAAATTCATTTTATTTTGCACAGATGATGTAATAACTCTTAACCAAAATTACTCAGCCAGAAGTCTTATGTTTTACAGTTGATGTATTTTGAAGAGTTTGTCCTGTAGAACAGACTTCAACAGTAAAACATTTTTAGACTTCTGGATAAGTATCCATTTTGCTTGTGATACTCTGGGGGCATGTTTTCTTTCAGTCATCATCAGAAAACAAACATTCTTCTTCAACACTGCCAGCAGATTCTCATAAGCATTTTATAGTATTTATCAAAGAATCAGATCATATCATATAGTTATAATGAGAATCATTTAAGAATCCTTTACAGTTTAATAATTGTTTATTTACTGAGCCATACGGTCCTTTTCTAAATCAGTTAATCTTAAAATGATCTAAACTGATGATAGATAACAATTTTGTGATAAAAAAAGTTCAGATGAAACATTACCTGTAAAGTTTGTGGAAAAAAATGGCTTACATAGTTAAAATACAGAAAAGATCTATCTCTTTGTTTATAATAATATGTTAATAGATTAAACATTTTAACCATAGTCAGTGAAACATAGAAATTTATCTATTTACCAGAAGATAACACTGTACCTTGTAATTGATAAAAAAATCATTGTTTTCTAAGCTCACCTGGCACTTGGTGCCAGAGTTTCATGATGGATGATTGTCGGTCATCTGTCCATCTGTCGTCTATCAACTTTTTAATTCAAACGACATCTTCTCTGAAACCGCTGGGCCAATGTTGATGAAACTTGGCAGGGATGTTCCAAGCATGAAGCTATACTAAATGTATTTAAAGAATTTCATTCCATGCAGAACTCTTGTTGCTATGGCAACAAATAGAAAAAACTTTAAAAATCTTTTTCTCTGAAACCACAAGGCCTATAGCTTAGATATTGAGCATGCATCACGATTTCACATAGGTTTCTATAGGAAAAACTTTAAATATCGTCTTGCCAAAAAGCACAAGTCCTAGAACTAAGATATTTAGTATACAGTATTGTCTTGTGGACCTCTACCAAGTTAGTTCAAATCATGCCCCTGGGTCAATATTTGCCCTGCACAGGGGGTCATTTGTCATACACAGACATATACAGGAAAACCTTTAAAATTGTTCTGTGAAACAACAAGGTTTAGAGCTTAGATATTTAGTATCTAGTGGACCCCTTCAAAGTTTGTTCAAACTGATTGCCCTTGGGTCAAAATTGACCCTCCCCAGGGGTTGACTTGGTATAGGAAAAAACCTTCAATATTCACCCCGCCCATTTTTATAGAGTTATAGGAGAAACTTAGCTTCAGTGAATTCTTATAGCAACCACTGGCTTCCTTAGCAACTGGTGACTTCCTTAGCAACTGCTGAAGTTCCCTAGCAACCACTGATTTCCTTAGCAACTACTGTCTCTCTTTAGCAACAAATGACTTCCTTAGGTAAGTGCACTGGTACTCAGGTAAGCATTTTAGGGCCATTATGGCTCTCTGTGTCTGAGGAGGATTGAATTTATAATAATTCTTTAAAGTTACCTCCCCTTTTGAAAAGTATAGCATTTCCTTTTGTCTTAGAATTTGTTCTCTTCTACAACAAGAAACTGTTAATTTATTGGAGATATAATATTTATATGAGGCACAGGATGAAGAATAGGTCAGTAAGGTGAGGAATGGTCTGTATTTACTTTGAGTTTATACCATGCAATAATATGAATCACTAAGCTGTGGGAATCAGGGCTTTGTTTGATCCCTTCTTGCCCCTGTGGTTATATGGCTTAGATTCACTCTAATATAGTGCTTTTAATGAATTTCATAATATTCTGTTACTTAAATTTTGTACAGTTAAGCCCGTGTCTTGTAGTCGGTCTCAAAGACTTCCATATTATAATAAAATGGATTGATACTTACTAAAGATGTATTACTTAACAATCAACTGTTTGGAATGTTACGCTAATGGCTGCTTAAGATAAGTTGATGGTGTATCTAGATGAAACTTGTATCCAGGTGACCAAGTACTTGTATTCTGGTGACCATGAACTTGTATCAAGGTGACCATGTACTTGTATCCAGATGACCGTGTACTTGTATCCAGGTGACTGTGTGCTTGTATCCAGGTGACCATGTACTTTTATCTTAGTGACCATTTACTTGTATCTAGGTGACCATGTACTTGTATCCAATCAAAGGTGAACTTGTATCCAGGTGACCATGTACTTGTATCCAGGTGACTGTGTACTTGTATCCAGGTGACCATGTACTTGTATCCAGGTGACTTTGTACGTGTATCCAGGTGATGTTGTACGTGTATCCAGGTGACCATGCACTTGTATCCTGGTGACCATGTACTTGTATCCAGGTGGTCATGTACTTGTATCCAGGTGACTGTGTACTTATATCCAGGTGACCCTGTACATGTATCCAGGTGACCGTGTACTAGTATCCAGGTGGTCATGTACTTGTATCCAGGTGACCGTGTACTTGTATCCAGGTGACCATGTACTTCTATCCAGGTGACCATGTACTTCTATCCAGGTGACCATGTACTTGTATCCAGGTGATGTTGTACTTGTATCCAGGTGACCATGTACTTGTATCCAGGTGACCGTGTACTAGTATCCAGGTGATGGTGAACATGTATCCAGGTGACCGTGTACTTGTATCCAGGTGACCATGTACTTGTATCCAGGTGACCGTGTACTTGTATCCAGGTGACCATGTACTTCTATCCAGGTGACCGTGTATTAGTATCCAGGTGATGGTGAACATGTATCCAGGTGACTGTGTACATGTATCCAGGTGACCGTGTACATGTATCCAGGTGATGTTGTACATGTATCCAGGTGACCGTGTACTAGTATCCAGGTGATGGTGAACATGTATCCAGGTGACCGTGTACTTGTATCCAGGTGACCGTGTACTTGTATCCAGGTGACCATGTATTAGTATCCAGGTGATGGTGAACATGTATCCAGGTGACCGTGTACATGTATCCAGGTGACCGTGTACATGTATCCAGGTGACCGTGTACTTGTATCCAGGTGACCGTGTACTTGTATCCAGGTGACCATGTATTAGTATCCAGGTGATGGTGAACATGTATCCAGGTGACCGTGTACATGTATCCAGGTGACCGTGTACATGTATCCAGGTGACCGTGTACATGTATCCAGGTGACCGTGTATTAGTATCCAGGTGATGGTGAACATGTATCCAGGTGACCATGTACTTCTATCCAGGTGACCATGTACTTGTATCCAGGTGACCGTGTACTTGTATCCAGGTGACCGTGTACTTCTATCCAGGTGACCATGTACTTCTATCCAGGTGACCGTGTACTGGTATCCAGGTGATGTTGTACATGTATCCAGGTGATGTTGTACATGTATCCAGGTGACCGTGTACTGGTATCCAGGTGATGTTGTACATGTATCCAGGTGATGTTGTACATGTATCCAGGTGACCATGTATTAGTATCCAGGTGATGGTGAACATGTATCCAGGTGACCATGTACTTCTATCCAGGTGACCATGTACTTCTATCCAGGTGACCATGTACTTGTATCCAGGTGACCGTGTACTTGTATCCAGGTGACCGTGTACTTCTATCCAGGTGACCATGTACTTCTATCCAGGTGACCGTGTACTGGTATCCAGGTGATGTTGTACATGTATCCAGGTGATGGTGAACATGTATCCAGGTGATGTTGTACATGTATCCAGGTGACCGTGTACTAGTATCCAGGTGACCGTGTACATGTATCCAGGTGACGTTGTACATGTATCCAGGTGACCGTGTACATGTATCCAGGTGACCATGTACATGTATCCAGGTGATGTTGTACATGTATCCAGGTGACCGTGTACTAGTATCCAGGTGACCATGAACATGTATCCAGGTGACCGTGTATTAGTATCCAGGTGACCGTGTACTAGTATCCAGGTGATGGTGAACATGTATCCAGGTGACCGTGTACATGTATCCAGGTGACCGTGTACTAGTATCCAGGTGACCGTGAACATGTATCCAGGTGACTGTGTACATGTATCCAGGTGACCGTGTACATGTATCCAGGTGACCGTGTATTAGTATCCAGGTGACCGTGAACATGTATCCAGGTGACCGTGTACCTGTATCCAGGTGACTGTGTACATGTATCCAGGTGATGTTGTACATGTATCCAGGTGACCGTGAACATGTATCCAGGTGACCGTGTACATGTATCCAGGTGACTGTGTACATGTATCCAGGTAACTGTGTATTTGTATCCAGGTGACCGTGTACTAGTATCCAGGTGACCATGTACTTATATCTTAGTGAACATGTACTCAGGTTCAGTTATAGTTAGTTAAAAAAAGAGTAGAAAATTATCTTTGTATTTCCGTGGAAAGATTTTTTTTCCCTGCTATTAATTTATCAAAAAATATAATTTCTGGAATCACACACATCTTTATTCAGCAAGCACTGTGCACTTGTAGGTTACTGGCTTCAAGTAGGCTCTGATCTGATGATAAGATTGTATGTATATTTTATTTATTTCTCCAGATTTTGTCTTTATTGAAATGTTCTGTTTTGTTGCATTCTGAGTGACAGCTGATATCAGGGTTATCAGGATATAAAAAGCAAGTGTCTGTAAAATTTGCTGATAATCTCTGATAAGACTTTACAACTCCAGCTGATAGAGTAGGGGATTCCCTGTGGAGGGGGATTTTATGAGATTGCTTTAACATCAGTCTTGCTGGACAATGACCAAGTTGATAAATAAAGATAAATTTCCGGCTTGTATTTTGTAAAGAAGGAAGCAGTTAAAAACTTAGATACATTAGGTTGATAAGGTTTTTACTACATGTACCATGAATTTTCAAATTAGCACTTGATCAAAATTGATTAGCATTTTGTTTGGACTGTTACGTAGAGAAGCTTTCTTCATCGTGGTTTGTAGGTTTAGAAGGTGATTTAGCCACTGTTCAAGGGTTGTCTTCCATGTAACTTCCATGTGTTGAATTGATTTAACTAAGTTATTAAGAGTTGTCTGCCATAAGGATTTCAAGTGAAAAAGTAGTCAAGAGTTGTCTCCTATATATGTGGTGACAATATTAAGAGTTGCGTCCCATGTGACTTTTGAATTATGAAGTGATCAAGAGTTATCTCCCATGTTGCTTTAAAGTCATGAAGTTTTGTAATATGTGGCTTTTGAGTCATGAAATTATCAAGAATTGTCTCCCATGTGGCATTTAAGTCACACATTTATCATGTCGTGAAGTTATAATGAGCAGATGGGGTGATTCTTCCTTCATCAATTTGACAAACCAATGAAAAAATAGCAAATTTTAAATGGTAAATATTCTATAACTCTGTTTGCAGAATACTTTCAAATTTATCTATCCTGGATTCTGAAATAAATAACAGTAAGTGCGATAAACACCCCAATAAAGTTTTCAGAGAATGAATTAATTTCTGCAAATTGTTGTTTCATCAGACAGAAAGATTTTAATATGAATTAGCAATCAAGATGGACTGATCATGAAAACAAGGCAGAGTTTGTTGATAATCAGCTGGTAATCTAAAGACAGGGGATGCTTGAAGACATACTGGTACAATGACTGCAAATGTCTTAGAAGAATCTGTTTGAAGACAAAGATCTTACTTTGCTGGATAAATCTGCTTAACATTGTGATCAAAGGTTTCTCTGTGATATATTTTGAAAACATCAAGTAACAGTCTACTTAATACTTCCTAAACTTTGTTGTGAAAGGGAAATTGATGGAATGTCTTAACCAGCTGATACTTAGATAGCTGATGAAGAAAGTACAGTGTTTGTTACCTTTGGGATAATTAGTTTTCATGGTTTTCCAGCAAAAAATGCAAACAAATTATCTAGTAGCCGCTGTATGTGGCCTTATAATTTACTTTGGTATTGTAATTGATTTTGCAGCAAATGTTTCTTTTTTCAAATTACTTTACTGCCAGTTTTCTTGATTGTTATTTATAAATGAGGCTGGCTCAGCTGTAACTTCATCTTACTCTGCAATCATTGCATTAGTCAGTCAAAGAATTATTTCTGCTAGTCGTTGTTTTCAGTGTATGAAGGCAGGTCAGTCAAAGAATTGTTTCTGCTAGTCATTGTTTTCAGTCTATGAAGGCAAGTCAGTCAATGAATTGTTTCTGCTAGTCGTTGTTTTTCAGTCTATGAAGGCAAGTCAGTCAAAGAATTGTTTCTGCTAGTCGTTGTTTTTCAGTCTATGAAGGCAGGTCAGTCAATGAATTGTTTCTGCTAGTCGTTGTTTTTCAGTCTATGAAGGCAAGTCAGTCAAAGAATTGTTTCTGCTAGTCGTTGTTTTTCAGTCTATGAAGGCAAGTCAGTCAAAGAATTGTTTCTGCTAGTCGTTGTTTTTCAGTCTATGAAGGCAAGTCAGTCAATGAATTGTTTCTGCTAGTCGTTGTTTTTCAGTCTATGAAGGCAAGTCAGTCAATGAATTGTTTCTGCTAGTCGTTGTTTTTCAGTCTATGAAGGCAGGTCAGTCAAAGAATTGTTTCTGCTAGTCATTGTTTTCAGTCTATGAAGGCAGGTCAGTCAAAGAATTGTTTCTGCTAGTCATTGTTTTCAGTCTATGAAGGCAGGTCAGTCAAAGAATTGTTTCTGCTAGTCATTGTTTTCAGTCTATGAAGGCAGGTCAGTCAAAGAATTGTTTCTGCTAGTCATTGTTTTCAGTCTATGAAGGCAGGTCAGTCAATGAATTGTTTCTGCTAGTCATTGTTTTCAGTCTATGAAGGCAAGTCAGTCAAAGAATTGTTTCTGCTAGTCATTGTTTTCAGTCTATGAAGGCAAGTCAGTCAAAGAATTGTTTCTGCTAGTCATTGTTTTCAGTCTATGAAGGCAGGTCAGTCAAAGAATTGTTTCTGCTAGTCGTTGTTTTTCAGTCTATGAAGGCAGGTCAGTCAAAGAATTGTTTCTGCTAGTCGTTGTTTTTCAGTGTATGAAGGCAGGTCAGTCGAAGAAATATTTCTGCTAGTCATTTTTTTTCAGTCTATGAAGGCAGGTCAGTCAAAGAATTGTTTCTGCTAGTCATTGTTTTCAGTCTATGAAGGCAAGTCAGTCAAAGAATTGTTTCTGCTAGTCGTTGTTTTTCAGTCTATGAAGGCAAGTCAGTCAAAGAATTGTTTCTGCTAGTCGTTGTTTTTCAGTCTATGAAGGCAAGTCAGTCAAAGAATTGTTTCTGCTAGTCGTTGTTTTTCAGTCTATGAAGGCAAGTCAGTCAAAGAATTGTTTCTGCTAGTCGTTGTTTTTCAGTCTATGAAGGCAAGTCAGTCAATGAATTGTTTCTGCTAGTCGTTGTTTTTCAGTCTATGAATTGTTTCTGCTAGTCGTTGTTTTTCAGTCTATGAAGGCAGGTCAGTCAATGAATTGTTTCTGCTAGTCGTTGATTTTCAGTCTATGAAGGCAGGTCAGTCAAAAAATTGTTTCTGCTAGTCATTGTTTTCAGTCTATGAAGGCAGGTCAGTCAATGAATTGTTTCTGCTAGTCATTGTTTTTCAGTCTATGAAGGCAGGTCAGTCAAAGAATTGTTTCTGCTAGTCATTGTTTTCAGTCTATGAAGGCAGGTCAGTCAAAGAATTGTTTCTGCTAGTCATTGTTTTCAGTCTATGAAGGCAGGTCAGTCAATGAATTGTTTCTGCTAGTCATTGTTTTCAGTCTATGAAGGCAAGTCAGTCAAAGAATTGTTTCTGCTAGTCATTGTTTTCAGTCTATGAAGTCAAGTCAGTCAAAGAATTGTTTCTGCTAGTCATTGTTTTCAGTCTATGAAGGCAGGTCAGTCAAAGAATTGTTTCTGCTAGTCGTTGTTTTTCAGTCTATGAAGGCAGGTCAGTCAAAGAATTGTTTCTGCTAGTCGTTGTTTTTCAGTGTATGAAGGCAGGTCAGTCAAGAAATATTTCTGCTAGTCATTTTTTCAGTCTATGAAGGCAGGTCAGTCAAAGAATTGTTTCTGCTAGTCATTGTTTTCAGTCTATGAAGGCAAGTCAGTCAAAGAATTGTTTCTGCTAGTCGTTGTTTTTCAGTCTATGAAGGCAAGTCAGTCAAAGAATTGTTTCTGCTAGTCGTTGTTTTTCAGTCTATGAAGGCAAGTCAGTCAAAGAATTGTTTCCGCTAGTCGTTGTTTTTCAGTCTATGAAGGCAAGTCAGTCAAAGAATTGTTTCTGCTAGTCGTTGTTTTTCAGTCTATGAAGGCAAGTCAGTCAATGAATTGTTTCTGCTAGTCGTTGTTTTTCAGTCTATGAATTGTTTCTGCTAGTCGTTGTTTTTCAGTCTATGAAGGCAGGTCAGTCAATGAATTGTTTCTGCTAGTCGTTGATTTTCAGTCTATGAAGGCAGGTCAGTCAAAAAATTGTTTCTGCTAGTCATTGTTTTCAGTCTATGAAGGCAGGTCAGTCAATGAATTGTTTCTGCTAGTCATTGTTTTCAGTCTATGAAGGCAGGTCAGTCAATGAATTGTTTCTGCTAGTCATTGTTTTCAGTGTATGAAGGCAGTCAGTCAATGAATTGTTTCTGCTAGTCGTTGTTTTTCAGTCTATGAAGGCAGGTCAGTCAATGAATCGTTTCTGCTAGTCGTTGTTTTTCAGTGTATGAAGGCAGGTCAGTCAATGAATGGTTTCTGCTAGTCGTTGTTTTTCAGTGTATGAAGGCAGGTCAGTCAATGAATGGTTTCTGCTAGTCGTTGTTTTTCAGTCTATGAAGGCAAGTCAGTCAATGAATTGTTTCTGCTAGTCGTTGTTTTTCAGTCTATGAAGGCAAGTCAGTCAATGAATGGTTTCTGCTAGTCGTTGTTTTTCAGTCTATGAAGGCAAGTCAGTCAAAGAATTGTTTCTGCTAGTCGTTGTTTTTCAGTCTATGAAGGCAGGTCAGTCAATGAATTGTTTCTGCTAGTCGTTGTTTTTCAGTCTATGAAGGCAGGTCAGTCAATGAATTGTTTCTGCTAGTCGTTGTTTTTCAGTCTATGAAGGCAAGTCAGTCAATGAATTGTTTCTGCTAGTCGTTGTTTTTCAGTCTATGAATTGTTTCTGCTAGTCGTTGTTTTTCAGTCTATGAAGGCAGGTCAGTCAATGAATTGTTTCTGCTAGTCGTTGATTTTCAGTCTATGAAGGCAAGTCAGTCAATGAATTGTTTCTGCTAGTCGTTGTTTTTCAGTCTATGAAGGCAAGTCAGTCAAAGAATTGTTTCTGGCAGTCATTGTGTAGTCTAAGAAGGCAAGTCAGTCAATGAATTGTTTCTGCTAGTCATTGTTTTCAGTCTATGAAGGCAGGTCAGTCAATGAATTGTTTCTGCTAGTCATTGTTTTTCAGTCTATGAAGGCAGGTCAGTCCAAGAATTGTTTCTGCTAGTCGTTGTTTTTCAGTCTATGAAGGCAGGTCAGTCAAAGAATTGTTTCTGCTAGTCGTTGTTTTTCCGTCTATGAAGGCAGGTCAGTCAGTGAATTGTTTCTGGCAGTCATTGTTTTCAGTGTATGAAGGCAGTCAGTCAATGAATTGTTTCTGCTAGTCATTGTTTTCAGTCTATGAAGGCAGGTCAGTCAATGAATTGTTTCTGCTAGTCATTGTTTTCAGTCTATGAAGGCAGGTCAGTCAATGAATTGTTTCTGCTAGTCGTTGTTTTTCAGTCTATGAAGGCAAGTCAGTCAAAGAATTGTTTCTGCTAGTCATTGTTTTCAGTCTATGAAGGCAAGTCAGTCAATGAATTGTTTCTGCTAGTCGTTGTTTTTCAGTCTATGAAGGCAGGTCAGTCAAAGAATTGTTTCTGCTAGTCGTTGTTTTTCAGTCTATGAAGGCAAGTCAGTCAAAGAATTGTTTCTGCTAGTCATTGTTTTCAGTCTATGAAGGCAGGTCAGTCAAAGAATTGTTTCTGCTAGTCATTGTTTTCAGTCTATGAAGGCAGGTCAGTCAATGAATTGTTTCTGCTAGTCGTTGTTTTTCAGTCTATGAAGGCAAGTCAGTCAAAGAATTGTTTCTGCTAGTCGTTGTTTTTCAGTCTATGAAGGCAAGTCAGTCAAAGAATTGTTTCTGCTAGTCGTTGTTTTTCAGTCTATGAAGGCAAGTCAGTCAATGAATTGTTTCTGCTAGTCGTTGTTTTTCAGTCTATGAAGGCAGGTCAGTCAAAGAATTGTTTCTGCTAGTCGTTGTTTTTCAGTCTATGAAGGCAAGTCAGTCAAAGAATTGTTTCTGCTAGTCATTGTTTTTCAGTCTATGAAGGCAGGTCAGTCAAAGAATTGTTTCTGCTAGTCATTGTTTTTCAGTCTATGAAGGCAGGTCAGTCAAAGAATTGTTTCTGCTAGTCGTTGTTTTTCAGTCTATGAAGGCAAGTCAGTCAATGAATTGTTTCTGCTAGTCGTTGTTTTTCAGTCTATGAAGGCAAGTCAGTCAAAGAATTGTTTCTGGCAGTCATTGTGTAGTCTAAGAAGGCAAGTCAGTCAAAGAATTGTTTCTGCTAGTCATTGTTTTCAGTCTATGAAGGCAGGTCAGTCAAAGAATTGTTTCTGCTAGTCGTTGTTTTTCAGTCTATGAAGGCAAGTCAGTCAAAGAATTGTTTCTGGCAGTCATTGTGTAGTCTAAGAAGGCAAGTCAGTAAAAAATGTTTCTGGCAGTCATTCTGTAGTATGTGAAAGCATGTCAGCCAAACGATTGTTTCTGCTAGCCATTGTGTAGTCTATTTATTTATACTAATCTATATACTTTAGATTGTGAAACAAGTTCGTACACTCTCAAGTCAGTCAAAGAATTGTTTCTGCTGGTCACCTATTTGAGGAGTTAAGGCAGACCTTATATACTTTCTTGTATAAGTAGATCAGTCATTGAGTGAATAGTTTATGGGTGTGATTTCTTTGTGTTATAAGGCAAGTTTAAGTTCTTATATTTGTTTCTTATAGTCAGTGTGTTGAAGTAAATAGCTAAATATTTAGTATGTATGTACTGTGTAATGAGTATCATTTTAGCAGAAGCTTAGCAAAGTTAAAGCAAATGTAACATTTGCCTCCTGGGCAGTGACAGTAAATGTCCTTGACTTTGAGTTGCTTGTCTGTCACATCTAGTTGAAAATATGCCAGAGTCAGCTTCATTTAAAAGGAGTGCTCAGTGTTCTTTTTCTTAATATACATAAATGACCTACCATTGGACTGAAACAGCTAGTACAGATGTTGACATGTATGCAGAGGACACTTTGTATATGCTGCAAGTAAATCCTTGGTCTCTTAATTGAATATTAACTTCAAACTGATTTAAGTAACTTTCATCTTGGTGCATATTGGATGACATGGCTCTCAACCCACACAAATCCACCTGCATGCTTTTGGGTTCTACATATCATACACACCGCAAAAGACACCTGAACATTTCAGTTGACGGACAGACCATAGAGCCCGTCTCCCAGCAAACTATTCTTAGAGTACTGGTTGATGAAAATCTCACATGGGTTCCCAAAACAAAAAGGGTATAATTATAATTAACTCAATTCTAAATTAGCCCTTTTTCGAAGAATAAAACCATATTCAATAGAGAAATTAGAGTACTATTCTACAATGCTTATATTTTAAAATTTCTGACTACGGGTCTGTTTTGTGGAGCATGGGTAGTACAAAATGTTAAAACAAAATTATAAACACGCAGAAAAGATCTGCAAGAATGATGTTAGATAAAAATTTCGATTAGTCATCTGATCCACTTTTCAAAAGATCTTAATTGGTTACCATTTATGGAAAGATGGCAAGTACAATAGGGCTGTTTTAGTATATAAAAGTTTAAATGGATTAGTCACACACTATATGAGACATTTATTACTTATATGTGATGCTGCTAGCAAAAACAATCAATACAGCCAACGATCTAAACTTAACAAAAATATATCTCATCCTTTAGTAAAAACTTAGTACACAAAAACACATTTCAATATTCTGGAATGATTATTTGGAACTCAATTTCAGTTGAAATTCGAAATGCTAAGAGCTTAAATATCTTCCATTACAAAATACAGAAACTATCTACTCAGCAAAAAATGACAAATTTCATATTATCATAAAGTAAATAATTGACTTGAGTAAACTTGCTCATGCTTCTTTTTAATATATATTGTGCTGTTGTTTAACATGTCTTTGATTTTGCATGCTTGTATAATGTTTGAAGGCCTCGAGTCACCCTCGTTAAATAAGGAATATTATTATACCCCCAAAACGAAGTTTAGGGGGGTATATAGGAGTCACCCGGTGGTTGGTCGGTCGGTTGGTCGGTCGGTCGGTTGGTCGGTCGGTCGGTCGGTCGGTCGGTCGGTCGGTCGGTCGGTCGGTCGGTCTGTTGCATTTTCCTTGTCCGGAGCATAACTTGAAAACTACTTGTTGGAATTCAATACAACTTCATACAATGATCAAGCACATTGAGAGGAAGTGCAGTGCACAAGAACTATAACTCCATCATGACTAATTACAGAGTTATTGCCCTTTGTTAGTTTTCCTTGTCCGGAGCATAACTTGAAAACTACTGGTTGGAATTCAATACAACTTCATACAATGGTCAAGCACATTGAGAGGAAGTGCAGTGCACAAGAACTATAACTCCATCTTGACTAATTACAGAGTTATTGCCCTTTGTTACTTTTCCTTGTCCGGAGCATAACTTGAAAACTACAAGTTGGAATTCAATACAACTTCATACAATGGTCAAGCACATTGAGAGGAAGTGCAGTGCACAAGAACCATAACTCCATCTTGACTAATTACAGAGTTATTGCCCTTTGTTACTTTTCCTTGTCTGGAGCATAACTTCAAAACTACAAGTTGGAATTCAATACAATTTCATACAAAGATGAAGCACAATGAGAGGAAGTGCAGTGTACAAGAACCATAACTCTATCTAGAATATTTTCAGAGTTATTGCCCTTTGTTATTTTTTCTTCTCCAGAGCATTACTTGAAAACTACTGGTTGGAATTCAATATACCTTCATACAATGGTCAAGTACATTGAGAGGAAGTGCAGTGCACAAGAACCATAACTCCATCTTGACTCATTACAGAGTTATTGCCCTTTGTTACTTTTCCTTGTCCGGAGCATAATTCGAAAAGTACTAGTTGGAATTCAAAACAACTTCATACAATGGTCAAGCACAATGAGAGGAAGTGCAGTGCACAGGAACCATAACTCAATCTTGACTCATTACAGAGTTATTGCCCTTTGTTACTTTTCCTTGTCCGGAGCATTATTCGAAAACTTCTGGTTGGAATTCAATACAACTTCATAAAATAGTCAAGCACAATGACAGGAAGTGCAGTGCGAAAGAACAATAACTCTATCTTGACTCATTTCAGAGTTATTGCCCTTTGTTACTTTTACTTGTCCGGAACATTATTTGAAAACTACTGGTTGGAATTCAATACAACTTCATACAATGGTCAAGCACAATGAGAGGAAGTGCAGTGTACAAGAACCATAACTCTATCTTGACAAATTACAGAGTTATTGCCAAGAACAATATCTCTTTTTAGTTTGTTTGCAAGGTATTCTGTTACTACGAACTTTCTCAGTTTATAAAGCAGTCTTTTGGGGGTATTAATCACATTTAGTGATAGCTCTAGTTATTATTATTATTATTATTATTTTCAGGTACACAAAGCGGCCTCGGCTGCGCCAGGTTCACACCAGAATGTCAGGGGCATTCTTCCACAAAGGGATTTCACGCTTTCAAGCAGAACTCCTTCTTACCAATGCAAAGGATGATGGGAGCTTTCTTGTTAGAGACAGTGAATCACTGCCTGGGGCATACGTCTTGTGTCTGTTGTATGTATACTTTTTTTATAGTGGTACGCTTTCTTTAATCATTGTAAAACTTTATGCTTTTTCTCTCATGTATTCTGTTTAATTTGAAGCCTTGCATTGGGCTAAGAAAAATCCTTTTGTCACCTAACCACTTTCCTAAGATTGATGACTTGCGTATATATAACCATAACACTTTGCACATTGCCTGTATTTTGTTACATTGCCTGTATTTTGTTACATTGCTTGTATTTTGTTACATTGCCTGTATTTTGTTACATAGCCTGTATTTTGTTACATTGCCTGTATTTTGTTACATTGCCTGTATTTTGTTACAGTTCTTGACAGAATAAAAGTTTTCTGTACAAAGTCTGAGGAGTGTGAGTCACCAACGTCATAGATTTCATCTGTTGTTTTCTAATATTATAAAAACAACATACTTTCTATTTATATAGTGCAGATGTTTGGCTCTTGTTTAATGTAATGCATAGGAAGCTGTTTTTCATTTGTTTATGTCCAATTTTTATGAGATGCATTTACTTTCTGATATCTGCATGGTAAGCAAACTTCAGGTGTTTCCTCAATAGATTGGCAAGATCACTGAATGGAAAAAAAATCATTCATTTCTGTCTTAAAATATATAGATTCTAGGGATATCAGAACAATTTATTTCTTTTTCACTTTTTCAAATTTTAGCTTACCTGGCACAGACTGCCAGAGTGAGCTATAAGGATGGCATTCTGTTCATTGTACAATGTACGTCGTATGTCTGCTAATATTTTCCTTCAAACGACATCTCCTCTGAAACCAATAGGCCAATGATGATATAACTTAGCAGGAATGTTCCTTGAATGAAATCCTTTCATAGTTGTTCAAATAATTCTATTCTATGCTATGGCAATAGAAAGGAAAATCTTTAACAATCTTCTTCTCAAGAACAGGAAGGCCTAGAGCTTAGATATTTGGCATGTGGCATTATCTAGTGGACCTCTACCAAGATTGTTCAAATTATGACCCTCAGGTCAAAATTGACTCTGCCTGGGGGTCACTTGTTTTTACATAGGCTTATATATTATAAACTTTAAAAATCTTCTTCTCTGAAACCACAAGGCCAGGAGCTTAGATATTTGGCATGTAGCATTGTCTAGTGGACCTGTACCAAAGTTGTTCAAATTATGACCCCTGGGTCAAAATTGACCCCGCATAGGTGGTCACTTAGTTTTACATAGGCTTATATAGAAAAAAAACTTTAAAAATCTTCTTCACTGAAACCACAAGGCCTAGAGTTCAGATATTTGGCATGTGGCATAACCAAGAGTATTCAAGTAATGAGTCTTGGGTTGAAATTGACCCCACTTGGGGGTCAATTGTTTTTATATAAGCTTATTAAGGATTTTTTTAAAAATCTTCTCTGAAACCTCAAGGCCTAGGGCTTAGATATCTAGCATGTGGCATTAGCTGGTGACCCTCTACTAAGATTGTTCAAATCATGACCCCTGGGTCTAAATTGACCCTGACCTAGGTCTCTTTATTTAGCATAGGCTTTTATAGAGGAAAATCATGAGTCCAAGGTCAAAATTGACCCTTTCTGCTATTGATGATGTTCTATTATAGCCAATGGTAGGCAGGTGAGCATTATAGGGCCATCTTGGCCCTCTTGTTTTAATAAAAGTGGCAGAACTCTATTACATTAGGTGAAAAGTGAAGTTTTCATTGTGCAGAGTGAAATTTTCAATGTACACTATCGAAAACTTCAATTTTCACCTAAGATAAAAGATTTGCGTCTGTTGTACCTAGCTGACATCTTCGTTAGCATAGAATGTTGTAGTAAACTTCCATATTGCAGCTGAATTTCTTTTGTTTCCACATTGCATTTGAAAGTTATAAACTTTATGTACTTACACTACCACTTGTTAGCAAATGTAAGTGCATACCACTGAAAGATATGCAAGGAAATTTAGGGCAGTTAAAATATAACAAAACAGTTTCCATGTCCTGTTGGGTCTACATACACATGGGCCCGTGTGAGGTACATTGAGCTGGGGTTTATTTAGATCAACTAAACTTGTCGTAATTAAAGTATAATCATTGTAATTCTCATTTCAGTGTTATATAGTTTTAGCTCACCTGAGCACAAAGTGCTCAAGATGAGCTGTTGTGATTGCTTGATGTCAATTGTCTATTGTTTGTTATCCCCCGCCAAAAGTGGAGTGATATTGGTTTGGCATTGTCCATGGTTTGGTAACCCTGCCAAAAGGGGAGTGATATTGGTTTGGCATTGTCCCCTGCCAAAAGCCCCTGCCAAAAGTGGAGTGATATTGGTTTGGCGTTATCTCCTGCCAAAAGTGGAGTGATATTGGTTTGGCATTGCCCATGGTTTGCTATCCCCTGCCAAAAGCAGAGTGATATTGGCTTGGGGTTGTCCATCTTTTGTTTAGGGTTAGGGGGTGTACAGTGGGCATTTACTTAGCATTACAACGAATCCGAAAAATACAATGAAAAATAACACCTAAAGCCAAAATGTGGGGGCGTCTGTCCCTCATTCCATCTGGTGCCATTACTAAGGAACCAATGAATAGAATTTCATGAAACTAAAAATAAGTATACAATATCATATGGCACAAGCAACTTTAGTCAAAATTGGATTAATATCTTTAGAGTTAGAATTGTAATTTTCTTCTATATAATGCAATATGTAAACATTATTATTCTATTTCTCTGCAACTAGTAATCAGAATTTAATTGTTATTGGCTGAAATAATCTAATGATCACTCTTTCTAATATACGCACCCTGTCCTGAGTAATGAGGCCCTCAAGGGGGTGTAGTACTCTTCTTAAATATTCAATATAGAAACTTAGGAATTTTTGTTTTCTCAAACTTACAGCCCTGATTTAACATAACTGAATTCTGTATGACTATAAGATGCAGAAGAAAGAATTGCCCCACATAGATGAGGTCTCAAATGGATGGTGAAATTTTAAAAATGTTTCCTTTATATGAAACGGTTTGTCAGAATTTGATTTTGTTTGGCACAAATGATCAATATGTATACTCTAACAATTCTTCAGAAATGAGGCCCTTCAGGGGATGTAGTGCTTTCTTAAATAATTATTTTATATAAAAGCTGAAGAATTCTTGTTGTCTGAAACTAGTAGTGTGTGTTAATTTAATTTTACAACAACTAAGTTCTTTGTGATTGTATCTTGAAGAGAAAAAATAGCCTCTTGGAGATGAGGCCACAATGGAGTGAAGAAAGTAAAAAAACAACCTGAAACAGACAGACCAGTTCACTTTCCAGTTGTTCTTTTTCAGTTATTTATTTCATTAGGTAGGGGATATCAATTCACTGAAATTGCTTGTTTTGAATCATAAAGAAATGTGTGAAGTAGAAGAATGAGTGTGAAGGTGAAGTAGAAGAATTAGAAGAATGAGTGTGAAGGTGAAGTAGAAGAATGAGTGTGAAGGTGAAGTAGAAGAATTAGAAGAATGAGTGTGAAGGTGAAGTAGAAGAATGAGTGTGAAGGTGAAGTAGAAGAATGAGTGTGAAGGTGAAGTAGAAGAATGAGTGTGAAGGTGAAGTAGAAGAATGAGTGTGAAGGTGAAGTAGAAGAATTAGAAGAATGAGTGTGAAGGTGAAGTAGAAGAATGAGTGTGAAGGTGAAGTAGAAGAATTAGAAGAATGAGTGTGAAGGTGAAGTAGAAGAATTAGAAGAATGAGTGGGAAGGTGAAGTAGAAGAATTAGAAGAATGAGTGTGAAGGTGAAGTAGAAGAATGAGTGTAAAGGTGAAGTAGAAGAATGAGTGTGAAGGTGAAGTAGAAGAATGAGTGTGAAGGTGAAGTAGAAGAATTAGAAGAATGAGTGTGAAGGTGAAGTAGAAGAATGAGTGTGAAGGTGAAGTAGAAGAATGAATGTGAAGGTGAAGTAGAATGAGTGTGAAGGTTTTATTCCTCTTACAAAACCTCCTCATACCAATTCTGGAATCCTGATTTTACAATTTTCAGATAGTACAGCATTTCCTTTACTTTTTGTTGTGTTTTTTTGCTGAGAGAATCACTTTGGTCTACAAAAAGTATGACTTGATAATGTTAACTCTGTTTTATATACCTCCTAACAAATACTGTCTGTATCAGATTAAATTTGCCCTACAGCAACTGAATTTTTTCCCTGTTTTTTGATATCTAGAAATACTGTTCCCTGGGCTTGAAACATAAGCACTCATCTGTATTACAGAAAATATATTCTTCAAATGCCCCATTTGGAGAAGAGGGGTATATTGGTTTGCAGATGTCTGTCAGTCTGTCGGTCCGTCTGTCCGTCTACCAACTGGTTTTCAGATGATAACACTAGAACGATTGGGCATAGGATCTTGAAGAGGTTGGTCATGACCAGCAGAGGACCCCTATTGTTTTTGAGGTCAGTAGGTCAATGGTCCAGGTCACAGTGACCCGCTACAATGGTTTCAGGACAATAACTCGAGAAAGCTTGGGTCTAGCATCTTGAAACTTGATGCGGAGGTTGGTCATGAGAAGCAAATAACCCCTATTGATTATGAGGTCAAAGGTTAAGGTCATGGTGACCTGAAATTGTAGAACAGTTTCCAGACGATTACTCAAGAGAGCTTGGGCCTAGCGTCTTGAAAGTTGATGGGGAGGTTGGTCGTAATCAGTAGAGGTCAAAAACTTGGTGTGTAGGTAGTTTGCATTGAGAGGAAGCTTGCGATTGCATTTGGGGTCACTAGGGTCAAGGTCGCTTTTACTGAAAATGGTAAAATGGTTTCTGCTCAATAACTTGAGTTAGGAGTGACTAATTGTAATGAAACATGATGTGTAGGTAGCTTGTGTGGAGAGGAAGCTTGGGATTGCCATGTGGGTCACTAGGGTCTAGGTCACTGTTACTACAAATAGATTTAAACAAAAAAATTGATTTTGATTTTTAAATTATTTTTTTTGTGGTGGGGGGGAGGTGGGAGCGGAGTCACAGCCATCTAGTAGGTGCAGTATGAGGCGAAACACGCCTCCACTACAGTAACTGCTGTACCAACTTTACTTGTCCTTGAACTGTTCAAGAACTGTCTAAAAGTTCAAGAACCACCCACTTTCACTCTGTTCTAAAAAGAAATGTATTTAACTCTCACCACCACACACAGATGTTAATTCCTTTATCATCAGCATATAAAGGGTGTGCATGAACATTTTGCAACATCTTCCATTTGACAGAGTTTTCAAATTCAGTGCATAAACTTAGTTTTGAAATCCTTGTTTTCACTTACAGTTTTGATGGAGTATCTTTTATTATGGATGTTTTTAATTGGCAAGCATACCATGATCAACAAGATTTTCAATTATAGTTGCTCTATAAAGACATAAGTTGGTGCATAACTGACATGGCAGTACAAAGTTATGTACCCTTTAACTTGAAATTTTCTGTGAAAGAAAGTTAGTATTATGGTCCAAACTTCTTTTTTTTTATTTTTCAAGGGATTGCAAAATAAAAATGGCAAAACTGTAAAAGTAATACAGTGATGATGTGAAAGACATTGTGTCTGGGTATCTTCACCAAGAGCAGTAGAATATTGTGTCTACTTGAATATTGTGTGCAACAAGGACAGAATGAAATCCTGTATCATTCTGTGTAATCATCACCTAATAAAGTTATTTCATGGTTTCAGGGATCAGTCAAAGGTTCATCAGTATAGAGTGTTACCAGGACCAGATGGCAAACTTCATGTGCAGGTAGGTGGTGATTACACTGCATCTTAACACTCGGGTACCAGTGGAGAGATTTTGACTGTTCAGGGAAAAGGGATGTTGTTTTCTTTACTAGGAGTGACTTGTTTATGGTATTTTTTCAGGGAACTGTGTCTACAATTAAGGTTATTTTACTTCAGCAGTAAATGCTGATGAGAATATGAAGGATGGAGTTCTCTTGTATCACGGTACTAATGATTCCAACGGAAATATAATAGAAGAAAAGTATTTCTCCCCAATTTATATCTGTTTGACCTTTCCCTTCTACCATTCTACTTTAAAGTGAAAACAATCTTTTGTGCAAAAGTTGTTTGAATAAAGCATTAAACGTAGGAAGTTATCCACCATGTTTCACCTTTAAAAAATCCCACAATTCTCTGTAATCGCTGTAGATAAATGTAACTGTAAGAATTATACGTCGAATCAGAATTTCTGTCCTAAGATTCTTTACAACATTTAATTATAAATCTTATTAGTATGTGTGCCACTATTCAACTACTAATTATTCTTATGATCTGTTTAGTTTTACTGCAAATTATCGATAATTTAGGACTTTAAGAGGATTTGATTAAGCTCTTAAATTGTAATAAGTCATCTATTAATGATATTGTTAAGCAAACGAAAATTTCCAAGTTAATCGAATAATCGTGTATCGTGTATCGTTCTTATCACTCATCATTCATGATTCATTCATGAGTTATCGTGCATTCCGTTTGCGTGTATCATGCGTGTATCGTTCTTTCCATGTGCAAAGTAATATGTAAGCACCACTGTATTCTGGTTCTGTACCACGGTACATACCACTGAAGGCCTGAATCACGGTTTACCAGTTTACCAATTAAACCGCCCACCTCTAATTAGTGGTACACATACAGTTACATACGTAGCTTTTAATGTAAGATCTTAAAAATGCTTAGAGCACTACTTGAATCACTCTGACAAAAAGCGTTTCATCAGAATGCTCCTATATGCATGTCATACATTGAGGGACTTAGTGGACTGGCAGTTTGCTCATAAGGTCAAGGTTGTTTATGGGTTTTGACATGCTTTTTATTAGCTACAGTAGGCTTGCACTTAATGATATACGGATAAACTTTGTTGGCTCGAACTTCATTCGCTTGAATATAAGCGATTGCTCGAACTCGGTCAATGGCAAAATCTCTATATAATTCATATTGTTCCATCTCTATGTCACGGTTCGGACTTAGTTCACAAATGGGGAGAATATGTGTAAGCGGCCCGGTAGCTCAGTCGGTAGAGCATTTGCCCTGTAAGCGAAAGGCCCCGGGTTCGAGCCACGGTCTGGCTGCACATTTTTCTCACCCTGTGACATTTGGCGCCCAACATAGGAACTGTGACTGGATATATACTTCGAGATCATGTTTATCTTGTTCTCTTAACCCGTACAAAATTCGAGGACAAATTTCAATATGGTTGGGGAGTATGTCACTGTTCAGACTTAGTTCACAATTGGGGAGAATATGTGTAAGCAGCCTGGTAGCTCAGTTGGTAGATCATTCTCCCTGTAAGCGAAAGGCCCCGGGTTCAAGCCCTGGTCTGGCTGCACATTTTTCTCACCCTGTGACATTTTGCGCCCAACCTGGGACCGTGACTGGATATATACTTTGAGATCATGTTTACCTTTGTTCTCTTAACCCGTACAAAATTTGAGGACGAATTTCAATATGGTGGGGGAGTATGTCACGGTTCGGACTTAGTTCACAATTGGGGAGAATATGTGTAAGCGGCCCAGTAGCTCAGTCGGTAGAGCATTTGCCCTGTAAGCGAAAGGTCCCGGGTTCCAGCCCTGGTCTGGCTGCACATTTTCTCACCCTGTGACCTTAAACCCAATCTCTCAATCTCTGGAACCTGCATGGCTGTCCCTTCAGATCTATTTCATTGCCAATTACGTCCTTTCGCTCAAAGAATGAAAGGTGTCAGTCTCAATTATCGAGCAAACAGTTGCATATTTGATCAGACATATAATAGAACGGCTTTGTTGAAGGTGCAAGTTTTGTTACACCTTGGTGATTAATCAGTTAACGGTAAACTGAATTTCTTTACAATACTGATAAAATTTAGTTATGAATTGGCATTAATTTAACATTTTTAGCTCACCTGGCTATGCCAGGGTGAGCTTTTCTGATTGATGATTGTCCGTCGTCCGTCGGCCGTCAACATATTGATTTAAATATCATCTCCTCTGAAACCACTAGGCCAATGTTGATAAAACTATGCAGGAATGTTCCTTGCATGAAGCTCTACCAAAATTGTTCAAAGAATTCCATTCCATGCAGAACTCTGGTTGCTATGGCAACAAATAGGAAAACTTTAAAAATCTTCTTCTCTGAAACCACAAGGCCTAGAGCTTAGATATTTGGCATGTAGCATTGTCTATTGGACCTCTACCAAGATTGTTCAAATTATGACCCCCGGGTCAAAATTGACCTCACAAGGGTGGTCACTTAGATTTTGCATAGGCATATATAGGAAAAACTTTAAAAGTCTCATTCTCTAAAACCACAGGGCCTAGATCTTGGATATTTGGCATGTAGCATTGGCTAGTGGACCTCTACCAAGATTGTTCAAATTATGACCCCCGGATTGAAATTGACCCCATGCGGGGGGGTGGGGGGGGGATCACTTGTTTTACAAAGACGTATATAGGAAAACCTATTTGGTATATAACATTATCTAGTGATCTATCAAGGTGAGTGATATAGGGCCATCTTGGCCCTCTTGTTTACAAAAGGGATATAATATTTAATGAGTGACGGATTTTTCGAAAGGACATGCTTGCTTAAGAAAAGTAGTGCAAGTTATGTGTTTGCACTTTAATCATTTTCACTTCTAACTTAAATTGGAATAAATGAATACATTTTGCGTTTTATCTGCTTTCTAATTATTTAAACATGTTTAAATGTGTTTCATTTTAATAAAGTGAGGTATACCAGTATCGGAAATCGGCTTTTAGGCCCACGGAATAAAAGCTGTTCAAAAAGGAAAAAGTTTTAAAAAGCAATAATTTGCGTGAACTTCGCCGATTTAACCTTTATTTTTCAAACTGGGACAGATATCTGAGGTCCAGTCTTAGTGTATAATACACACTAATTCTTGGAAGTATGAAAACTATAAAACCTGGGTTAAACTGTGTATTATATTCAAGATTCTGCAGTCAACCCGTGACTGGCGGACCTCGATGGCTTCAACCACCAGTCCCTTTAACTAAAATTGATGGTCCCTTTATTTGTTTATGCTATTTGTGTCAAAGAATCTATTTTGTATTGAAATTAAATCTAATTGGCAGTTTTCTTTTAACAAAATTACTTCACATAAATTGTTTTTTTGTACATAAACCACTAGACCAAGTGAGAGGATTTTATATATGTATAAATGGATTGAAAGTATTTGAAAGTATTTTTCTCTAAAATCTGCCTCTGGAACAGGAGGTCAAAGTAAGACTAATCACTATATTACAAACATTCCTCGACTCAACCTTGACTAAGGAAGGGACTGTTAGGCAGATCTACATGGTCAGTGAATACTGAAAGCAATAAATTTACCAAATCCAATTTAACTTTAATAATCAGTCGACCAATGGACGGCAAGTAGCTGACCCTTCCTTGGTGGAGGTCAAGTCGGGGAAGGTTTCTGAATATAGCCATTAGTAATTTAACCAGGCAATGTGGACATTTATACGATAAAAAACGTAACGTTCAGTTCTGAGTTATGTAAGAGCAGCTTCCCTTGATTATGTGTTTATTTAAGCAGTATGCATTTTATGTCAAGGTTTCATTTTGGCGGCTGATGTGCTGTCATTTGGCATTGCAGATTTGAAACGTCATACAGTACCACATCTCTATACAAAATCTATCGATCTCCCAGAACTTGTTTCCCTTTGACCTTGTTTTTACAGCTGGTTCCTTTGTTTGTTTTTAGTCAGAGACTGGAACCATACAGAGAGGGTACCAGGACCTGACTGAGCTAATAGCAGAATATGTAAAGAAGCAGGATCAGAATGGTCTGGCCACCGCCCTAGTACATCCCATAGCACCAGAAGGATCCTCGGAAGACCAAGATGTATCAGGTATGTGTCAAAAGAAGGGTGTTGAGAGCAGATCAAATACAAACCGTCAAACAAGTTTTAAGCTCAACTATTTGTAGAAAATGGAGAGCTATTACAGTCACTTGTGCATAATCGTCGGCGTTGCAGCTTTGGTTAAAGTTTTGCCTGCTAGGTACTATTATGCACATATCTCAGTAACCACTTATGATATTGACTTGAAACTTTGTTCATGTCTTTAGGGGTGACAAACAAGACAGATAACTCTTGTATAAATTTAGTACAAATTATGACCCTTGTTTGACTTTGAAAATTTGGTTAAAGTTTTGCATGCAAGATACTGTTATGCACATATCTCAGTAACCACTTATGATATTGACATGAAACTTTGATTATGTCTTTAGGGGTGTCACACAGTAAAGTCAGATGTTTGTTTAAATTTAGTGCAAATTATGCCTCTTGTTTGACTTTGAAAATTTGGTTAAAGTTTTGCATGCAAGGTACTATCATGCACATACTTCATTAACCTCTTATGGTAGTTATATCAAACTTAGCAATAGTGTTCAGGGGTACATTTTGTATCAAACAATTAATTTACCAAAATTTAAATATGATTATAGTGATAGATTTTAACTCTTCTGGACATAGTCCAGCAGAGCGTATGCCGTGGTGGTTTTTTCGTTGTCCGTCTGTCCAATATACTTTTTCTTGATAACCCTCTTTAAGTCACAATTTTCATTTGACTTGCATGAAACTTGCTCAGAAGGTTGCCTGCAACCTGAAGATAATCCCTAGTGCTTTTGGAGTCAGTTGGTCAAAGGTCAAGGTCACAGGGACCCAAACTTTGAAAATCTTTTCCACTCAATGCTTTAGATAAAGTCCAGCAAAGCTTATACCATAGTGGTTTGTCTGTTGTGTGGCCGTATTGTCAACTTTTCCTTTTCCCACAATTTTCATTTGACTTTCATGAAACTCGCACAGACGGTTGCCTGTAACCAGTAGATGTTCTGTGTGAAAACCAACCATGCTATAGCCAGTTACTGTAAAACATGGATGACACTCTACAGGTTACACTATCCATGGGATTTTCACAAAACTTGCTCTGAAGGAAGCCTGCAACCTGTAGATGATCTGCATAGAATTTGAGCCACACTGTGAAAACCAACCGTGATTCTGCCAATTAATGGAAAACTTTTAACACTGTACTGGATTCCTACCAGTTCTTGGGCGGAAAATAAACATTTTTGTATTTTGTGTAGCAACAAATACTAGTAAACCCATAAAATTTTCACAGGATAAACTTAGGTTCTCTGATGACATTATAAACTTGTCAGTTTATCGACTGCCACCACAGCTTGTTTATAAATGAGGCCAGAAAAAGGGTACAATTTCCCTCTTTAATGCCATATCGGGCAACCAATTATCGGGCACTCAACTTTGTGCAAAGCACTATTCGCAACAAAGATGTTTAGCGCTTGTTTTTCTATTCTAAATACATGTACGAAAAGAAGAACAATAAATATAAGTATATTCCAATCAAGATACACATCATTTAACTTGCATTATTTACATTTACAGTTTATATGTCCACAAGGATAAAATATGAACAGTAATAATGTTTCTTGCTCATGCTGATTCTTAAAAAAGTAAAAAAGGGGGAAGCAAAAAAAAAAATTTTTTTAAGCGTAGTGTGAGCCTTGAACCCTATCCGCGTGGGTGGCAAACTAAGCGTCACCACTCGACCATTTCTAATAACTACTTTAATATCAATTTTATATTACGCCTCATCCGTTACATGGTCTTTTTATGTTTAAATTGTATTTTTTTAATATACTTACTTTTACACATTTTTATTCAAATAATTATATATCTGACATAGTTTCGTTCACATTATCTGCAATATGGATATTCAGTGTACCTTTACAAACTGAACCCCTGCTTTTATCTCAGCGCATGCGCAATAAAATCGGAAAAACCCTAACTGCTGGCAGCTTAGGTTATAAATAGTAACACAATAGAGAAGTGATTTATGCGGGATATTTAAAAAATATGAGAAGTTTGAGTTACCTATTTAGTCACTTACACCGAAAGAACAATCATCCCAGTGACACGGTTGCATAATCTAGGACCTTGAGTACGGTATAAAGCCTGTGCGGTACGAAACATAAAAGCGCCCGAAGATCTGGTAGCACCCGACAACTGGTAGGAATCCAGTACAGGTCATATTTTCTAATGGATTTGAACAAAACTTGCTTAGAGAAGGTTGCCTGCAACCTAAAGATGATCTGCATTGAAATTGAGCCAGACTTACTGGTTACAGCTGCCTTTTCTAGGGTCTGAAGTTCAAATCCAGCTGCTACCACTTAGAGTTTTCCTTAGGCAGGGAACTTTTTCACAATTGCCTTATTCCACCCAGCTGTAAATGGGTACTGGCAAACAGCTAGGGGTAAAGTATGCTCGGTTCTAAACAGGTTTTATATTTGAGATTTTTGCACAAAAGCTCTACAGAGCTAATGTTGATTGTTATGAAATGTGACATAAAACAAGTGTTAGTAGTTTGACTGGTAGCCATGATCCGGTTGGGACTATAAACTTCTAATGAGAAAGAGAGACATTAAACAAAGCTTATTATTACATCAATTTTCTAGAGAGTTTGCACCTTTTGAAGAAACTTCATACAATAACGCTATTTTGCCTTGGATTTGCTGCATTAACAATTATAGTTTGGAATTGTTTTAATGAATAACTATGAAGTTAATTACGATAACCTCTTAATGCATTAGTTAACATAATTATTCTATATATTTTTTTAAACATTTTTGAAGGGTAAAGATTGTAACGATAGGTGAACATATTGAAAACGTTCGGTCGCATATGATGATAATATGCAAATTTAAAACCCATGTACATGTGATGGGGATTAGGGTAGTATATATAAGGCACAGAGACCCATTCAGGGTTGAGTATACTTTTCACTGAATGGATCTGCTGCGTCTTAGGCCCTCGGCTCGTTACAAATGGTGGCAGCGGTGGGATGAAGAACTGCCAGACAGGAGTTGCCTTACCCACGAAGTTCCCAGACCAAGACTCGGGGACGAGTCTTCTCGGAGGGGGAAGTAGTGTAACGATCGGTGAATGTAGTGAAAACGTTCGGTCGCATATGATGATAATATGCAAATTTAAAACCCATGTACATGTGATGGGGATTAGGGTAGTATATATAAGGCACAGAGACCCATTCAGGGTTGAGTATACTTTTCACTGAATGGATCTGCTGCGTCTTAGGCCCTCGGCTCATTACAAGATTATCTAATTTGCTCACCATTCCTGGCTTTATGAATACATGTGACAAATCTAAAATTATGGAAATTAGTTATGAAACTTAGTCATCATGAATATCAAAGGGCACCGAATGAGGGAAATGTTGTCTTTTATAGACACAGCTATTCAATTTTGTTTTCTGTTGATTAGGTGAGCAGTAAAGAGCCAATATTGCCTTCTTATTTACAGTATAGGGTCTGGATGAGGGGTATGCTCCGACAAAAATATTACAGCTCAACCTATCATTGTTAAGGGGATATCATTTTTATACCCCCCGAAACGAAGTTTGGGGGGTTATATAGGAGTCACCCGATGGTTGGTAGGTCAGTCGGTTGGTCGGTCTGTCGGTCGGTCAGGTGGTCTGTTGCATTTTCCTTGTCCGGAGCATAACTTGAAAACTACTGGTTGGAATTCAATACAACTTCATACAATGGTCAAGCACAATGAGAGGAAGTGCAGTGCACAAGAACCATAACTCCATCTTGACTCATTACAGAGTTATTGCCCTTTGTTACTTTTCCTTGTCCGGAGCATAACTTGAAAACTACTAGTTGGAATTCAATACAACTTCATACAATGGTCTAGCACAATGAGAGGAAGTGCAGTGTACAATAACCATAACTCTATCTTGACTCATTACAGAGTTATTGCCCTTTGTTACTTTTCCTTGTCCGGAGCATAACTTGAAAACTACCAGTTGGAATTCAATACAACTTCATACAATGGTCAAGCACAATGAGAGGAAGTGCAGTGCACAAGAACCATAACTCCATCTTGACTCATTACAGAGTTATTGCCCTTTGTTACTTTTCCTTGTCCGGAGCATAACTTGAAAACTACTAGTTGGAATTCAATACAACTTCATACAATGGTCTAGCACAATGAGAGGAAATGCAGTGTACAATAACCATTACTCTATCTTGACTCATTACAGAGTTATTGCCCTTTGTTACTTTTCCTTGTCCGGAGTATTACTTGAAAACTACTGGTTGGAATTCAATACAACTTCATACAATGGTCTAGCACAATGAGAGGAAGTGCAGTGTACAGGAACCATAACTCTGTCTTGAGTAATTACAGAGTTATTGCCCTTTATTACTTTTCCTTGTCCGGATCATAACTTGAAAACTACTGGTTGGAGTTCAATACAACTTCATACAATTGTCAAGCACATTGATAGGAAGTGCAGTGCACAAGAATAACAACTCTATCTTGACTCATTACAGAGTTATTGCCCTTTGTTACTTTTCCTTGTCCGGAGCATAATTCCAAATTTACTGGTTCTTCATACAATGGTCAAGCACAGTGAGAGGAAGTGCCCTTTGTTACTTTTCCTTGTCCGGAGTATTACTTGAAAACTACTGGTTGGAATTCAATACAACTTCATACAATGTTCTAGCACAATGAGAGGAAGTGCAGTGTACAGGAACCATAACTCTATCTTGAGTAATTACAGAGTTATTGCCCTTTGTTACTTTTTCTTGTCCGGAGCATAACTTGAAAACTACTGGTTGGAATTCAATACAACTTCATACAATGTTCTAGCACAATGAGAGGAAGTGCAGTGTACAGGAACCATAACTCTATCTTGAGTAATTACAGAGTTATTGCCCTTTGTTACTTTTCTTTGTCCAGACCATACTTGAAAACTATCAGTTGGAATTCAATACAACTTCATACAATGGTCAAGCACAATGAGAGGAAGTGCAGTGCAAAAGAATAACAACATTATCTTGACTCATTACAGAGTTATTGCCCTTTGTTACTTTTCCTTGTCCGGAGCATAATTTGAAAACTACTGGTTGGAATTCAATACAACTTCATACAATGGTCAAGCACAATGAGAGGAAGTGCAATGCAAAATAATAACAACTCTATCTTGACTCATTACAGAGTTATTGCCCTTTGTTACTTTTACTTGTCTGGAGCATAATTCGAAAACTACTGGTTGGAATTCAATACAACTTCATACAATGGTCAAGCACAATAAGAGGAAGTGCAGTGTACAAGAACCATAACTCTGTCTTGAAAAATAACAGAGTTATTGCCAAGAACAATATCTCTTTTTTAGTTTTTTTTACAAGGTATTTTGTCACTACGAACTTCCTCAGTTTATAAAGCAGTCTTTTGGGGGTATTAATCACATTTAGAGATAAGTCTAGTTACAAATCTTATTTTTAGCTCACCCTATGAGAACGAAGTGCTCAAAGGTGAGCTATTGTGATCGCCTTGTGTTCGTCGTCTCTGTCGTCTGTTTGTCCGCACTTTACCTTGTGTATGCAATAGAGGTTGCATTTTTCAGTGGATTTTCATGAAATTTGGTCAGTATTACTGCCTTGATTAAATGTAGGTCAAGTTTTAACATGGCTCATCTAGGGTCAAAAACTAGGTCATGGGGTCAAATCAAGGAAAAACCATGCATGGTATTGAAGTTGCATTTTTCATTGGATTTTCATGAAACTTAGTCATGATTGCCTTGATGAAATTAAGGTCGAGTACAAATATGGGTCATCTCGGGTAAAAAACTAGGTCACTGGGTAAAATTGTAATGATAACATGTTTATGCAGTAGAGGTTGCATTTTTCATTGGATTTTCATGAAATTTGGTCAGTATGATTGCCTTGATGAAATTTAGGTTGAGTATGAATATGGGTAATCTTAGGTCAAAAACTAAGTCGTCTGGTTATGAACCTTGTGTATGCCATATAGATGACATTTACAACCCAATCATCATGTAAATTGGTCAAAAGGTTTGCCTTGTCAAGGTCAAACAGAATGTTTGTGTTCATGATATGTAGTTTAGAGTTGAAGTTTGGTCCTCTTGTTTATTTAGATGATGACGATGATGACGACGATGATGAAGAAGATTTTGAATGCCCTCCCCCACAAGTCAGTCCACCTGCAACACCAACAGAGAAGAAGAACGGTCTCTCAGAAAAGACAGATGTTGACCTGGCAAAAAACTTCTCCAGACTTGATCTACAGAAGTACGCTTGATTTAACTCATTTGAACAATATACTCAGGATGATCAACTGCTGTTATTTTGTATTCTTTGTCCATTCACCATTTTCTTCCAACAACACCCAAAAGGAAACCACTCAGTGGAAGTTGGCGACAATTAGCAGTGATGCTCCTCAGATGGACCACTTTTAACTTGTTTAAAGAATTCAATGTAAACGTTTTTACTCTTTAAATATTGCTTTAAGGGCTATCATGTGAATAAACAGTGTACCAGGGCCATAGCTTAGTAACTACAACATGAAAGTAAACATTTCCCAGAATGAATTAGCTATCGAGAATGAGCTACAAGGGATATGTGTGAAGCATAGAGTCTATAGCATTAACTTTTGCACCAAGAAAATGAGAAACCTTTGTAGTTAGGAATTTGAAACAATCTTGAGCAAGTATTCAACAATCTGAAGAAAATGGTACAAAATCTCATGTATGGATCGTTGAATGTTGAAAACACAAGACCCACAGTTCTGTGTCACATACTTCACAAAGTATCTGTCTTTTTAGCTCACCTGGCTATGCCAGGGTGAGCTTTTCTGATCGATGATTGTCCGTCGTCCTTTGTCATTTTGATTCAAATGACATCTCCTCTGAAACCTCTAGGCCAATGTTGATAAAACTATGCAGGAATGTTCCTTGCATGAAGCTCTACCAAAATTGTTCAAAGAATTCCATTCCATGCAGAACTCTGGTTGCTATGGCAACAAATAGGAAAAACTTTAAAAATCTTCTTCTCTGAAACCACAAGGCCTAGAGCATAGATATTTGGCATGTAGTACAGTAAAACCTCGATAACTCGAGGTCGAAAGGGGATAAGTAAAATGCTCGAGTTATCGGGGTTCTCGAGTTATCCAAACCATGGAAAGTTTTTCTGCTGTCATATATCTTATGATCAACGAGTTATTTGAGGACCTTTATGTTGAGGTCAGATTTATACATTTACAAAATATATTTATTACAATACAATTACGAGCACTGATTACCTTTCGTACTTATTTGATAAAATCCTGTTATTTTTGTTTGCATTCACGTACAATGAGGGTAATGACTATTTGACAACTGATTAATGGAGAAGGCGAGGCAATGTTACTTTACTTCATCCAGTGTATTTACGGGTCACTTGGTTTTTTTCTACTGTTTTCCAATAATGCCATGCGACTAATATGCTAGACAATTTAGGCCTTAGCTTAATTTGTTTGCAATTAACTCAATAGCGAATAGTGATTATTAACTCACACCAGTTGTCGTATAGGCACAACACCGGTGAATCGGTATAACACATCACATGTGGCATTTTCAAGAAATGCATTACAAACATGTTTCAATATGTTTTTTGTAAATGTCATCCGAGACAGAGTTAAATAAAGAAACACATGACAGTTAATATCATTTTAATCGCTCAACAAATGTATCAAACTATAAATAAAGATCGTTATATGCAAAGGCAAAAGATAGCTATGAAACAGCTTTGAAACAAAGAAAAAGCACAATTCTTTCAGTTAGTGTAGAGGTTATAGAAATCAATCGAAAGAATATGCAGTTTGGGATTTTCTCTCAAGCTTTATTATCAAAAGCCTAATCAGACACAAACTTTTCATCTCATCATTACTTTCTCTTAATTAAAAACTTGCAAATATGATTTTCTTTATTTTCTTCTTATTCAATAAAAGAGGACAATTTAGATGTGCGAAAAGTATTCTATACATTTAGGCCACTGGACGGCCGATTAATCGATAATTAACGAGAACAATCAATTAACAAATAATAGAAGTTTTTCACATGACGTGTCAAAATAATGATGCGCCATCGGAGGTGAGAAAAATCTGATAATCAGTGACCTCGAATTGCTGGAGGTAATTTAGTAAGAAATCTACCTGGCGGGACCACAGGTGTTCCTCGAGTTATCCGAGGCTCTCGAGTTATCGATGCTCGAGTTATTGATAGTATTTTCTGGTTAAACATATAGGCAAAATTGCCGGGACCGACAGGAGTCCTCGAGTTATCAGGGGTTCTCGAGTTATCGATGCTCGAGTTAACGAAGTTTTACTGTATTGTCTAGTGGACCTCTACCAAGATTGTTCAAATTATGACCCCCGGGTCAAAATTGACCCCGCGCGGGTGGGCACTTAGTTTTTGCATAGGCATATATAGGAAAAACTTTAAAAATCTTCTTCTCTGAAACCACAAGGCCTAGAGCTAAGATATTTGGCATGTAGCATTGTCTAGTGGACCTCTACCAAGATTGTTCAAATTATGACCCCCGGGTCAAAATTGACCCCGCGAGGTGGCCACTTAGTTTTGCATAGGAATATAATAGGAAAAACTTTAAAAATCTTCTTCTCTGAAACCACAAGGCCTAGAGCTTAGATATTTGGCATGTAGCATTGGCTAGTGGACCTCTACCAAGGTTGTTCAAATTATGAGCCCCGGATCAAAATTGACCCCGCACGGGGGGTCACTTAGTTTTACAAAGGCTTATGTAGGAAAAACTTTAAAAATCTTCTTCTCTGAAACCACAAGGCCTAGAGCTTAGATATTTGGCATGTAGCATTGGCCAGTGGACCTCTACCAAGATCGTTAAAATTATGACCCTCGGATCAAAATTGACCCCGCACCGGGTGTCACTTAGTTTTACATAGACTTATATAGTAAAAACTTTAAAAATCTTCTTCTTTGAAACCACAAGGCCTAGAGCTTAGATATTTGGCATGTAGCATTGGCTAGTGTACCTCCACCAAGTTTGTTCAAATTATGACCCCCGGGTCAAAATTGACCCCGCACCAGGGGTCACTTAGTTTTACATAGGCTTATATAGGGAAAACTTTAAAAATCTTTTTCTCTGAAACCACAAGGCCTAGAGCATAGATAATTGGCATGTAGCATTGCCTAGTAGACCTTGAAAGTTTGTTCAAATTATGCCCCTGGGGTCAAAATTGACCTTGCCCGGGGGGGATCATTTGTTTTACAAAGGCGTATATAGGAAAACTTATTTGGTATATAACATTATCTAGTGATCTTCCACCAGGCAAGTGGACTTGTACCAAGGTGAGCGATATAGGGCCATCTTGGCCCTCTTGTTACTTGTGTTAAATGGTTTGTAGGAGGGGAATACAATGTAAATCAATTTTAGGTGACAATTCTGTAATGTTTCAGATATTTATTTACTTTTATTTAACAGTTGTGATGCTGAATTTACAAAAGCTTTAAAAGACTATGTGGAACATGGTTACAAAAAAGATTCTGTATCCATGAATGTGGGTGACTCGGAACTGCATGAGTTCACCAAGGTTCTCGAAGTGGCTGCAGGGGGAATCAAAAGGTAAGTCAAGATTAGAATTTATGACCGGCCAAGAGAAATTCACAAACAGTAAATTTAATATTTCACTATAATGTAGCAGGTTATGTGTATATAGTTAACATATAAGGTGTAGTGTGTACCTTGTCTGTGGCATTTCTTCATCAATGGAGGATTCATTCTTCTGCATGTAAATCTTACTGTTAGTGACTGGTGAGTGCATTATTGGTGTTGTTATGGGATTACTTTGTAGGGTTAACACACGCTTTTTCATGTTATAACAGGGGTTATAAAACAAAAAAATGGTTAACGCTATTCTAGCATTAAAACATAAATAAATAGAAATGAAAATCTCAAACTGGTACGACGCTCGACAAAGCGGGGGACAACGTCCATGTTGTTAACGTCAAATTTATGACATCACTAGTAGTTTAGGCTTGGCACTGTGGACACTGTGCTTGATGAAAGACTTGGACGACAGGTTAATTGTTTGTAATGACCCTGTAATGTGCATAAATGAAAATCGGTTATAACAGCCATTCAATCTCCTTGTTAACACACCTTTTCCTCCTGCTAAAACACTGGCAAAAATGGGCAAAAACAGCGCCGGACCACTATTTTGGCCAAGCATACTATCGGCTGTACCATTTTCCCCTTAACTCTCTCAATTTTCTTTTTTACTGAAATGATCAAAAGTGCCGACGAACTTGCATGCTAATGCATTCATTGGTAGCGCGCGACTCTTATTGCCTGAGGGTGTGAAAACCGGCAACTATACTTAATCCAGTAACCAATTATTAAAGATTGTCTCAAGCGAGGTATCAAAGGCACGACAACTGGTTGATCTTTAATTCTGTTTAATTTAAAGAACGACTTTTTAGCTCACCTGGCTATGCCAGGGTGAGCTTTTCTGATCAATGATTGTCCGTCGTCCGTCAACATTTTGATTCAAATGACATCTCCTCTGAAACCTCTAGGCCAATGTTGATAAAACTATGCAGGAATGTTCCTTGCATGAAGCTCTACCAAAATTGTTCAAAGAATTCCATTCCATGCAGAACTCTGGTTGCTATGGCAACAAATAGGAAAAACTTTAAAAATCTTCTTCTCTGAAACCACAAGGCCTAGAGCTTAGATATTTGGCATGTAGCATTGTCTAGTGGACCTCTACCAAGATTGTTCAAATTATGACCCCCGGTTCAAAATTGACCCTGCACGGGTTGGCCTTTAGTTTTTGCATAGGAATATATAGGGAAAACTTTAAAAATCTTCTTCTCTGAAACCACAAGGCCTAGAGCTAAGATATTTGGCATGTAGCATTGTCTAGTAGACCTCTACCAAGATTTTTCAAATTATGACCCCCGGGTCAAAATTGACCCCGCACCGGGGGTCACTTAGTTTTGCATAGGAATATATAGGAAAAACTTTAAAAATCTTCTTCTCTGAAACCATAAGGCCTAGAGCTTAGATATTTGGCATGTAGCATTGGCTAGTGGACCTCTACCAATATTGTTCAAATTATGAGCCCCGGATCAAAATTGCCCACCCCCCCCCCGCCGGTGTCACTTAGTTTTACATAGGCTTATATAGTAAAAACTTTAAAAATCTTCTTCTCTGAAACCACAAGGCCTAGAGCTTAGATATTTGGCATGTAGCATTGGCTAGTGGACCTCTACTAATATTGTTCAAATTATGACCCCCGGGTCAAAATTGACCCCGCACCGGGGGTCACTTAGTTTTGCATAGGAATATATAGTAAAAACTTTAAAAATCTTCTTCTCTGAAACCACAAGGCCTAGAGCTTAGATATTTGGCATGTAGCATTGCCTAGTAGACCTCTTTAAAGTTTGTTCGAATTATGCCCCTGGGGTCAAAATTGACCTTGCCTGGGGGGGGGATCATTTGTTTTACAAAGGCGTATATGTAGGAAAACTTATTTGGTATATAACATTATCTAGTGATCTTCCACCAGGCAAGTGGACTTGTACCAAGGTGAGCGATATAGGGCCATCTTGGCCCTCTTGTTTATTTTAATAATTCTTAATCTGAAACCTTCTGTGTGTATGTTATTGTTTCAAAATGGATATACCCCGAGTACCAACTCAATCTAAGCCATTTAATTTTCCACAGCGAACCTTTGGTCAAAAACTTCCAGTGAAAAGAAGTTTTCAGTCTTCGTGGTTTACTAATAGACCGTGGTTGCATTATTCAGCGTTGTGGAGAATAAAAATATACCTACGAAGCACTATGACACATGATAGATCCAACTGTCTCATGACTATATACGTTCATAAACACAAAACAGATGCTCTGGATTTGAATGAAATTGCAACTGAATGTATTGCTGTGCATGAAAAACGTAGATTGGTGTTCGGTTAATTAAAAACAATGACTATGAGCTCAGAAAAATGTAATGCTGAAACACAGCAGCTCTGAGTAATAGCTAACAGTATTTCCATTCAGTTTGTTTGTGTGCAGTTTGTATGATGTGTTGGTTTTGTCAATTATTATACAATGTAGAATTACTGAAACTGTGGAAAATAGTTGGGGTCTATAATAATGCTTCTCCTGTCATTGAATTTGTTGGATTATCTGTTAAAAAATTAGCTCAGAAACTAAAAAATTTCTGGGGGAGATCCCCCATACCGCCCTTACAAGAGGGGATGACCCCTCTTGTGCTCTCCCCCATCTCATGACTTCAACACTTTTCAATAGTCGACGATGGTCCTGATGCTAGAATATAAGTTTTATCTTTTATAGTTGAATACATTGGTGATAATGTTTCAGTTGCAGCATTAGTCTTATGGCAGGAAGTTAGTAAATTCTACAATGTGCATTTAGATAGGAATTAAAGATAAGAAACACTTCGCAAGACATGAAAAATGAGAAATCTTGATGGAAAGAGGGTGTATAGGGTTTAAAAAAAGAGCAGCAGAAACTTTTTTGTACTGTTTAACCTCGGTACTTGATCTTCTGCAAGTGTTCGAATTCATTGAAAAAAACAAACAGATTAATGACAATTGTTTGTCTTTAAATTTCAAGAAAAAGCTAAAAAATATATCATGTCCATGAGCACAGCTATATCATGTCCATGAGCACAACTATGTCATGTCGTGTAAGGTCCATGAACACAGCTATGTCATGTCCATGAGCACAGCTATATAGTGATCATGTACACAGCTATGTTGTGTCCATGAATACAGCTATGTTGTGTCCATGAGCACAGCTATGTCGTGTCCATGAGCACATCTATGTCATGTCATATAAGGTCCATGAGCACAACTATGTCATGTCCATGAGAACAGCTATATAGTGATCATGTGCACAACTATGTCGTGTCCATGAGCACAGCTATGTCGTGTCCATGAGCACAGTTATGTAGTGTCCATGAATGCAGCGATGTATTTATATTGCAGAGAACTTGATAGTTTTATGAAGAAGATGAACATTCTCAACGAGTTTCTGAAAGTTGACAGACAGCGGCATTCTACACTTGACTCAAAACACAGGGTAACAACATATATTTACATCACATTCTTCACCTTTACTCAGCTGGCTGCAAATGGTGACCATTAGTGACCACTACAGATCATGATACATCTGTGAGCTCAGATCATGATCTGTACTGTCTGCTATATAGCTAGTAAAGTTTCTCTGGATTACTACTTGAACAGTTAAATAATAACACATCCAGTTTGAAAGCTAGACACATCCATATTTGAAACTAAAGGGTAAAGGCTACTCTGTTATTATAGAACTAAATAAGGTATACTGCAAGAAGCATATATAAGAAGAGCTCCAAGAACCTAGTCTGTAATATTACCTTGGCCGAGAAGAGCATACAGACAGATATTGGCAGTTAGGTGGCACTCTGATTAGATGGTAAGAGATTCTTCCTGCAAATTCAGTTGAAATTTTCAATACTGTGTGTCTGCTAAGTTCAAAATGTGTATCACATGGTAGATAGGCAAATGTAATTTGAAGCATAAGAACAGCTGTCCAAGGGATGTCTGAACTGCTACATTATTTATCAGATATTTTGTTGGAATTTGTTTGCAATTTAATCAGTTCATTAATTAGCTTTATCTCAGGTTGACTAAGTTTTTAAAAGCAGACGAGAGCAACTAGGCTTTTTATACCCCCACATGAGAACAACTAAGCTTTTTATGCCCCCACATGAGAACAACTAAGCTTTTTATACCCCCACATGAGAACAACTAAGCTTTTTATACCCCCAGAAGAGAGCAACTCCTATTCCTTTACTATACTGAGTAGAAGTGGCTAGCAAAGGGTAGAATATTTGTATCAGGGAATTAGCTTGGGGTATTCATCACCTTTTAGGTCGACTTTTCGAAGAAAAGGGGAGCTATCCTACCCGCGTCGGCATCCACGTCTGCGTTGGTGTCACAACTTGGTTAAGTTTTTCGTACCACCCCATTTTATTAGCTCACCTTGCTACGCCAGGGTGAGCTTTTCTGATCGATGATTGTCCGTTGTCCGTCGTCCGTCAACATTTTGATTCAAATGACATCTCCTCTGAAACCTCTAGGCCAATGTTGATAAAACTATGCAGGAATGTTCCTTGCATGAAGCTCTACCAAAATTGTTCAAAGAATTCCATTCCATGCAGAACTCTGGTTGCTATGGCAACAAATAGAAAAATCTTTAAAAATCTTCTTCTCTGAAACCACAAGGCCTAGAGCTAAGATATTTGGCATGTAGCATTGGCTAGTGGACCTCTACCAAGATTGTTCAAATTATGACCCCCGGGTCAAAATTGACCCCGCGGGGGTGGTCACTTAGTTTTGCATAGGAATATATAGGAAAAACTTTAAAAATCTTCTTCTCTGAAACCACAAGGCCTAGAGCTTAGATATTTGGCATGTAGCATTGGCTAGTGGACCTCTACCAAGATTGTTCAAATTATGACCCCCGGATCAAAATTGACCCCGCACGGGGGTCACTTAGTTTTGCATAGGCATATTTAGGGAAAACTTTAAAAATCTTTTTCTCTGAAACCACAAGGCCTAGAGCTTAGATATTTGGCATGTAGCATTTGCTAGTGGACCTCTACCAAGATTGTTCAAATTATTACCCCCGGGTCAAAATTGACCCCGCACAGGGGGTCACTTAGTTTAACATAGGTTTATATAGGAAAAAGTTTTAAAATCTTTTTCTCTGAAACCACAAGGCCTAGAGTTTAGATATTTGGCATGTAGCATTGCCTAGTAGACCTCTTCAAAGTTTGTTCAAATTATGCCCCTGGGGTCAAAATTGACCTTGCCCGTGGGGGGGGGGGGGTCCTTGTTTTACAAAGGCGTATATAGGAAAACCTATTTGGTATATAACATTATCTAGTGATCTTCCACTAGGCAAGTGGACTTGTACCAAGGTGAGCGATATAGGGCCATCTTGGCCCTCTTGTTTCAAAACTATTAAAGGTATGGTTTGGAAACTTATGGTACTTGTAAATCATCATAACCTTCATCTACAGACAAGAGTACATAACTCTGTTAAGGTTTTTGACATAATTATGGCCCTTTTTAGCTCACCTGGCACAAAGTGCCAGAGTGAGCTATTAGGATCGCATTCCGTCCGGGGTCTGTCGTACGTCTGTCCATCCACCATTTCCTTCAAACAACAACTTCTCTTAAACCACTGGGCCAATGTTGATGAAACTTTGCAGGGATGTTTCTTGCATGAAGCTCTATCAAACTTGTTCAAAGAATTCCATTCGATGCAGAACTCTGGTTGCTATGGCAACAAATAGGAAAAACTAAAAAAAATCTTCTTCTCTGAAACCACAAGGCCTAGAGCTTAGATATTTGGCATGTAGCATTGTCTAGTGGACCTCTACCAAGATTGTTCAAATAATGATCCCTTGGTCAAAATTGACCCCGTGCGGGTGGTCACTTAGTTTTGCATAGGCTTATATAGAAAAAACTTTAAAAATATTCTTCTCTGAAACCACAAGGCCTAGAGCTTAGATATTTAGCATGTGGCGTTGTCTAGTGGATCTCTACCAAGATTGTTCAAATTATGAGCCCTGGGTCAAAATTGACCCCGTCCGAGGTGTCACTTGGTTTTACATAGGTTTATATAGGAAAAACTTAAAAAACTTCTTCTTTGAAACCACAAGGCCTAGAGCTTAGATATTTAGCATTTGGCGTTGTCTAGTGGACCTCTATCAAGATTGTTCAAATTATGAGTGCTGGGTCAAAACTGACCCCGCCTGGGGGGTCACTTAGTTTTACATAGGCTTATATAGGAAATACTTAAAAAAATTTCTTCTGAAACCACAAGGCCTAGAGCTAAGATATTTGGCATGTAGCATTGCCTAGTAGACCTCTTCAAAGTTTGTTCAAATTATGCCCCTGGGGTCAAAATTGACCTTGCCGGGAGGGGGGGGGGGGTGGAGGTCACCTGTTTTACAAAGACGTATATAGGAAAACCTATTTGATATATAACATTATCTAGTGATCTTCCACCATGCAAGTGGACTTGTACCAAGGTGAGCAATATAGGGCCATCTTGGCCCTCTTGTTGTAAAAAGGAAAAGGCAGGTTGAATTAGTCATGGAATGTTACCTGGTTTGATTTGGTATGTGCCAAACATTGTTATTTATCACCCAAGTTATCTTTTCTCATCATTTAACAATGTAAAGATGTTAAAATAATGATAATGTGTGTGAGCCCCTATAGTACATATAGAAAAAGTAGTCAGGTATTTTCATCTTTTTTCATCAGTAAAGATATTATATAAAGACATTACAAACTATTAATTGTCTGGAGTTACCTCTGCAGTCTGTTTCTTAGATAAATATCTAAATAATCATTTATTCTATATTCCGTTGCTAAAGTAATGTGGCTATTTCGAGACTGCATAGATTGTGTATGTATTACTTTTGTAAGTGAGAGATTTACTTGATGTGAGAGTGTAGGAGAAATATAGCTTGACAAGATTTCATTCAGTTACATTATTTAATAATGATGTATATAAAAGATTCTGTTTTACACTGTTACTGGAAATACTTTAATGATGTTAAATGTGATTGGCTCTACAAGCTCTAGATATAGAACTGTTCAGACAACTCATAGGATTTTTACAGAAAATCTGCTACATGTCAGTTGAAACACAACATGAAGAAATTGATATATTCTCAAGGATCATATCAGGTAAAGCTGGCAATCATTGCAAACAAAAGTCTTTACTTATGCTTTAAAAATATATCATTATAGATTTGATTTTAGCTTGTAGTGGTTAATTCAGAGACCTTTTGTCCTTTTCACACAGGTATGTTATAATTATACTTATGACCCCTTGGGATCTGTGTCAGTGCGTCATGTACCACTTGTTCTATGCGTAGACATCTTTTACTAACTGTGCAAAAGTTTCTAGTTATTATACCCCCAAAACGAAGTTTGCGGGGGGTAAATAGGAGTCACACGGTGGTTGGTCGGTCAGTCAGTTGGGTGGGCGGGCGGTCGGTCTGTCAGGCAGACTGTTGCATTTTCCTTGCCCGGAGCATAACTTGAAAACTACTAGTTGAAATTCAATACAACTTCATACAATGGTCATGCACATTGAGAGGAATTGGAGTGCACAAGAACCATAACTCCATCTTGACTCATTACAGAGTTATTGCCCTTTGTTACTTTTCCTTGTCCGGAGCATAACTTGAAAACGACTGGTTGGAATTCAAAACAACTTCATACAATGATCAAGCACAATAAGAGGAAGTGCAGTGCACAAGAAGCATAACTATTTCTATAGTAATTACAGAGTTATTGCCCTTTGTTACATTTCCTTGTCTGGAGCATAACTTGAAAACTACTGGTTGGAATTCAATACAACTTCATACAATGGTCAAGTACAATGAGAGGAAGTGCAGTGTACAAGAACTATAACTCTATCTTGACTAATTACAGAGTTATTGCCAAGAACAATATCTCTTTTTAGCTCACCTGGCACAAAGTGCCAGAGTGAGCTATTAGGATCGCATTCCGTCCTACGTCCGTCCGTCCGTCCACCATTTCCTTCAAACGACATCTCCTCTGAAACCATTGGGCCAATGTTGATGAGACTTTGCAGGGATGTTCCTTGCATGAAGCTCTATCAAAGTTGTTCAAAGAATTCCATTCCATGCAGAACTCTGGTTGCTATGGCAACAAATAGGAAAAACTTTAAAATCCTTTCTTCTCTGAAACCACAAGGCCTAGAGCTAAGATATTTGGCATGTAGCTTGTCTAGTGGACCTCTACCAAGATTGTTCAAATTATGACCCCCAGGTCAAAATTGACCCCGTGAGGGTGGGCACTTAGTTTTTGCATAGGCATATATAGGAAAAACTTTAAAAATCTTCTTCTCTGAAACCACAAGGCCTAGAGCTAAGATATTGAGCATGTAGCATTGTCTAGTGGACCTCTACCAAGATTGTTCAAATTATGACCCCCGGGTCAAAATTGACTCGCACCGGGGGTCACTTAGTTTTGCATAAGAATATATAGGAAAAACTTTAAAAATCTTCTTCTCTGAAACCACAAGGCCTAGAGCTAAGATATTGAGCATGTAGCATTGTCTAGTGGACCTCTACCAAGATTGTTCAAATTATGAGCCCCAGATCAAAATTGACCCCGCACAGGGGGTCACTTAGTTTTACATAGGCTTATGTAGGAAAAACTTTAAAAATTTTCTTCTCTGAAACCACAAGGCCTAGAGCTTAGATATTTGGCATGTAGCATTGGCTAGTGGACCTCTACCAAGATTGTTCAAATTATGACCCCTGGGTCAAAATTTACCCCACAACGGGGGTCAGTTTTACATAGGCTTATACAGGGAAAACTTTAAAAATCTTTTTTTCTGAAACCACAAGGCCTAGAGCTTAGATATTTGGCATGTAGCATTGCCTAGTAGACCTCTTCAAAGTTTGTTCAAATTATGTCCCTGGGGTCAAAATTGACCTTGCCCGGGGGGGTGATCATTTGTTTTACAAAGGCGTATATAGGAAAACTTATTTGGTATATAACATTATCTAGTGATCTTCCACCAGGCAAGTGGACTTGTACCAAGGTGAGCGATATAGGGCCATCTTGGCCCTCTTGTTTAGTTTTTTTTGCAAGGTATTCTGTAACTACGAACTTCCTCAGTTTATATAGCAGTCATTCGGGGGTATTAATCACATTCAGTGATAGCTTTAGTTTAGTATGTTGTCACAGTTAAGGACAAAATTGTACAACTGTTCTCATCAAGTTACTGTCACTTTGACCAGATTAATGTAAATGTCATTGTGATCAAATATGTCAAGGCAGTACATTTCATGCTGTTGTAGGGTCAATCCGGGTAACTTCGGACACTTTTTCGCACTACTGACACCTTCACATACGTATATTACAATGACTGATCACTTTCTATACTTACCGCGAAACTCTTGGTACCGGCTTTTAGTGTACACATTTCCTCGGACTTTAACCTATAGTCAATAGCTACACGTCAGTCCAAGATGTTGTGAGATAGATTTAAAGTACGATTTCAAAACCGTTCCAAAATGAGAAAGTTCGGACAATGTCGAGAAAGTACGGACGGGTGTCGAAAAACTACGGACACGTTTAAAGTATCGGGAAAACTTCGGACGCTTAATATTTTTTTTTTAAGTGCGATTAAATCTTTCAAACGAATATCAACATACATGGCGTTTAAGTCTTATCATGATATCATAAATTCATTGAACAATATAAAGCATTGCCAAATCAAATAACTAGACATCTTCATCAAAAGTCAATCTTCCAATATACATGTACTAGTCTACATTGTAATTCAGTAAAGATATTCATTGAAATTTTCATGAAAACGCCTAATTCCTGCTGTATAAAGGGTTTAATTCAACAGTAAGTGATTCGACAGTAAGTGATTTATAGAACTACCTTTTAAGTAGCAAGTAGGCCTTTGTCATCGTACGGTATAATTAAATTCAACGCAACTAAGAGATCGGACGGACGGACACACGGACGCATACATGTAATTACGATATCTTTCTGCGGGCGGAATAAAATGTCTAAACGATTTCATCTTTAGATATCTAACAAAACCATTACGACTACCTTTAAATGAAAGTTTAATGTAAAATTATACTTCTTGCAAAATAACGAAACTTCTTTTGTGCAACAATCGTAAATTTTAAAACCAGTTAGAGCCATGCGTATCCAAACCGGAATAACTGATAACCGTGGTCGGCGGAGAATAAAGTGATATTGGTAAAGGTCCAAATAAACACCAGTGGAGTCCATTTGACTTGAACCTCACACCTGGTGATGCTTCAGCATCGGATCATTCAATATCATTATGTGACAAAAAAAATTGTTGACGCAACACCACCTATTGTTCGTTTTACAATCCGACTAGAATGGAACGGTACTGGCTTTATTTGCAGGAAATGAACACACAATGTCACTCTAATCGAAGGCTAAAAAGTTGTAGTCCGAAAAAAAGGAACTGTAGACTTACAACCCGTTGTATGATGAGAGTTGACTGCGTACATATAGTCACTAATACATTGTGTTGCACAGTCGATGGAAATAATTATCATTTAATCACAGACAGATTAAATATTTGCATAAACAATGTATACACTTAAGGGAACTTCTAGCGCTACCTTTCAATATCTTTGAATATCTCATAAACTATACCAGATAGCTTAACCAAATTTTCACAACATGTTAACTTTTGTATTTTGTCGCTAGTGAACTAATACATTATTTGGTGTTTGCATAAATACAAATTACCGAACGTGTTCTGTACGCTACCCTCGAAATCGAAAGTCGCAAACATGACTAACGCATTTCACAGGTTTAAAATCAATATTTTAATATGTTATTCCATCTCTGCATTGTTTAACAATAGTCAATTAATAAAATATTAAGAATAAAATCACAAACTCAAATTCCTTTAAACAACGGCAACAATATGACAAAGCGCAAACCAGAAAAGCTGCAAAAATTTCACATACAATTAGACCAACAATTTGAGCCCTTTGCTGTATAGATATTCTAGCTGTTTTCCTAACTCTTCAACATGTATGAAATGGAGATTAAATTTTGTATAAGAACATATGTTAGTGGTAGCGATCATCCACAGGTTCCACGTTCAAAATGGTTTAATTTTCGGACAGTTTAGGAAGTGTCATAACAGCATAACGATACCCTTAACCAGAATAATCAGGCGCTCAACCAGAATAACCAGGCGCTCTAATTATTGGTTATCGTCCTCCCAGCAACATCGTTTTCAAAAACATGTACACAATCGTCACCTTATCGGGTATTCAGTCAATGTAGAATGAGACATTTAAGTCCGAGAAAAAATGAAATGTGACCGCCCACAAGGTCGAGTAGCAGTGAATTGTACACGTGCATTCGCGAAAACGGCAAATTTTGCGACTTTCGATTTTAGGGGTTATTATCTTTGAGCGAGTGTAGCCGATAGGTCGTTCGCAATAAACATTATACATAATTTGTCTAATAAACTATTTATCATTCGTGTGAAATTTCAAGTAAATTCTTACAGTAGTTTTCAAAATAACGAATAAAGACTAAAGGTAGCGTTAGAAGTTCCATTAAGTGTAGTTATACGTTATATTGGAAACTAAATAATATGGTTTTTTTAATTGTTTACAATATCAATTTCAGCTGGAAATGGTCTATATCTAATAGTAGTTCAGTTTTATGACTTCCTTTAGCAGCGTTGCTTAAGGTTCACATAATGCTCTGTCGTTCTATTTAGCCATTTTTTTTTCATCTGTGCAAATTTAAACGTTCCTATCTTCGTCAGTCCTGGGCTAATGAACCTGGTATCAAGGAGGATTCAGATTTTAGGATAGCATGTTAAACACAGTATGATCAACTTTGTGCTATAGATATATTTCAATTGAAATGGCATGAACAAAAAACTTAGACCAAAACATCTGTTTGGTTGGTTTGACTTAGAAATAAATCTTTGTAAGGTTCCTAAAAATCAAGTTTTTGTTGGCAAGAACTGTTGTCCGTACTTTTTAGATTTACTAAAAGTGGCGAGAAAGTTCGGACAGTTTAAATAATCATTAATATCCAACGTATTTCGACTGGACACTATAATGACAGTGTAAAAGAGCATCTTTACATGTTAATGTCTCAAATGGAACCAGAAACAAATGATTTCAGATAAATACTCTCGTGATATGATTTAAACAGTATCGCAATGTCAGAACTGCGGATGTTTCAAGTACGACAGCGGCGGACAGAATTTGACACAACCGCGGGAGTACACGTAAAAGCTGACGTCATCGATGCAGCAAGAGTTATCTTTTGTTAGTGACTAAACAGCAAAAGATTATGTAACGGGAAAGCGAAAACAAGACAAGAAAAGACGAAAAGCAGGTACTTTAACGGGGTTTTATCTGAAAGTGTCCGAAGTTACCCGAATGTCCGAAGTTACCCGGATTGACCCTACCTGCTGTAAATATTATAGTACAAATGTAGTTTTAGTGAGGTAACATAGAGAAAATAGCTCATAATTACGCGGGATCTTCATTAGCTTTCCACAAACTTTCGTTTCTCTTTTAAACAGTAAAATTATTTGATAAAATATTTTTCGCCAAAAAGTCAAATTTAAACTGTTCTCATGCTTTCCTAATTGTGTAGCAGTGCTTGATGGGATCCTGTTTGATTTTTAATTTTCAAGTATCCACAGGGGATCTTCCCTGTGATATTACTTGATCTTCCCTGTGATATTACTTGACTGCAAAGTTTCCACAGGGGATCTTCCCTGTGATATTACTTGACTGCAAAGTTTCCACAGGGGATTTTCCCTTTGATATTACTTGACCTTCCCTGTGATATTACTTGACTGCAAAGTTTCCACAGGGGATATTCCCTGTGATATTACTTGATCTTCCCTGTGATATTACTTGACGGCAAAGTTTCCACAGGGGATCTTCCCTGTGATATTACTTGATCTTCCCTGTGATATTACTTGACTGCAAAGTTTCCACAGGGGATCTTCCCTGTGATATTACTTGATCTTCCCTGTGATATTACTTGATCTTCCCTGTTATATTACTTGAATTCAAAGTTTCCACAGGGGTTCTTCCCTGTGATATTACTTGATCTTCCCTGTGATATTACTTGAAGTTCCCTGTGATATTACTTGAATTCAAAGTTTCCACAGGGGTTCTTCCCTGTGATATTACTTGATCTTCCCTGTGATATTACTTGACTGCAAAGTTTCCACATGGGATCTTCCCTGTGATATTACTTGACCTTCCCTGTGATATTACTTGACTGCAAAGTTTTAAGAGACAGACTGAGACTTGTTACCCATTGTTTACCTGAGACGTGTTACCCATTGTTTACCTGAGATGTGTTACCCATTGTTTACCTGAGACTTGTTACCCATTGTTTACCTGAGACGTGTTACCCATTGTTTACCTGAGACGTGTTACCCATTGTTTACCTGAGACTTGTTACCCATTGTTTACCTGAGACTTGTTACCAATTGTTTAGCTTATCTGTTCTAAATGAAAGTTCAAATATGAAAGGACTTCTTCTATTTCCAGTTTAGAGTTTACTGCTATAAACAAAAGGTTATACATTAAAGACAGACTAAGATTTGAAAAATAGAGATCTAAAAAATCTAGAACATAGTTCTTGAAGATAAATGACATTTAAAATTAACCATCCCCTGTATGCAAAGAGCTCTCTGCCTGTCTCATTGTGCATGATCCTGACTGTGCTCAAAGGTACTTTGAAAAGATAACAGACAATGCTGAGATCTTGGAAACAACCGTTATTTAAATTCAAAGACTTCTGCACCTAAAAAATGATAGTATTCATTCCCTGTCCTGCTTAATTTCTAAAACAGATTAAGTTTTTCAGAGGGACTGCTTACTGAAAATTTACGAACTTAGACGTGAATAATACAGATCATGACAGCTTATCATAGCCTGTGCTGGTTTCAAAGGCACAATCAGAATTAAATGTTAAAACTTTAAAATTGATGTGAAAACAAATCTATATAATGAGGTTGAGAAACAAAATGAATCTCATACTGCATTGGATTAGCTGTATGTCTTTGCTGAAATGTTCAAAGGTTGATAAAATTATCTTTTAAGTATGTCTATTAAGTATAATAAACCTATACTGTTTTTGAAAGGACTTCTAAGGCTTTAGACAAACAAACAAAACAACCTCTGTTCCAAGAGTTGAGGTGATATCAGCCAAGACAAATAGATACCTTCATTCTAACATGACTTGTTCTGTTTGTACAAGCTATCATGATGTCATAAATGACTCCAAATTATGATTTATGACATATACAATGTACAAATAAATGTCTGCGTAAAATATAACCCATTGCAGTTATATTTCTTTTGGAATATTTAGTCTTGTAAGAATTGAAATAATATCCTGTAATCTTTGTTCATTGTCTAATAAACAATTCTTTGTCGTTCACCTGCATAGTAGTATTAAACTGAAAATGCTGCAGCTGTCTTTCTGGTTTATTACTGCACATCAGAACTCCAATTCATTGTTTGTTAGACAATTAATACCGCTAAACAGGATGTTATTTCTCAAGTATACTTCATAGGCTTTGCTAGTTTTATTATTGGCAATTGTAAGACTTATAGGAGAAATTGGATCTTCATTCTATGAAAATTATAGACAGTATAATTTCTGTGAGAAGAAATATTTGTATTGATTTAGAAATCAGGTATACTGTTACCATGTATTTTATTCCCAGGACATGTTTGGTTACTTTATACATTAAATTCTGTATCATGAAAATGTGGAGTATGCAATTTTCCTTCAAATCAACTTTAATTGTAGTGTATTGATCAGGCATATACTAATCTTATATTACCATGTATTAATTGTATTTCTTTGCTTTTGCAAAATCTATAAATTGCAAAAGACAGCAAGAATGATGGTAGATTAGTGGCAAAATTGTTTATGGTCAAATTTATTGAAGGTAACTATGGTTGCCTGTACAAATTATTGTTTATAAGATAATTAACACCACTATAACAAGTACTATTTCTGAATTATATGTTTGCAGGTTTCAGGTGGTGCTGGATTACCAAATCTACTGGAGCAGTTGTCAAGAGTGCGAACTGAAGTGCTCAATATACAAACGAAGGTTAGATATTGTTTTCTCATCAAGGATTGTTTTACCCCCGAAACGTTGTTTGGAGGGCTATATAGGAGTTACCCGGTGGTTGGTCAGTCGATTGGTCCATTGCATTTTGCTTGTGTGGAGCATAGCTTGAAAATTACTGGTTGGAATTCAAAACAAATTCATACAATGGTCAAGCACAATGAGAGGAAGTGCAGTGTGCAAGAAGCATAACTATATCTGGACTAATTACAGAGTTATGGCCTTTTGTTACTTTTCCTTGTCCGAAGCATAACTTGAAAACTACTGGTTGAAATTCAATACAACTTCATACAATGGTCAAGCACATTGAAAGAAAGTGCAGTGTACAAGATCCATATTTCTATCTTGAGTAATTACAGAGTTATTGCCCTTTGTTACTTTTCTCTGTCCGGAGGATAACTTGAAAACTACTGGTTGGAATTCAATACAACTTCATACAATGATCAAGCACATTGAGAGGAAGTGCAGTGTACAAGAACCATAACTATATCTTGACAAATTACAGAGTCCAAGAACCATAATTCTATTTTAGTTTTTTTGCAAGGTATTCTGTAACTGCTAACTTCTTCAGTTGATAAAGTGGTCTTTCGGGGGTATTAATCACATTTAGTGACAGGTCTAGTTTTGATTGACTTAAGTCTGTTGTTATGTGCACCATGTCTCGAATGATATCTGTTAAAGTACTTTCAATTGTGTTTAAACATTCTGTCTCGTATGAGTCAAAGCCTACATTGACAAACTTGTTCTGGCATCTTCCATACTATAACTGTTTGGAGCTTTAATCATGTTACTATGTATTGATACAATTGAACTCTTTGGAAAAAGAAAATAGTTCAAAGTTCCTAAAATGATAGTCATACAACTCATGTCTTTTGTGGAGGTTGGACTGTATAAAGATGTGGTTTAAATCCGTGAACAGCAGGGGTAGGTTACAAATTGTGGATATTGGACAGTATAAAGTTGAAGTGTGAGTCGATGATCGTCAGGGAAAGGTAACCATTTGTTGAGGTTGGACTGTATAAAGTTGAAGTGTGAGTCGATGATTGTCAGGGGAAGGTAACCATTTGTTGAGGTTGGACTGTATAAAGTTGAAGTGTGAGTCGATGATCGTCAGGGGAAGGTAACCATTTGTTGAGGTTGGACTGTATAAAGTTGACTGTTTTCAGGCTCAGGAGACCATACAGCTTGCTAGTCTGCCCAGTGATTATGAATACCTAGATCCACCTGATGGGGTTTACTGTGAAAATGGGATCACCAGTGGCCCCTTTTTGGCTTCTACCTACAGACCATACATTCCACAGAGCAAGTTCGAGGTTAGTAAATCTACTGTTGTATTACTTCTTTTTATATGGTAGCTTTCAGTCTGTATGGTCAGTTCTGGAAATGATAAGTTATATATGCACATATACTTGTAAATGATGATGTTTGTACAATGGATTCTTGCCCAGTGATAGGGTCACAGTGCAGGCAAGACCATTATGCAGTGAGACAAAAGTCATTATCAGCTAGTGATTTTAACCAGTTGACACCAGGTGACAATAAAAAACTAGTGCTTTAGTACTAGGTTAAAGTGAAAGCAAGATCTTTGCACATATATATCAAATATGTTAGTAGGAAGTTAATATAAACAGTTTCTATGGTTAATTGATTTTTTCTCTACTTGTTCTTATAGAAAGAAAAGGTTAGATGAGAGACTGTAGAGAAGTTTCACATGAAATCTATTTGACATTTCAGTCTTGTATTTTCCTTTAGGTTAGAAAGGTGAAACACGGGAAATCCAATAAACTTACATTGACAGTAGACTTACAGAATGGAAAATACTCAGTACTGAAGCAAACAGGGAAAGAGACTCTGGGAACAAACACTATCTCGCATGATAGAAGTAAGTGTAAAGTTGGTGAATACACATCATGTCATGTGCCTTGCTGTTTCATGTATACAGTAATTCTAAATAGAAATTAACAGATTGCCTATGTTTGGTTTTAAAGTACAATGAAATAATTCATTCAAACTTTTCCATTGAGAAAATCATTTTGTTGTGGACATATTACAGTTCTGATTGTTTATTACAAAATTGTTGTGGACAAAGTACAGTTTTGATTGTTGATCACCAGATTGTTGTGGACAAAGTACAGTTTTGATTGTTGATCACCAGATTGTTGTGGACAAAGTACAGTTTTGATTGTTGATCACCAGATTGTTGTGGACAAAGTACAGTTTTGATTGTTGATCACCAGATTGTTGTGGACAAAGTACAGTTTTGATTGTTGATCACAAGATAGTTTTGGACAATGTGCAGTTTTGATTGTTGATCACCAGATTGTTGTGGACAAAGTACAGTTTTGATTGTTGATCACCAGATTGTTGTTGACAAAGTGCAGTTTTGATTGTTGATCACCAGATAGTTTTGGACAATGTGCAGTTTTGATTGTTGATCACCAGATTGTTGTGGACAAAGTACAGTTTTGATTGTTGATCACCAGATTGTTGTGGACAAAGTACAGTTTTGATTGTTGATCACCAGATAGTTTTGGACAATGTGCTTTTTTTTTTTTTTTTTTTTTTTTTTTCCCCCCCCCCCCCCCCCCCCCCCCCCCCCCCCCCTTTTGGACAATGTGCAGTTTTGATTGTTGATCACCAGATTGTTGTGGACAAAGTACAGTTTTGATTGTTGATCACCAGATTGTTGTGGACAAAGTACAGTTTTGATTGTTGATCACAAGATTGTTGTGGACAAAGTACAGTTTTGATTGTTGATCACAAGATAGTTTTGGACAATGTGCAGTTTTGATTGTTGATCACCAGATTGTTGTGAACACAGTGCAGTTTTGATTGTTGATCACCAGATTGTTGTTGACAAAGTGCAGTTTTGATTGTTGATCACCAGATAGTTTTGGACAAAGTGCAGTTTTGATTGTTGATCACCAGATTGTTATGCTGCGTCAGGTCATTGTTTTACACAGCAAACTCTGTACATATATGTCCTTGGGATCGTATTTGTTTGTTATATCTGGAGTATTTCATATCTATACATGTATAGCATTGACTTCGATTTTTTTTTCCCCCCCTACTTTGGGCCCACAAGCCACGCAAACATCTCAATAAAAAAATTTAAAAAATTAACTTATTAGCTTAAAAAATAAAAAAAAAAAAAAAAAAAAAAAAAATTTATTTTTAAAAAAAAAATTTCCCCCCTTTTTAAAAAAAATATTAAAAAAAACCCCCCCCCCCCCCAAAAAAAAAAAAAAATTATTAAAAAAAAAAAAAAATTAAAAAAAAAAAAAAAAAAAATTTTTTTTTAAAATAATATTTTTAAAAAAAAAAAAAAAAAAAAAAAAATAATGTTCTTCTATATTAAATAAAAATGTAAAACATATAGGGCCCCAAATAAGTGTTTATCAAATCTGGATTTTCGCTATATCAAGAGTTGTTCTATATTTAGTTTACTGTAGTTGCCTGTTTCATATCAGTAACATATTTGATCAAATGTACCAATTTGAAAGGTAATATTAATATTTCAGTACTCCATTTGATCAAGTGTACCAAAGACAAATGTATTTTGGATGTAATACTGGACGGGAAGAAGAAGCAGACGTATATTTTTGCCGATGCTCATACGAGAGAAAACTTCTGTCTTCAAATACGACAAATGAAGAACATGCATTCAACAGAGACAGAGATTGATCAGATCTCTTTATTTGTTGGCACATGGAATATGGGTATGTGGTAAACTGCCGGTAGATAATCAACATCGTCTATTTCAATTTTGGCTGCAATTATTCTGTAAGACACACACTGTTAAATTCATAGAACATTTAAATTTATTAGAAACTCTCAAGCTATTATTCTAGAGAATTTGGGGTACTGCCAAATTAAATTGACTCAAAACCTTTGTCTGTAAATTTGACTTTGGCTTCTATGGTTCTACAGTAAAGTGGCCTTATAACTGAATCTGTCTTATTAGCGAGACCTTTTTACAACAAAATTAAACATTTGGCTCTGAAATGTCTGGTCTTAATATCCAATGGTCTTGATAGTGGTACTTTGCTGTATGAATTAAAACCAGAACAGAATTGATAAGAAATGTAGCAAAAAGTTTATTTTTGTGTGAAAGCTATTGCATTTTTGTGTGAAAGCTATTGTATTTTTGTGTGAAAGCTATTGTATTTTTGTGCGACAGCTATTGTATTTTTGTGCAACAGTTATTTTAAGGTAGAAGTTTTTATGTAACTTTAACATACTTGCAATGTCAGTGATCTGTAATAAGAATATTACAGAATTAACAATGTTGTATACATGTACTGTATTGTATAGACAATGATACTGATTTCCTTCTCAAGGCTTATGCTTCCATATCTGTCTAAGAAAGTATGTCTCTCTGCATATGATGATCAGTATGAGATCTAATACTGCACATTAGTTTGACCTTGACCTTTTAAACTGCTTTTTAGCTCATCTGGCTTTGCCAGGACGAGCTTTTCTAATGGATGATTGTCCGTCGTCTGTCAACATTTTCAAACAACATCTCCTCTGAAACCATTAGGCCAATGTTGATGAAACTATGTAAATTTGTAAAATTGTTCAAAGAATTCCATTCCATGCAGAACTCTGGTTGCTATGGCAAAAAATAGGAAAAACTTTAAAAATCTTCTCTGAAACCACAAATCCTAGAGCTTAGATATTTAGCATGTAGCATTGCCTAGTTGACCTCTACCAAGTTTGTTCAAATCATGACCCCTGGGTCAAAATGACCCAGCCTGGGGGTCTCTTGATTTACTTAGGAAATACTTTAAAAGTCTTCTTCTCTGAAACCACAACACCTTAGAACTTAGATATTTAGCATGTAGCATTGCCTTGTGGACCTTTACCAAGATTGTTCAAATCATGACCTTTGGGTGAAATATAACCCTTCCTGTGAGGGGTAGGGTGGTCACTTGATTTCACATAGGCTTTAAAGGGAAAACTTTAAAAAAAACCACAAGGCCCAGAGGCAGAGCCTAGATATTTTGAATGTTACTAAGCATTGTGTAGTGGACCTCTACGAATTATGTTTAAATCATGACCCCTTGTATTATTGGCAATTGATATACAGGTGAGCGATATAGGGCCATGTTGGCCCTCTTGTTTTGTTATTGTACCACTTATTCAATTTTTTGAACATTTCAATATACAGTCAAACTTGTATTAAGAGACCGCTCAAGGGAAAGGCATAAACTGGTCGCTTAATAAAATGGTCTCTTAATACAAAGCATTACCGGAGACGGCAAACTTTTCCCATAAATCGTACTTATGTCACGTGGTTATTTTCCAAAAATAGCAAAATAGTTTGTACTTGAAAGTACCGAAAGTCTGTAAATACCCGACAATTAACACATGCGGACATAAGGATGGATGATAATCCATACGAGATTTGGTACCTCCGTGCCTACTTGGAACGTCAAATGCAACCTTAAAGCGGTCAGTTTCCATAGAAATGATCTGTTTGCACATAAAATGGTCGCTTAATACAAACAAAAGACCGATTATTGGTCGCTAACTACTGGTCGCTGGTCGCATTACACAAAAGTCACTTAATGCAATAGCAAAACAGTGTAAAAACGTTCGGGGGGATTCAAAAGCGGTCGCTTAAGACAAAGGTCGCTTAATACACGTGGTCGCATGGGCAAGTTCGACTGTATAGTCTTTAGATAATATTGTTGCTTGAGGGCTGTGGGGGCAGGGTGCGGGGTGACATACGTTTTTGCAAAAAAACAACCTCTGGTTGCAGTATTGAAATGATTGTAAACATTTGACATATATATATGGTCGGAATAAATGTTACTGGCATAACAAAATTACAGGTGATGCATCACTAAACCAGAGTTTAAGTACTTGGCTGAAGTGTACAGGGTCAGGTAGATGTAGAGACAGGGTACTTGGGGTTATCCCCCATGACATGTATGTTGTTGGTACGCAGGAGAGCTCCATGACAGAGAAAGATTGGGTAAACACGCTGAAAGCTGGTCTCAAAGGTTTGATTCTTTTACAGAGTTTTAAACTTTTGAGTTTGTAAAGAGAAGAAGTCATACTTTAAATCTACAGTTTGACACTGATCTGTCTTTTTTATCCCCCCGCCCAAGGCGAAGGGATATTAGAAATGGTCTTCGTCCGTCCGTCTGTCCGTCCGTCCATCCGTCCGTCCGTGCGTCCGTCCCAATTTTCTTCAAACTTCATACACTGACATAACACATTGGGAGGAAGTGCAGTGTGTAAGAACAATAACTCTACCTTGCCTACTTTTAGAGTTATTCCCCTTTTTTCAGATTTACTTGAAAAACTTTGTCCGGAGCATGACTCCAAAAGTACTTGAGGGATTTTCTTCAAACTTAATACACTGACATAGCACATTGGTAGGAAGTGCAGTGTGCAAGAACAATAACTCTACCTTGCCTACTTTTAGAGTTATTCCCCTTTATCAGATTTACTTTAAAAGTTTTGTCCAGAGCATAACTCCAAAAGTACTTGAGGGATTTACTTCAAACTTAATACACTGACATAGCACATTGGTAGGAAGTGCAGTGTGCAAGAACAATAACTCTACCTTGCCTACTTTAAGAGTTATTCCCCTTTATCAGATTTACTTGTCCGAAGCATAACTCCAAAAGTACTTGAGGGATTTTCTTCAAACTTAATACACTGACATAGCACATTGGTAGGAAGTGCAGTGTGCAAGAACAATAACTCTACCTTGCCTACTTTTAGAGTTATTCCCCTTTATCAGATTTACTTTAGAAGTTTTGTCCAGAGCATAACTCCAAAGTACTTGAGGGATTTACTTCAAACTTAATACACTGACAGAGCACATTGGGAGGAAGTGCAGTGTGCAAGAACAATAACTTTACCTTGCCTACTTTAAGAGTTATTCCCCTTTATCAGATTTACTTGTCCGAAGCATAACTCCAAAAGTACTTGAGGGATTTACTTCAAACTTAATACACTGACATAGCACATTGGTAGGAAGTGCAGTGTGTAAGAGCAATAACTCTACCTTGCCTACTTTTAGAGTTATTCCCCTTTATCAGGTTTACTTGAAAAAAAAATCCGGAGCATAACTCCAAAAGTACTTGAGGGATTTTCTTCAAACTTAATACACTGACATAGCACATTGGTAGGAAGTGCAGTGGGCAAGAACAATAACTCTACCTTGCCTACTTTTAGTCAAATAGAAAAATATCATACCTATACTGATAATGAACATTAATATAATTTTGCAAACCTTCTCTTCATTGCCTTATTCTTTTTCCACTTACTTGAAAACTGTACTCAGCATGACCATAACTATACGGCTTTTTAAGGATTTCCTCTCACCAAGTAAAATGTACGAAAGTACAACCTTCAGGTAACTTCTTCCTGGCGGGGGGATTAACCATGTGTAACATGGCTCTTGTTAAGATGGGCATAACTATGAATATATATAGAACATACAGTAAACCTAGAAAGGTTCGCAGCGCCTTTTTAGCTCACCTGGCACAAAGTGCCAGAGTGAGCTATTAGGATCGCATTTCGTCCGGCGTCTGTCGTACGTCCGTCCGTCTGTCCATCCACCATTTCCTTCAAACGACATCTCCTCTGAAACCACTGGGCCAATGTTGATGAAACTTTGCAGGGATGTTCCTTGCATGAAGCTCTATCAAAGCTGTTCAAAGAATTCCATTCCATGCAGAACTCTGGTTGCTATGGCAACAAATAGGAAAAACTTAAAAAATCTTCTTGTCTGAAACCACAAGGCCTAGAGCTTAGATATTTGGCATGTAGCATTGTCTAGTGGACTCAGATTGTTCAAATTATGACCCCCAGGTCAAAATTGACCTCGCACGGGTGGTCACTTAGTTTTGCATAAGCTTTATATAGGAAAAACTTTAAAAATATTCTTCTCTGAAACCACAAGGCCTAGAGCTTAGATATTGGGCATGTCGCATTGTCTAGTGGACCTCTACCAAGATTGTTCAAATTATGATCCAGGGATCAAAATTGACCCTGAGGGGATGGTCACTTAGTATTGCATAGGCTTTATATAGGAAAAACTTTAAAAATCTTCTTCTCTGAAACCACAAGGCCTAGAGCTTAGATATTTGGTATGTAGCATTATCTAGTGGATCTCTACCAAGATTGTTCAAATTATGACCAAGGGGTCAAAGTTGACCCTGTAGGGGAGTCACTTTGTTTTACATAGGCTTATATAGGAAAAACTTTAAAAATCTTCTTCTCTGAAACCACAAGGCCTAGAGCTTAGATATTTGGCAGGTAGCATTGGCTAGTGGACCTCTAGCAAGAGTGTTCAAATTATGACCCCTGGGTCAAAATTGACCCCGCACGGGTGTCACTTAGTTTTACATAGGCTTATATAGGGAAAACTTAAAGAAATCTTCTTCTCTGAAGCCACAAGGCCTAGAGATTAGATATTTGGCATGTAAAAATGCCTGGACATCTACCAAGATTGTTCAGATTATGACCCCCAGGGGGGGATGGGGCGGGAGGGAGGTGACTTGATTTCACATAGGCTTATATAGGGAGTGGACCTCTACGACTTATGTTAGAATCATGAGCCCTTGCATTATAGCCAATAGTAGTCAGGTGAGCGATAAAGGGCCATCATGGCCTTCTTGTTTTCGCGTTGTACCGACGTTGCACATTCACGCGACTACAAATGCTTGCGTTACATCAGTATCACGAATTTCGTGAATATTAAATAGCAAAATCATTTTCTTATGCTTCGTTTTAATGCATGATGAGCAGATCTTGTCATAAATACCGTACAATGTATGGTCATTTGTCCGATAAACGTCCGTCCGTCAACCATGGTTCCGTTCGGTACCTGTTTTTAGGCACAACCAACAGAAATAACTTTTCAAAAAGGAGGCATGTCAAAATTGTAAATACAACAAACTGACCAATATCGCCGATATTAGCAAATTGTCAAGATGGAAAAAAAATTACCTTGATGAAAAGCTAGAAAATTTCGCGGTTTCATTGTAAGTGACGATTTTGCGACTACTTAAGTTCGCGGATCAACTGTGTCGCAAATTTCGCTTACTTAAAACGCGCGAAATAATTTCTAGGTTTACAGTAACTAGACCTCAAGCTGTCAGATTTACAGGGAATGAAGAAAATGTTGTCATGGTTGGTTTAACTCTTACGCCACTAAATTTCTGAAATGGGCTTGTCCATCTTTCAATTAGGACGGTACCTTTACCTTTTCTTTGGGATACACGCTGAAAAATGTATTGACTGAATAGTGAACAGTGCAGATCATGACTAGAATGTTAATGACAGGGTTCAGGAAAACTGAAAATAGTCGGTCTTGACCGATTTTCAGCTCGTCGGGCCAATTAGAAAAATTAACAAAATTGGTCTGAAAATGTTTCATAAAGTTCATAAAATCACGGACTGTATATAGGTCAGACTGAGTATCAAGCCATATTGACAGTGTGTCTGTGTATTCGTACCTACCAAATATGTAAAGATAATTGCCGAAGGTGGGAGTACAATCAGTCCTGGATGATCAGTATTTCCCTAGGCACTGCTGATATTCTGTCCAAACACGTGGCAGGTCAAAAGACTAATAATTGATATGTTTGCATTTTGCTTGTTACTTATAACAATTTTGGTTTAATGAAAAGTCATATTCGAACTGGATTTTTATATCCCCAGAACACAAAGTGTCAGATTGTCCATCCGTCTGTCTGTAGACGGAATCTTGTGGACACTAAATCTCCAATACCCAGGTCAGAATTTAATGATGCTTCACACAAGTGATAAGTACAATGCCTAGTTGTGCATGGTCTATGTTTCGGGTCAAGGTCACAAGGGCCCGGGATAGTAAAATCTTGCAGACGCTAAATCTCCAAAACCCCTGATCAGAATTTAATGATACTTCACAGAAGTGACATGTACAATGCTTAGATGTGTATGGTCTATGTTTCAGGTCGATAGGTCAAAGGTCAAGGTCACAGGGGCTTGTAATAGTAAAATCTTGTGGACACTAAATCTCCAAACCCCTTGTCAGAATTTAATGATACTTCACAGAAGTGATAAGTACAATCCATAGTTGTGCATGGTTCATGCTTTGGGTCTCTAGTACAAAGGTCAAGGTCACATGGGCTTGAGATAGTAAAATCTTGTGGACTCTATATCTCCAAAACCCCTAGTCAGAATTTAATGATACTTCACAGAAGTGACATGTACAATGCTTAGATGTGTATGGTCTATGTTTCAGGTCGATAGGTCAAAGGTCAAGGTCACAGGGGCTTGTAATAGTAAAATCTTGTGGACACTAAATCTCCAAACCCCTTGTCAGAATTTAATGATACTTCACAGAAGTGATAAGTACAATGCCTAGTTGTGCATGGTTGATGTTTCGGGTCACTAGGTCAAAGGTCTAGGTCACAGGAGCTCAAGATAGTAAAATCTTATGGACACTTAATCTCCAAAACCCCTAGTCAGAATTTAATGATACTTCACAGAAGTGATAAGCACCATGCCTAGTTGTGCATGGTCCATGTTTCAGGTCACTAGGTCAAAGGTCACATTGGCTTGAGATAGTGAAATCTTGTGCACTTAATCTCCAAAACCCCTGGTCAAAATTTAATTATACTTCACTGAAGCCTTAAGTTGTGCAGGTCTAATAATTAAAGCGTCAAATATTACATAAATTTACTGTATCAGTGGGGTGTTGGGGGGGGGTATTCATCACCTTTAGTGATAATTCTAGTTTTACCAAAAAACAAACAAACAATAACATTAGAAAATTTGAATATTAAATACCAGGTGGAAATGCGAAATTTATTTGGATATAGATATTTGAAACTCAGTCCGTAGGTAATACAAAAATGTCCAGGCTGTTAACATTTCTCATAAAAAAACATATTTCAATTTCATAAGCGGCAGATGCATGTAGAAGGAGGTGGGGTTAAGGGATCCGTGATAATCAGTGAGTTTTAACAAAGCTGGGAATAGTTGGAGGGTAGGAATAAACTGGAGTAAACTGCGGTAATTCAGGAAACGTCGGAGGGGAGGGTCGGAAAATCCGGAGGCATAAGTGGTGATTAGCCATACCGGACTATGGAAATCAGCAATAATACATGTTCCTGGCTGCCGATGGGAAAGTGGAAAATTGGCAGTGATCAGCAAGCCTGGAAGGCGGTTGAGGGGAAAGTGGAAAATTGGTGGTGATCGGCAAGCCGGGAAGGGTGGGGCAGATATGGTGATTGTATGTAAAGGGTAGGAGTTTTGGTGTGGTTGGCATTGATTGAGATTTCAAAATTTCCTGAGCCCTGCTTAATGATGTACAGGCTGATCATGATCTACACTGTTCCTAAAGGCACAACCATTTATTGTCAGCAAAGTAAAGATAAACATTTGTTGAGTTCATGAGAAAATAGTACTTTGAAACAGTATTCTTCCTATATACGTTATAGATTGTATGTGGGTGAATATTTTGCAGCATGTGTATTGGTTGATATGGAGTTGGTGGAGGTGTGCACGCTATGGGGGATCAGGATTGCCATTCTGGTGAAACCAGAGTACAAGCACTGTATCAGCCGTATACAAAGATCTTCTGTTAGGACTGGCATTGCTAATGCTTTAGGTATGTTATACTTGTACTTGACAGGTATCTATTACATTTGGTTCTGTTGATTGTTTATAGCCAAAATGTTAGGTTTTTATCACGATGTGTAAAACAACTATGAAATTTGCGTTTGTGGAAGTAGAGACAGTACCTGTATTGTATCATATAGAAGTCAATGCTGTTTCATGCAGAAATTAGTAAAAAATAAAATCTCCAGATTTCCAGATACAGTACACTGGGAGATCTACTGTCATTTGTGCCCTAGATAAATTAATGATTAGCATGCAGTGGGACAAGTGCTTGCAGGAGAAAAGTAAGGGACCTAGAACTCTATTTATTTAGTGCTATTAAAGATTGATATACCCTGTCATTCATGTATCTTACTAATATTTATTGATGTACAGATGTTGATGTTGCTGATCCAGCTCAGTAAAGATATCCTACAATTAGTGGATAGTTCAGACAATAGAAGATTATATCTTTTGATGTATATTTTCTTTGTAGGCAGATGTTAATGTTTTGCACATTGAGAATATATTCTTTTTGCAATAATAAAACATTAGAACTCTTGCAAACATGGTCATGCTTAGTATAATCTTATCCATTTTTTGTTGCAAGGTAACAAAGGAGCAGTGGCAATATCATTCTACTTCAATGGCACTTCCTTCTGTTTTATCAATGCCCACCTTACATCAGGAGACGAGAGATGTACAAGGTTAGACTTTCTTGCACTTAATGCCAAAAAAAATGCTATTCCACAGAAATCAGATTAGAATTGTTACTTTCAAGTATAAACAAACTTAATAAAGATGCCTTCATACATGCCATTCTCCCGGTATTCGCCGGGTTCTATCGGTATTTAGACTCAAACCCGGCGCCCCGGCAAAGCTTGCAAAAACAAGTAAAACACCCATTAAATTCAAATTTTGTAAAACATCCCTACAAATATCAATCTAGGGCCCATTTTAGATATATACCGTCAATTACCTGACATGTGATATCAATTATTTCGTTCTACATGTATTGTATACAGTTAATTTAAGGTGACAGAACTGATGCGTTGAGACGCACTTATGTTAATTGTCACTACCATGTTAAGTAAATGCCCAGAGGATAGTTAGCAGTGATTCAGAAACTGATTAGCCGATAATCAACTGACAAATAAGTTACTACTCTGCAAACATCCCTCTAATTAAATCGTCATTAATCCAATTGAAGGATTTGATGTTTTCCATACAGCGCCACATGTGTTGTTTACAATCAGTTTTTGGAAAACCCTTTCGTTCTATCTGGTTGAGAGCATTAAACGAGAGACGCCTTGAAATTTTATCAGCTGTCAAACAGTGTATTGTAGATCTCTATTAGTGACCAACGTTTGCTCAAAGTTTTATGCATACCGTGAAACTGTTGTCGGATATTAGCATACTTTTAAAAAACAATGTTTAAAAAAACCCCACATATTTAAAGGTTTCCGTAAACCATTACTATGAGAATAGTAAACTAATGTTTGAAATTAGCGTTTCTAGTGTATATAAGCAATGAATTATCAAATATGTTCTCAGACAAGAAGGATTTCCTGGTAAAGTTTTTTCTCCAGGTAGTTTGTCCAAAACCCTAGTAATTTTGCAAAAATCTCCAGGCATAAATCCAACCCTTTGTGGCATGTATGTATGGATGCCTTGTTGGTAGCATTTCATAGTTAGATATAGGTGTCTGTCTGTACCAGAAGCATGGATTTGCTTGTTGACCAATTGACTGACTGACCAACTGATTTCTTGTTTTTTATCCTTACAGGAGGAACCAGAATTATCGCGATATCTTGAAGAATCTAACAATAAATCTTGGACAGAAACATCTGAATTTGTTTGATGTAACAAGTCAGTTCCAGCATGTGTTTTGGCTTGGAGATCTCAATTACCGTGTGGAGGAGGATATACAGGTCAGTCACTGGGTAGTCAACTCAGTGTTTCTCATAGGAATAAGACACAGTCATGGTGAATGTTATTGCAATGTAGTTACAATAGTCTAACTGTAACATGGAAATATATAAAGAAAAAGTAACAATATAAAAAGTAGTTATGGATATAGACAGTATTAGTGAAAAAACAAAGAGTATAGTGGAGATAGATGCTGGAAGAAGCAAGAACATGAGGAGAGAATATATGGAGAGTGTTGATGTGGAAGTTGAAGTGTTGACCACACCTCCATAAAACACACCTGTACATGTTTGTTCACCAAAGGCATGCTCAAGACTGACTCAGTGAGCATCAGAATTTCTCCACAGTTCAGTTTAGATGAAGTGAGATACACCACATTAACTGTCACTGAATACTTCTGTTGTAGGTGCTACTACACAAGGTTCAGGAGAAAGATATAAACCATTTGATAGAGAAAGATCAACTCAAACGAATGCAGAGACAAAAAATTGCTTTTTGCGGGTTTCGTAAGTATTTGCAGAATTTTTATGCACCCGAAGGGTAGCATATTAAAATAGCACCATCTGTCTGTCTGTCCATCCGACCATCAACCGTCCGTCCGTCAGTCTGTGCGTCTGCCCTTACATTTTTTCGTGTTCGGGCTGTATCTTTGTCATGCATTGAAAGCTTGTGAAATAACTTGGCACAAATGTTCAAGACGGTGTGTCGCGTGCAAGACCCATGTCCCTGTCTCAAAGGTCAAGGTCACACTTTGAGTTTGAAGGTAATGGAATCCTGCATATATGCACACATTTGTGTCCGGACTGTAACTTTGTCATGCATTGAAGGATTTTAGAATAACTTGGCACAAATGTCTAGCACATCAAGACAATGTGTCGCTGCAAACCCACGTCCCTTCCTTGAAAGTCAAGGTCACACTTAGAGTTTGAAGGTAATGGAATCTTGTATATATGCACACATTCGTGTCCAAACTGTAACTTTGTCATGCATTGATTGATTTAAAAGTAACTTGGCACAAATGTTCAGCACATCAAGCCGACGTGTTGCCTGCATGACCCACGTCCCTATCTCAAAGGTCAAGGTCACACTTAGGGTTTATAGGTAATGGAATCCTGTATATATGCATTTGTGTCCGGACTGTAACTTTGTCATGCATTGATTGATTTTAAAATAACTTGGCACAAATGTTCAGCATGTCAAGACAAAGGTGTCATGTGCAAGACCCATGTCCCTACCTCAAAGGTAAAGGTCACAATTAGTGTTTAAAAGTAATGGAATACTGTATGCATGGTAACTCTGTAATGCTAGGAAGGATTTTAAAATGACATGGCACAATTGTTGAGCACAAAGAGAGGACACAGACTGTTTTTCGGTGGCATTTGTCACTTGTGAGGGACAGCTCTTGTTATTTTTAGCTCACCTGGCACAAAGTGCCAGAGTGAGCTCTAAGGATCACATTCCGTCCGGCGTACGTCCGTCCACCATTTCCTTCAAATGACATCTTCTCTGAAACCATTGGGCCAATGTTGATGAAACTTTGGAGGGATGTTCCATGCATGACGCTCTAACAAAGTTGTTCAAAGAATTCCATTCCATGTAGAACTCTCGTTGCTATGGCAACAAATAGGAAAAAATTAAAAAATCATCTTTTCAAGGCCGAGAGCTTAGATATTTAGCATGTGGCATTGTCTAGTGGACCTCTATCAAGATTGTTCAAATTATGACCCCCGGGTCAAAATTGACCCGGGGGGGGGGGTGGGGGCGGGGTCACTTGGTTTTACATAAGCTTATATAAAAAAAAACTTAGGGCCTAGAGCTTAGATATTTAGCATGTAGCATTGCCTAGTAGACTGCTTCAAAGTTTGTACAAATCATACCCCTGGGGTCAAAATTTGCCCCGCCAAGAGGTCACTTGTGTAACAAAGAGGTATATAGGAAAACCTATTTGGTTTGTAACATTTTCTTGTGGTTTTCCACCTACTTTGTTCAAATCATGCCTCTTGGGTCAGAATTGACCACACCTATTAGGCAAGTGGACTTGTATTCAGGTGAGCCATATAGGGCCATCATGGCCTTCTTGTTTAAAAATAATTTTGAAAGTCCTGTGGATTAGAGCTTTGTCAGTGTTAGCTTTATGTATCGCCTGGTTACTCACTGTGTCTAAAGGTATGCATAAAGCTTTATGTATCACCTGGTTACTCACTGTGTCTAAAGGTATGCATAAAGCTTTATGTATCACCTGGTTACTCACTGTGTCTAAAGGTATGCAGAAAATACAACTACATGTAGTTTACCCAAAGAAAACTTTGTAGTGCACCTTTATTAACCTGAAAATCTGGATATTTGGTTGTTTTAGCAAGGGAAGTTTAGTATACTTCAGAAACTGCATGTTGATAGTTGTTCATAACCTTCAGTTAGCTTTTTGTAGATTTCTAAAAATATTTGGTTGTATTTGACCTTGTATGGGTTGGTTTATACTGAGTAAATGAAACGTTCTCAAAACATCTTGTTCGCAACAACATTGTCTCCCTAATAAGCAAAGCCCTCAATAGTTACTATGGTCTAGGTGAATGTAAGCTTTTTCTTAATGAAATAATGGAAGGGTAGTAACATTTCCAGTGTACTGTAGAGTATATTTGAAACTTTTCATTTGAGAAAAGCTTTCACTGCTGAAGATTTAAACACAATAAGATAATGGGTGCTTACAGAGATTGTGACCATACGTAGATTTATCTGTCTTGTTACAGAAGAGGCAGACATTACATTCCTTCCTACATACAGACTGGAGAGAAACATACCAGGCTACAGATATGCTTGGAAGAAAATCAAGAAGACTGGGGTATGCTGTCTGGTTTATAAACAAATATTACAGAAATACAAGTATATTAATACATGTATGGCACAAATTTATTGAACTGCATAAAATCAACAGGAACAGAGATTGTAAATATGATATATTGTCATGTTATACACCACTGTTAGAGTGTCAGATTTTAACATCTTGCATTATTTTCACCACAGGAAAAGATAAATGCACCATCCTGGTGTGACAGAGTGTTGTGGAAATCTTACCCGGGGGTGTTCATAGAAAATGTTGCTTATGGTATGTTCCAGTACTTGTTTAATCTGTCATTTCACCTTGTCTACAAGAACTCAAATGCTATAGGTTAGAACAGTTTGAAAAATTAACAATGTGTGTATTCGGAGCAGGACCTGTATTCCCTCAGACACAGATTTACCACAGACTTACACACACAATATGCTATCTATGTGTTCCATTTCATAGTAGGTGTGTCAGATTCCACCATGAATTTTTGCCCAACAGACCATTCCTAAATGACTTGGCTATCCTGGCTATCCTCAAACAAATTATTAAATCTTATGCATACTTTAGTCATCATTCCTTTCTCACATTCTACATGACTTCATGAAATTGTCTATAAATTACTAGTCCAAAAAATGTCTTATTTGTTGTTTTTTTTGCAAAAGAAGGCCTCCTGACCTGTAATGCAAGAAAACTTTATAACTATTTGCAGTAGAAAGGTTTCTAATCCTTATTATTCTTCAGATTGATGAAAGCATGAACAGTTACTGTCCACTATTTATACCGCTCTAATGGAGCCTGTAAAAGGAGAAAACCTGTATTTAAACTTCAGACAGACATGTCATATTTTGTTGTTAAGGTTTGAGTTTTACTGTATTTACCACAATATTAGTTTTTCTTTCTGTTTGTGTTTATGAATTAGTCTGTACAGTAAAAGATCTTGGTTTCTCACAAAAAGTATGCAGGCTAAACCAGTGTGTGTGTGTTTCAGGGTCGTCTGAGGCAATACTTAGCAGTGATCATCGTCCAGTGTTCTCCTCCTTCAATCTGGGCATCATTTCAGAGTTTGTACAAGCCCGGGGATCTCTAGCAGAGATGGCACCTGTCAAAATTATCTTCCATTACATTGAGGCACAGGTACATTGGTCTAACAGTAACTGTTGTCTTTATTTTGCTTTGTTGGATGGAACTTCTGTCTAGTTGGATCATGCTTCAGTATGCTTCCTAGAAAAGCTACTGTGTATCAAGTCCTGCTTGAGCCTTGCAGTCTACAAAATATGCAGCATATCAGAAAAGATTGACAATTTCCTTCTATTAGGAGCAGATCAGTGGTCTAGTGGTTATCACACTGGACTTGTTATCCAGGAATCAAAGGTTTGATCCCCTGCTCATCCTCATATGCAACTAATGGTCTTGTGGACGAGACCTAAAACCAAGGTCTGGTGTATTGGTACTGTACACCAGGCATGCTAAAGAACCAGGGGATGTTTCTGGAACTGGATGCATACTATATCTTGCACTATCCCCCGAAACCTAAAAAAGCTAACCTCTTCTGGGGACATTGGTCATATTATGGATTATCCAGTACCAACAATAAAACTATAAAATTTACACATTCTTTTACATTGCACAAAATACATGTCTTAAATGGTAAAGTTTTTCACAAGCCTACTGTGTTCATCACCATACAGTTCTGGCTGAAACTTAAAGATATTGATTTGTAAAAAAGACTTACTGTTGTTGTAGGTGAAGACATGTTGTAAGCAGTATTTCCAGCTAGTCTTCCATTCCACATGCTTACAAGGTAAATATATAGCTTTCACTTCATACAGCATTGCTTGGTTCCATTCTCAGAAACGCAAGAATTGAGTTAATTCATTGCCATAGATCAGTCCCTGATAATTTCAAATAACTTTATACATGATAAAGCAGTCAATTATTTGTGTACTCTACTGTACTCTAGTGTATAGCTGTAAATTATTTCCATACAGCCACTTTATGGTATTCTTATTCTGTTAAAGATTATGACGTTATTATACATTGTTCAGTACAATACTGAAGTCTATTGGACAGTTGTGAAAGTTATGTTGGACTAGGTGCTAGCTCTTTTACAGCTGTGTCCAATAGAATCAATATTGTACTCAACAATGTATATAATGATCTCTTTATTTCATACTAGCTATGTTAAACTACTAATGAACCTCAAGTAAACATGACAGGTATTTTGTCTATTCAGTTACTAGACTATTGCCTTTAACTCACTGAAACTGCACATGCACAACACTTTCTCGAAGAAGGCAGTTGATTTATCTTGCATAAAGTCATATTGGACATACATGGAGACCCGATATGGGTCATGTGGGTCCCGATATAGGTTATGTGACCTATAACCAGGACTCCATGTGAATCAAATTATGAATCTGAATAAAAACAAGTTCAGTGAGTCCAATATGGAATTCTTTTGGACTGTCACATGGTACAAATGCTAGAACGCTATTGGTTACAGTTCATATGGAGTGAAATAAGAACATATATCATAATTATAATATGACTTTTACAAAAACTGGACAAGCAATCAAACTGAAGTCCTTTGTTGTTTTGTTTTTTTTAAAAGACTTTCTGTATAAACAATATTTTTGATTGGTTTTATTTTTAAGGCTATATTGGCGGTCACCATCGATTGCGCCAAATTCTAAACTTTGCCGTTACAAAGCACCACAGTTATAATCCAGCATCAATAATAAACTAATGAGTTAATTTTAAATAATTAGTTAATGTGCAGAACCTATGATCTGGCCATGCTGTCTCAAGGTCAAGGTCTCAAGGTCAAGGTCTCAAGTTAATGTCAAAGATTTGAGTCTTTCTGCTCTATATCTCCTGAACCCTTTGAAGGGTTTGATAAAACTGTGGTCAAATGTTTACCTCATCAAGTTAATGTGACTTAAGGTCAAGGTAACAAGTTATGGTCAAAGATTTGAATCTTCTCAGTATCTCCTAACTCTTTGAAGAATTTTGATGAAACACAAAAAACAAAAATTCACTAGACAATATGTAGAACTCATGATCCTGTCACACTGGCTTAAGGCCAAGGACATAACTGAAAGTCAAAGCTTAAAGGCTTGAATTTGTGTCCGCACAATATTTTCTAAACATTTTAATGGATTTGAATGAAACTCAGGCGAAATGTTCACCTCATCAAGATGATTTGCAGAACCAATGATAGGTACATGTATATAGCTGTCTTTTATCTTTGTATTACAGACGTGTACAAAAGTCAGTCAAACACATCATTTCTAGAAAACAGGACAGGTTTTTACACAGTTCCAGTGTGGCATGGGTGTAATCTCCCTGAGGTATGTATGCAACTGGACACATTCTTACACAGTTCTATAGTGGCATGGGTGTAATCTCCCTGAGGTATGTGTGCAACTGGACAAATTCTTATACAGTTCTATAGTGGCAGAGGTGTAATCTCCCTGAGGTATGTATGCAACTGGACACATTCTTACACAGTTCTATAGTGGCATGGGTGTAATCTCCCTGAGGTATGTATGCAACTGGACACATTCTTATACAGTTCTATAGTGGCATGGGTGCAATCTCCCTGAAGTATGTATTCAACAGGCAAGTTTTACAATTTGAGTGTGACATGCATATACGCTCTCTGAGGTATGTATTCAACAGGCAAGTTTTACAATTTGAGTGTGACATGCATATACACTCTCTGAGGTATGTAAATAACAGGCAATTTTACAGTTTGAGTGTGACATGCATATTAACTCTCTGAGGTATGTAAATAACAGGCAATTTTACAGTTTGAGTTAGACATGCATATACACTCCCTGAGGTATGTATTCAACAGGCAAGTTTTACAATTTGAGTGTGACATGCATATACACTCTCTGAGGTATGTAAATAACAGGCAATTTTACAGTTTGAGTGTGACATGCATATACCCTCTCTGAGGTATGTAAATAACATGCAATTTTACAGTTTGAGTGTGACATGCATATACACTCTCTGAGGTATGTAAATAACAGGCAAGTTTTACAGTTTGAGTTAGACATGCATATGCACTCTCTGAGGTATGTATTCAACAGGCAAGTTTTACAATTTGAGTGTGACATGCATATATGCTCTCTGAGGTATGTAAATAATAGGCAATTTTACAGTTTGAGTTAGACATGCATATACACTCTGAGGTATGTATTCAACAGGCAAGTTTTACAGTTTGAGTGTGACATGCATATACGCTCTCTGAGGTATGTATTCAACAGGCAAGTTTCACAGTTTGAGTGTGACATGCATATACGCTCTCTGAGGTACGTATTCAACAGGCAAGTTTTACAATTTGAGTGTGACATGCATATACACTCTCTGAGGTATGTATTCAACAGGCAAGTTTTACCGTTTGAGTGTGACATGAATATACTCTCTGAGGTATGTATTCACGGCAATTTTACGTTTGAGTGTGACATGCATATACACTCTCTGAGGTATGTTTTCAACAGGCAAGTTTTACAATTTGAGTGTGACATGCATATACGCTCTCTGTGGTATGTATTCAACAGGCAAGTTTTACAGTTTGAGTGTGACATGCATATACACTCTCTGAGGCATGTAAATAACAGGCAATTTTACAGTTTGAGTGTGACATGCATATACGATCTCTGAGGTATGTAAATAACAGGACACAGTTCGACACAGTTCAAGCATGTGTTTAATCCATCTTGGGTATATATGCAACAGGACAGATTTTTTCACAGTTCAAACTTTAATTTCAGTATGTATTTAACTAGATGGTTGTCAACGTAGTTCAGATTCTTGAGGTAGAATATATATAAAGTTGAAACCTATTTCTACACAGTATACTTGTTGTGTACTCATTGTATTTACACAACAGGATAGGCCTTTCATCAGCCTAAATGCTAAACCACAGCTTTTTCCATCACACTTCATCTTCATTTACACACTTATTCCAAGTTTTTTGCATCTTTTGTTAAAAGTAGTTAGAAATAAAGTCAGCCTATGTCTAAGGCACTATGTGTTACTACAAAGAATGTTCGTGTTGTTGTCTGGGTTACATGTGGGTTCCAACCCTATCTTGGTCATTTATAAAGTAGGACAGTTTACCTAAACAGTAGTATATATTTAACTTTTCCAGATGAAACCATTATTTGGAGACCAGGATTTCTTAGAGGATCAACATATTCTAATAGCTGTGATGGCAAAAGATGGCGACAATGAATCTTACGGTAATTTTAAAATTTTGGGAAATTCTGAGATTTTTGTACCTTCTTTCGAAGAAGGAGAGGTATATTGTTTTTACAGATGTCCGTTGGCCTGCCCGTCCTTCAACCAAGTGGTTCTGGATGATAAGTTGAGAATGCTTGGGCCTAGCATCTTGAAATTTGATGTTGAGGTTTGTCATGACCAGCAGATGACCCCTTTTGATTATGAGGTTAGTAGGTCAAGGTCTAGTTAAACAGTTTCCGGATGATAACTAAAAACCGCTTGGGGAGCGGTGATGTAGAGGTTTAGGTGTCGGCCGCTCATCACAGGGGTCATGACCGTACTTTCTCATATGACACCAGTACTGGTTTTTCTAGGAAGCGGACTGGAGAGTGACTTGATAAGCTACAAGCTTTCTTCACAATCGAGCTAAAATGAATTAGTATAAATTAAAACCGCTTGGGGCTAGCATCCTGAAACTTCCTGTGGAGGTTGGTCATGACCAGCAGATGACCCTGATTTTGAGGTCAGTAGGTCAAGGTCACAGTGACTCAGAATAGTAAAACGGTTTCTAGCATCTTGAAACTTGAGGTTGAGGTGGGTGATGACAAAAAGATGACCACTATTGATTTTGAGGTTAGTAGGTCTGAAACCACAGGGCCAGTGTTGATGAAACTTGGCAGGGGTGTTCCTTGCATCAAGCCCTCTCATAGTTGTTCAAATAATTCCATTCCATGCAGAACTCTAGTTTCTATGGCAGCAAATAGGAAAAACTTAAAAAATCTTCTTCTCAAGAACAGGTAGACTGAGAGCTTAGATATTTGGCATGTGACATTTCGAAGTGGACCTCTACCAACGTTGTTCAAATTATGACCCCCGGGTCAAAATTGACCCTGCCCAGGGGGGTCACTTATTTGTACATAGGCTTTTATAGGGAACTTCTTTTCAAAAACTCTAAGGACTAGAGCTTTGATATTTAACATTGCTAAGTGGACTTCTACCAATATTGTTCAAATTATGACACACAGAAAGCATGTTAATTCTTAGAATGATGTTATGACAAAGAAAGGCAATTTGTTTAAAATAGTATTGTCACAAGCTGTTTCATAACAGTAACACTAGGCATATTTAGCATGTAGGATTGCTTATTGTTCTACCATGATTGTTCAAATCAAGACCCTTGAACAGCGAACAGTGAAGATCATGATCAGACAGCAAAATAATGTATAGGGAACAGTGCAGATCATGATCAGACAGCAAAAAAAGAAAAGAAAAGTGAACAGTGCAAATCATGATTAGACAGCAAAAAAATGATAAGCTAACAGTGCAGATCATGATCAGACAGCAAAAAAAAAGAATAGTGATGAGGTAGATCATGATCAGACAGCAAAATAATGTATAGGGAACAGTGCAGATCATGATCAATTTGTATGGATGTGCAGGCTAATCGTGATAGAAAGTACACTTGTGTTAACACAGTAAGACTGATAAATGACATTTGTCCTTTATTTAGTACACAACATATATTGCCATGCACATCTCTTGATCTCTTTGTATACATGCCTTTCAAAATCAGGGGTCAGTTGGAGGTCATTCATGGACAGAAACATGCAGTGCTTATATAAGGCTATAAATAGCAACTATGAAATTCGTTGACAGAATTCTCCTGGAGATGGTCAGTGTAAACTATTAGCACCTCTACTGGAGATGTTATTATTATCAGGACTTGATTCCTAACTAGTTCCTTTATGCTTTGCTATCAATGATGTCAGCCCAGATGACTGGGTTAGTTTTGTCATCCTTGACAGCTCGTATTTTTCACACCTACCGCGAGTGACAAATGCCAAGTGGAGAATGAGAATTGACCAATTCAAATTTTTAACGGGAACAAATATTTAATAAATATACATGAATCATGATAAATATTATAGGTTGTGATAAAAATAACTTGTACTTTTTGAAACAATTATATTAAACAACACACATTACGCTTTGATACTGGTAGCGGCACGGATCTATAGTTACGCGATTGCGAAGATACATCGGCGGCGATGTTTTTGTGATGTAATTATACCAAGACTAGTTTGTTTTCGTTTTTCTTAACAAGACAAAACAGGCGTTTTTTTTTGTATCCCAGTAAAAATCCATCGGGAAAAATAAAAAGTCGAAATCGTATTTTTATTTTTTTTCCATTTTAGGAAAAAATACGTTCGCCGGTTTTGTAAACCAAGAAATATAAAATTAGTGGCCTAAATTTGTCTTTACATGTTTTTCTTTCATAATAGAATTAACTCTTACCCTGTTTATTTCTAAAATGTACTCTTCCATCTATCAATTTGGCAGTACTATAAATTGTTTATCGAGGCATTCAGTGAAAATGCATTGACTGAGTATAGAGATTATGATTAGACTACATGGATGTGCAGGCTGATCATGATCTACACTGGTTGCAAAGATAGGATTGTTTGCAGCAAGCAGGGTAAAGGTTAAATGCATTCATTGTAACAGAAAAAAGTATTTATCATTGAGTAAATAGATAAAAATGAAAATTCAGTTGAGATGTAACATGTACATGTATTAACAATCTGCACAATATGAAAGTTTCCTGTTTCATTTTCTGAGCACTTGTTTACAGGAACTAAACTAAAATGCATTCTTCAGTTATAGATTTCTCTGACAGGACACTTTCCAAACGCTTAATTATAGCGATAACTTCACAAATCTTCTTGTCTAAAACCACAAGGCCTGGTATTTGAAATGAAGCATTGTGTAGTGGACAGCTAAGTAGATAGTTCCAGTCAGGACCCCAGGTCAATTTTTACCCTTTCTGCAATGCCATTGTATTATAACAAGTGGAAGCCGGGTGAGCGATAAAAGGGCCATCTTGGCCCTCTTGTTTTTAGTCTCCTACCAGTCATACGATTGGTTTAGGGACAATAGGTTTGTGCTGTTCTGTCTGTCAGTAATTTCATTTCTGGTCTGTATCTACAACATTCATGGACCTGTTTTGATTTAATTTCGCTCTATAATTACCCATACCACAAGGGTGTGTCATGTACAACAAACAGCCACCTACTCCAAAGGTCGAGGTCTCACTTTGAGCTCAAATACTACAAAGTGCAATTTTGTTTCTGGTCTGTATCTTCCACATTCATTGACTGAATTTGATGTAACTTCACTCTATTGTTACCCATGTGATGAGGGTGTGTCATGCACAACATTCAGTGATCTGCTCCCCAGGTCAGGGTTAAATCTAAGGACTCAAACACTAAGGTTGTAGTGTTGTATACACCAATCTTTATAGTTTGCTCCAAACTGGTAGGGGACTTCATTTTGTATTGCAATGCCTCATCAACTTGTTCCATCTTAATCATGTCTTCCAAGGGACACCTCATGTGTCCTGCAAAACACTCTTGATTATACATATACAGTAAATTCCCCTTGTAGCGATATCTCTTGCTATGATATATCGGATTTAATGATGCAATTTGTTTGATCCATGCATTTCCTTATTAAATTGGATTCCACATATTCTGCTTGTTAGGATATCTGATGTTGCAATAATCTAGGTATAACAATACACTTTTTTTACCTTCGATTTTCTAATGTTTCATATGATTGATGAGCTAGTGAACAAATTTTCATGCCTTTGCTTGATTGTATTGCCACGGCAGTTACTGACTTAGTTAACCGTTCTTTTTATTTGATATGATTTCACATGTCAGTTAGATTTCATGCTGGCAATGATTGGCCTTGTAATGTTTGAATTTGCCGAGTGTACTGTATATATCTCATGCCGAGTGTACTGTATAGTGTACTGTATATATCTCATGCCGAGTGTACTGTATATATCTCATGCCGAGTGTACTGTATATATCTCATGCCGAGTGTACGTATATATCTCATGCCGAGTGTACTGTATATATCTCATGAATATTTCTCTGTACAGATGTTTTTCTCTGTACAGGAGAGTGTGTGCTATCCTTGAAGGACATGTTCTCCAATCAACCAAAGGAATTTGAGTATTTACTATTGCATCAAGGGGAAGAGACAGGGAGAATAAAGTAAGTTATATTCCTTCCTTTACCCAATGTATGCAACAAGCCTTACAATGGTTTCACATTTACATTGTTACCACAGAGCAGAGCTACAATGAGGTTAAACAGTTACCATAAAAGTGACAAGAATGATCTTGTTCTTTCACACAAGAAAGTAAATTGTTTTTCTTGCACTAGAACCTTTCTACTATAGATATATTTTGGTGTTCAAAATTAGTGGTGTTTGTTCTTGATAGATTTAACTGTGATATTTTTCTTGTTGTTTTATTTGCTTCGTGGTTTCCTAAGTTAAGATATGAGCTTTAAAGGCTGGTTCTGAGTGTTAGACAGAAACTTTAAGTTCTTACACAGAGCCTCCTTCACTCCTACTGCCAATTTTTGTGGCTTAAAAGCTTAACACTTTAGACTCACTTTCAGTAGCTAGTGGTCCACTGACCCCATTTAAGCAGCTACCATTGCCACAGTGGCTAGTGGTCTACTGACACCATTCAAGCAGCCACCATTGCCACAGTGGCTAGTGGTCCACTGACACCATTCAAGCAGCTACCATTGCCACAGTGGCTAGTGGTCTACTGACACCATTCAAGCAGCCACCATTGCCATTGTGGCTAGTGGTCCACTGACACAAATCAAGCAGCCACCCATGGCCACAAAATAACTAACAACCAGTAAATTTGTGAGATATACAAGTATGAATTAATGTTTTCAGGGGTAAAATGCACCTTGTATCCAAAAGCAAAAGATCTTCCAAGAGATCACCATACAGTAAGTATTTAAGAATTATATATATAGTTAAAACTGCTATTGTTTACCTGAATGAATACAGCCCCTGCCTTGCTCTATCCAAGGTGTCATTATTTAGATAAATAAAGATGCATATATACACTTTCTCAGCCAATTTCTATAAGTGGTCACTTTCATTCCTCCTCTTGGTTTCTCACTTCACAATTGTACAGCTATTTATGTCATTATAATACCGTATATTTGGGTTTTTTTCTCGCGTACATCACATTTCGCAATTTTGGTCCTGATTTAATTTTAAGCGATTCTAATTTTCCAGATTTTAAGATCACCTGGCACTTTGAGCTATCAGGATCGCATTCCGTCTTGCATCCGTACGTCCGTCCGCATTTCCGTCTTTGCGTTCCCTCTTACAAATTTGTGTCAAGATGTAACTTTGTCAAGCATTGACGGATTTTAAAATAACTAGGCACAAATGTCTAGCACATCAGGACAATGTGTCGCGTGCAAGTTTTACGTCCCTACCTCAAAGGTCAAGGTCACACTTGGAGTTTGAAGGTAATGGAATCCTCTATATATGCACACATTCGTGTCCAGACTGTAACTTTGTCATGCATTGAAGGATTATAAAATAACTTGGCACAAATGTCTAGCACATCAAGACGATGTGTTGCGTGCAAGACCCTCGTCCCTATCTCAAAGGTCAAGGTCACACTTAGAGTTTGAAGGTAATGGAATCCTGTATTTATGCACACATTCGTGTCCGGTCTATAACTTTGTCATGCATTGATTGATTTAAAATAACTTGGCACAAATGTCAAGCACATCAAGCCGATTTGTTGCATGGATTTTAAAATTACATACCACAATTATTGAGCACATGGAGCACATGGAGAAGACAAAGACTGTGAGACACTTCTTTCGGGGGCATTAGTTACTTGTGAGGGACAGCTCTTGTTCTTTTCTTGAGTGATTGTCGTTTCAATTGTGTAAATGCTGTATGAAATCATTTGTCCTTTTCTATGTTACAGAAGGCCAGGTTTGAACTAAGATGTTGCAAATATTTTGTTTGCATATCTGTACATGTTACCTTCTTAAAATAAAGAATTTACTATTATTATTATCATTATTATGCAAATTATTCTGCAGTTTGGTCATTTCTCAAGTTTACAGTTTGTAATAAAAGTTCTGTTCAATCGGGGGGTTCCAATCAAATGATACTCCCTCAATTTATTAATTTTCAACTTTCATTTACATCCTTTTGTTATCCAATTAAGGTTTCAATTTATAAATTGAAAATATTTAACACCCTTCTTGTAATTGACATAATCAACAAAGGTACACACACGTGTGTGGGGCGGGATAAAATTCAGTGTTAATGCCCAGAGGCACTAGACAGGGATAAATGCTGTGGTCTGATAAGCGGACAATAAAACAGTTCAGATCGTTTATTAGAGACAGTATAAGATGGTCGCTTTAGTGAAATAGCTGGGTAGTCGCTTTACTGATATAAACGACTAACAGAATATTATAATAAAAACAGTTGGTTCTTTAAAATAATGGTAGTAATAGCGGCGTGGTCACATTTTCAGCATGGTCGTAATGCGGAGTTCTACTGTACATAGCATTATTGGAACATGTGATTAAGAAATTACGTGCGCCAAATAGTGGAAGGTGTGGCAATGGGGGTGGGGACTTAGGCTACCCAGATATGGTAGTAAACTTTTTAGCTCACCTGGCTATGCCAGGGTGAGCTTTTCTGATCAATGATTGTCCGTCGTCCGTCAACATTTTGATTCAAATGACATCTCCTCTGAAACCTCTAGGCCAATGTTGATAAAACTATGCAGGAATGTTCCTTGCATGAAGCTCTACCAAAATTGTTCAAAGAATTCCATTCCATGCAGAACTCTGGTTGCTATGGCAACAAATAGGAAAAACTTTAAAAATCTTCTTCTCTGAACCAGAAGGCCTAGAGCTTAGATATTTGGCATGTAGCATTGTCTAGTGGACCTCTACCAAGATTGTTCAAATTATGACCCCCGGGTCAAAATTGACCCCGCACGGGTGGGCACTTAGTTTTTGCATAGGCATATATAGGAAAAACTTTAAAAATCTTCTTCTCTGAAACCACAAGGCCTAGAGCTAAGATATTTGGCATGTAGCATTGTCTAGTGGACCTCTACCAAGATTGTTCGAACTATGACCCCCGGGTCAAAATTGACCCAGCAGGGGTGGTCACTTAGTTTTGCATAGGAATACATAGGAAAAACTTTAAAAATCTTCTTCTCTGAAACCACAAGGCCTAGAGCTTAGATATTTGGCATGTAGCATTGGCTAGTGGACCTCTACCAAGATTGTTCAAATTATGAGCCCCGGATCAAAATTGACCCCGCACGGGGGGTCACTTAGTTTTACATAGGCTTATGTAGGAAAAACTTTAAAAATCTTCTTCTCTGAAACCACAAGGCCTAGAGCTTAGATATTTGGCATGTAGCATTGGCTAGTGTACCTCCACCAAGTTTGTTCAAATTATGACCCCCGGGTCAAAATTGACCCAGCACCGGGGGTCACTTAGTTTTACATAGGCTTAAATAGGGAAAACTTTAAAAATCTTTTTCTCTGAAACCACAAGGCCTAGAGCATAGATAATTGGCATGTAGCATTGCCTAGTAGACCTCTTCAAAGTTTGTTCAAATTATGCCCCTGGGGTCAAAATTGACCTTGCCCGGGGGGGGATCATTTGTTTTACAAAGGCGTATATAGGAAAACTTATTTGGTATATAACATTATCTAGTGATCTTCCACCAGGCAAGTGGACTTGTACCAAGGTGAGCGATATAGGGCCATCTTGGCCCTCTTGTTACATATTCATACCACATTATAAACTTCTGTATATGATCTTGTGAATAAGGGTGTCATAGAGTGCATGATTTTCTCAAACACCAGGTCTGATAGCGTTTGACACAGAGTATCAGGATCCGGAGATGTTTGTATCTGGTACACCTAACTTGCGTCCAAACATGAGACAGAGCAGTAAATCAGGATCTTTTGTTGTGAAACAGCCGTCTGCAAGTCCAAAAGCCCCACTGCGACTGGCACTAAGTAGTTGTCAGGATGATAGGAAAGGAGCGTATGATAAAGTCCAGATGACAACAAGAGAGGTACAATACTGAATGTCTTCTTGTTAAGTTTGAAACTTTTTATTGTGTAAAGTTATATATGTTTCTTGATGGCAGCCATCAGAAATTTGCTATGTATGACAACATTGACTTTAACCACAGGGAGACTTGATCAACTTGATGATCTTCTTAAGCCTTGTATTTACTTGACTAACATGCTTATAATGTATTTCAGTTGGCAAAATCAACGAAGGTGGATAGCAGAGCACCCCAACCATTACCTACGTCACCAGGTGGCAGTCAGCCTGTACCTCCTCCTCGTAGACCACCTTTCATGGGGCAGACAGGACTTATACAAGGCTCTCAAAGAGCCCAACCTCGACATCCCCCTGAAAATGCCCCACCTGTACCACCAAAACAAAGGCCATCAGTATCTGGGGTATGTTTTACTCTGTTAGTTAGACTTGCTATACTTTCACTTCAGAATTATATCAAGAGCATGATGTACCAACACGCCCAGACCACTAAGTGTTCAGTCAAAGAACTGAGTTGTAAGAGAATTTGAATTAATGTAAAAAGTATTAACAAAACACCAATAAACACAGCACCAAATAACAACCAGATCCACACACATTCTATGTGACATGATGGTAGACAAGACACCCAGTAGCAGCTAGATCCACACACATTCTATGTGACATAATGGTAGACAAGACACCCAGTAGCAGCTAGATCCACACACATTCTATGTGACATGATGGTAGACAAGACACCCAGTAGCAACCAGATCCACACACATTCTATGTGACATGATGGTAGACAAGAAACCAAGTAGCAACCAGATCCACACACATTCTATGTGACATGATGGTAGACAAGACACCCAGTAGCAACCAGATCCACAAACATTCTATGTGACATGATGGTAGACAAGAAACCAAGTAGCAACCAGATCCACACACATTTTATGTGAAATGGTGGTAGACAAGATACCAAGTAGCAACCAGATCTGCACACATTCTATGTGAAATGATGGCTGAAAAGACACCCAATAGCAACCAGATCCACACACATTCTATGTGAACTGATGGTAGACAAGACACCCAGTAGCAACCGTATCCACAACCATTCTATGATACATGATGGTAGACAAAAGACCAGGTAGTAACCAAATCCACACACATTCTATGTGAAATGATGGTAGACAAGATACCAAGTAGTAACCAGATCCACACACATTTAATGTGACGTGATGGTAGACAAGACACCCAGTAGCAACCAGATCCACACACATTTTATTTGACATGATGGTAGACAAGACACCAAGAAGAAACCAAATCCACATACATTCTATGTGTAATGATGGTAGACTAGACACCCAGTAGCAACCACATCCACACACATTCTATGTAAAATGATGGTAGACAAGACACCAAGTAGCAACCAGATCCACAACCATTCTATGTGAAGTCATGGTAGACAAGACACCCAGTAGCAACCAGATCCACACACATTCTATTTGACAAGATGGTAGACAAGACACCAAGAAGCAACCAGATCCACACACATTCTATGTGACATGATGGTAGACAAGACACCAAGAAGCAACCAGATCCACACACATTCTATGTGACATGATGGTAGACAAGACACCAAGAAGCAACCAGATCCACACACATTCTATGTGACATGATGGTAGACAAGACACCAAGAAGCAACCAGATCCACACACATTCTATGTGACATGATGGTAGACAAGACTCCAAGAAGCAACCAGATCCACACACATTTTATGTGAAGTGATGGTAGACAAGACACCAAGTAGCAACCAGATCGACACACATTCTATGTAACATGATGGTAGACAAGACACCAAGAAGCAACCAGATCTACACACATTCTATGTGACATGATGGTAGACAAGACTCCAAGAAGCAACCAGATCCACACACATTTTATGTGAAGTGATGGTAGACAAGACACCCAGTAGCAACCAGATCGACACACATTCTATGTGACATGATGGTAGACAAAAAACCAAGTAGCAACCAAATCCACATACACGCTATGTGACATGATGGTAGACAAGAAACCAAGTAGCAACCAGATCGACACACATTCTATGTGACATGATGGTAAACAAGACACCCAGTAGCAACCAGATCCACACACATTCTATGTGACATGATGGTAGACAAGACACCAAGAAGCAACCAGATCCACACACATTCTATGTGACATGATGGTAGACAAGACACCAAGAAGCAACCAGATCCACACATATTCTATGTGACATGATGGTAGACAAGACACCAAGAAGCAACCAGATCGACACACATTCTATGTGACATGATGGTAGACAAGACACCAAGAAGCAACCTGATGCACACACATTTTATGTGAAGTGATGGTAGACAAGACACCCAGTAGCAACCAGATCAACACACATTCTATGTGACATGATGGTAGACAAGAAACCTAGTGCAGCTATAATATTAACCTACTAAAAGGCAATTCTTTTACCAAGTGCAACAAACAAACAAACTCACAGGCACAAATAGCAATCTCAACAGCAGATTCCAGGGTTACCTCCCTGGAATTGTCAGTTTCACAAAATTTTGTGCCTTTGGATTTTAATTCGCTAGCAAATGTTGAGCCCAGTGATCCAAAGTGATTAGAAAATCATTTGTTCTCCACTTTCAAGTGGGGAAATTAATTTTTGTTTTCTTGTAGAACAGTTAGTATGTAAAGGAATGGAATTTAAGAACAAAGTCATGATAGAGTTAAATGTTGTTACCTTTTCCATGAACTTTTGATTTTTACTGTCAGAGTTGGTATGGTCCATTTATGAAGCTTTGTCAAATTAAAAAAAAAAAACATTTTGGATTTCAAGATTTTTCAGATTTTGTATTGCTAGCAGTTCTACAACTGGCAATATTTATGTAATCCTATGACTGATACTGGGCCACTTCAGTCCTCTTGCTGTATGTTATTATCATATATCTTTTTTCCTTTGATATGGCAGAAATAAGCTAATGTAAGAATGAATAAAGTAAGTACTATCATCACCTTTGGGTTGTACATTTGTATTTCACACGAGTGTTGTTTCTATGTCATTTGTGTGCTGCTTTAACACCTCTTTTTCACCAGGATAAGAAAAGAATTTGAAGAAAATGCACATGGTGTTTGTTTTTAGCTCTATTGGACGATGTCCAGCAGAGCTTATTGCCATAGTGGTTCGTCCATCTGTCCGAGCCCAAAAAGAGTGGGTTAATTGGCAATGGTAACAGTAGGTAACAGTAAATTCTTTTTGATGTCATTCATTGCGTATGTCTTATGTGCCTATTTTTGGGTTTTTGTGGCTAAAAAGTGCAATAGAGAGAACAAAAGAATAGTCACACAACTGCCAATTTTAAGTATGTCCGTTTGTCCATAAAAACTTTCCTTGATAATGCTCCCCAGGTCACAATTTTCATTTGACTTCCATGAAACTTGCTGATAAGGATCCCTGCAACTTGCAGATGGTCCCTATTGTTTTTGGGTCAGTGGGTCAAAGGTCAAGGTCACATTGACCCGAACTTTGAAAGTCTTTTTCACTCAATATTTTGAGATCTATCACCCACAGTAATTAAACTTCATAGGATGATTGGTCTTACTGGGTAGATTATTGGTACTGTTTTGGGGGTCAGTAGGTCAAGGTCACAGTGACCTGTGATAGCTTTTTCTAGATAGAAGTGCTCATGATTTTCACAAAACTTACGCAGAACAGTCAAGTCAGACCAGTAGAACGATACATGCCCTTTTGGGCCTCTTGTTCTTCTCTCAAAGACCCCTCTGCAAAATATTTAAATTATCTCCCTTTGTATAAGTTTCTTCTATGAGCAACTTTTTGGTTTTTACGAGAGGCACAGACTTTAAACTGAATAATATAGATGCATGACAAAGACCAACTAGTTCATGTTGCTGTGTAGTTACACTGTGTGTTGTTTGCTGCTTTATCACATAGTGGGAGTATATGTTCATCTGGTTGAAGAGGAAGGATGCTGTGTGTGATAGCATTGTAGTTAGATTTTCATGTGTTTCTCGTAATTTGGAGACTTATATCGAATGAACTATTTAAAGAAACTGTTTATACTTTACCTTAAGTACCGAGGAGAGTTTGATGTGATTTTTAGAATGGATGAATTATATTATGTACACTAGTTTATCATCAATTCCTCTGTTTCAGGACCACGTATCAAAATACGATGAAATTAAAAGACCAATGACCTTGGAGGAATGGCTGGCACAGTTGAACCTGTCTTTCTACGAGCAAAACTTCATATCAACTGGCTGGGAGAGCTTAATGTATTTAAATGAATTGACAATAACAGATCTGACAAATATGGGTGTAGAGATACGAGAACATCAGCAGAAGATCCTGCAGAGTATCCGAGAGCTCAACAAAGTGTGATATATTTCATTGGTCATTTCCTATATATACAGAAGTCTCTCACACCTGTTTCACCAAATACTGGTTCTCTTGTTATATTTTCCTTGCTTTTGATTTCAATAACTTTACTTTTGCAAAAACTAAAACAATGCTACAACTTGACTGTTGCATAAAGTTTATATGCCATGTTACAATTTTACTTCAATGAAAGCCAAAGCCCTGTATAAGGTATTGTTGTGGTGAGAGGGCTATATTATTTGGTTTGCACCCAGTATGTATTATGTCCAACAGCTGCATTGGAAACTGATTTGATAATCTTTGAACAATTCTCCCCAACAAAGTAAATGTACAAACATTATACACAAAGTCTCGTAGCTGCTTGTACCACCCAACATTTGGCTACAAATAGCTGTCCACTTTTGAAGCTGAAATATACATTACTTTTTTCTGAAGTACAATATTATTACAAGAAAAAAAAGCAACTTCAAACGAAAATACATTTTGTACAAGGTACAAAGAAGAAAATTAATTTGTACATAAAATAGTCAAATTTAAATCAAAGAGATTTTTATGCCCCCGAAGGGTGGCTTATTAAAATGGCACCGTCCTTCTGTCCATACATGCACAGTACTGTCCATACATGCACAGTACTGTCCATACATGCACAGTACTGTCCATACATGCACAGTAGACATTAGGGGGTAACAGTTTGAGTACAACTTAGCATTATGAAGTTGTTTCAGTTCATTCCGTCATGAAGGGGTTAAAAATGGTATTGTGGGGTTAAAAAATTGTATTGTTGGGTTAAAAAAGATCAAAAGTAACAAGTAAGCATCACAAAGTCCGTCTGGTGAGTACGTCCTTCCATGTGTCCGCCCTTTAATGGAAGGATTTTAGAATTACATGGCACAATTATTGAGCACGTTGAGAGGACACTGAGACTGTAAGACACCTCTTTCACGGGCATTCGTCACTTGTGAGGGACAGCTCTTGTTTGCCAATGTTGATGTAAACTTCTACTTAAGGGCTGTTTGTTTAATTTTAAGAACAAAATGAATTTTAGTATTCGCATTAACAATGATATTTGGAATGGAATTACATGTATTTAGTGAAACAGGATTCTGCAGCTTTATTAAATACCCTACAGCTTGATGGCACCTGAAGACATTACTATTATACGCTACACCCCCTGTTACATGTGGTAAAGTGTTGCATGTGTTAACTATACATGTACAGAACTACTTGAAACTCAGTGTGATCATGATACATTGTCAGAACTACTTGAAACTCTGTATGATCATGATACATTGTCAGAACAAGTAAGCAGATTGAGCTTGAATCTAAAATGTGTGAAATATGAAGGAAAAAATACTAAATTGAAAGATTTTAACATCAGATTTCTTTACTCAATCCCAGTGCTATAGATGTGATGCTATGTGCAGTGAATTGTTTTGAACTTGAGCTGGAAGGGACAGGGGCCATAATCTTTACAACTTTCACTTTTGCAGTGAGAAGCACCGATTGGCTGAAGTATATTTGGTTAATTTATAGAGTTCGCACAGAAGTTGTCCCAGTAAAATAAATAAAATGTTACAAGTGCCATTACTTTATCCATGTGATGTTTAGCTTATATCAACATGCTAACTGTTATTTGTGTACTGCTTAACTAACTAAGCTTTTACGCAATACCTCTGTGCTAAACTTGTAAACCCTTGATTTAATAAATGGTAGTTAGATACTTTCATCAGAAAAGATGAAAATTGTATGAACTTTTACGATATAATTATTTAGGTGTAATATTATTCAATCTTTTTATTAATCACCAACAAACAAAAACAAAATGCTATTCCAATAGATTTTAACACAATGGACGCCTTATATAACTATTGTCAGATACATAGATTTGAATAACAAGAAGTATCTTTTTAAAAAAATACAAGGCGATTGTGTCAATCAAATATCACATTTCCCCCTTCTTTATTTAAGTAATGTCTAACAAAAGGTGCATGTTTTCAGAGCTGTCGCCAAATGTGTACATTGCATTATGGGTAACTTCCTACCAGATATTGTTTTATCAATTTTTAGAAGTTGCCAATCCATGTGTATATAGGTCCATGCTGCATTCAGTGAAAGATTCTTATATACTCACCCTGATCATGATCTGTAACTCTACCTGTCATTGTGGCAGATGTCTACCCATTTTAATCTCGATATCTAATTAAATAAGAAAAAAGTTTCTGAAGAAATATAAGAGGTATCTACCTACCATTACAATGTATAAAATTGTGTATAGTCATTTACATAACTTCAAATTTTTAAACCACCCCAAACTTATACCAAGATATTTTTAGCTCACCTGGCACAGAGTGCCAGAGTGAGCTATTAGGATCGCTTTCCGTCCGGGGTACGTCGTACGTCCGTCCACCATTTCCTTCAAACGACATCTCCTCTGAAACCACTGGGCCAATGTTGATGAAACTTTGCAGGGATGTTCCTTGCATTAAGCTCTGTCAAGTCGTTCGAAGAATTCCATTTCATGCAGAACTCTGGTTGCTATGGCAACAAATAGGAAAAACTTTTAAAATCTTCTTCTCTGAAACCACAAGGCCTAGAGCTTAGATATTTTGGATGTAGCATTGTCTAGTGGACTTTTGCCAAGATTGTTCAAATTATGACCTCCGGGTCAAAATTGACCCTGTGCGGGTGGTCACTTAGTTTTGCATAGGCTTATATAGGAAAAACTTTAAAAATCTTCTTCTCTGAAACCACAAGGCCTAGAGCTTAGATATTTAGCATGTGGCATTGTCTAGTGGACTTGTACCAAGATTGTTCAAATTATGACCCCCGGGTCAAAATTGACCCTGTGCGGGTGGTCACTTAGTTTTGCATAAGCTTATATAGGAAAAACTTTAAAAATCTTCTCTGAAACCACAAGGCCTAGAGCTTAGATATTTAGCATGTGGCATTGACTAGTAGACTTGTACCAAGATTGTTCAAATTATGAGCCCCGGGTCAAAATTGACCCTGCCGGGGGGTCACTTGCTTTTACATAGGCTTATATAGGAAAAACTTTTAAAATCTTCTTCTCTGAAACCACAAGGCCTAGAGCTAAGATATTTAGCATGTAGCATTGTCTAGTGGACCTTTACCAAGATTGTTCAAATCATGACCCCCTGGTCAAAATTAACCCTTCCCAGGAGGGGGGAAGCACTTGATTTCACATAGGTTTATATAGGGAACAAAACACAAGGCCGACAGGCAGATAATAGATATTTGAAATGTTACTTAGCATTGTGTAGTGGACCTCTATGAATTATGTTAGAATCATGACCCCTTTTATTATAGCAAATGGTAGTCAGGTGAGCGATATAGGGCCATCATGGCCCTCTTGTTAATATTTTACATTGTTTTTATGTCTCACTCAGTTCTTTTTCTTCATGCAATTTTTGTCAAATGATTTGTATTTGTCATGTGTATTTACTTCACCAGTCCTTGCTGATTGTTTTACATAGCTTGCTCATGAAAAGATACTGGTAAATGCTTTATGTAACATGTACAAATGTTTGCAGGTTAATATTTCAGTGTTGTAATACAGGAGGTGAAACCTTGTTAGCTCACCTGGCTACACCAGGGTGAGCTTTTCTGATCGATGATTGTCCGTCGTACGTCGTCCGTCAACATTTGATTCAAATGACATCTCCTCTGAAACCTCTAGGCCAATGTTGATAAAACTATGCAGGAATGTTCCTTGCATGAAGCTCTACCAAAATTATTCAAAGAATTCCATTCCATGCAGACTCTGGTTGTTATGGCAACAAATAGGAAAAACTTTAAAAATCTTCTTCTCTGAAACCACAAGGCCTAGAGCTAAGATATTTGGCATGTAGCATTGTCTAGTGGACCTCTACCAAGATTGTTCAAATTATGACCTCCGGGTCAAAATTGACCCCGCGGGGGTGGTCACTTAGTTTTGCATAGGAATATATAGGAAAAACTTTAAAAATCTTCTTCTCTGAAACCACAAGGCCTAGAGCTAAGATATTTGGCATGTAGCATTGGCTAGTGGACCTCTACCAAGATTGTTCAAATTATGAGCCCCGGATCAAAATTGACCCCACATGGGGGGTCACTTAGTTTTTCATAGGCTTATGTAGGAAAAACTTTAAAAATTTTCTTCTCTAAAACCACAAGGCCTAGAGCTTAGATATTTGGCAGGTAGCATTGGCTAGTGGACCTCTACCAAGATTGTTCAAATTATGACCCTCGGATCAAAATTGACCCTGCACGGGGGGTCACTTAGTTTTACATAGGCTTATATAGTAAAAACTTTAAAAATCTTCTTCTTTGAAACCACAAGGCCTAGAGCTTAGATATTTGGCATGTAGCATAAGCTAGTGGACCTCTACCAAGATTGTTCAAATTATGACCCCCGGGTCAAAATTGACCCAGCACCGGGGTTCACTTAGTTTTACATAGGCTTATATAGGGAAAACTTTAAAAAGCTTTTTCTCTGAAACCACAAGGTTAGAGCTTAGATATTTAGCATGTAGCATTGCCTAGTAGACCTCTTCAAAGTTTGTTCAAATTATGCCCCTGGGGTCAAAATTGACCTTGCCCGGGGGGGGGGGGGATCATTTGTTTTACAAAGGCATATATAGGAAAACTTATTTGGTATATAACATTATCTAGTGATCTTCCACCAGGCAAGTGGACTTGTACCAAGGTGAGCGATATAGGGCCATCTTGGCCCTCTTGTAAAATTTGTAACTGTAAAGTTACTGACCTGCAACATTACATATATGTGAGAATAAACACTTGGCATTATGGAAACTAAAATATTCATTATATTTACATGTTTACAGATGTAATGCTAACTATAGAATTATAAACAAGGTTTCAAGCTAACATTAGTCTACCATTAACCTCATTAATGCTTTCTCTGATTGAGGGTCATAGGTTTGATACCAGTGTGCTTGTAGTGTCTTGTCACTTTATTACAATCTTAACATCATGGCTGTGAAGTTTGAATTAAATCCTCCAGAATAATGTATAACAAGATATCCTGGATGTATGGCTAGCTCTGTGTGAAGACATAGTGACTCATCTTTACTTGAGAGAAAATAGGAATATATTATGGGCAGTGTTATTTTTTAAGTTGAATACAACGAAAAGAATATCTTATCTGAATCTGAACTTGATGCCAGAAATGAAGTTGTTACCAATTTTTAAAATTTGAACATGTGAATAAACAGGAGGCATTTTGCCATGCTGTTAAATACTATGATCTTTTCTTTAAGAGTATAAATATTTTAAAATGCTTACCTTTACTATTAGTGCCAGTTAATGATGAGAGTATTAGATACCCGATTATAAATAGTGTTTTAGGTTTATTTTATTTCAAGATAATAATGAACTTTGTTGATAATGAGTCCAGCCCATACTTCAGTACAGCTAGGTGTAGAAGCGTGGTCCAGTCAGTACTTCAGTACAGCTAGGTGAAGAAGTGTGGTCCAGTCAGTACTAGATGTAGAAGTGTGGTCCAGTCAGTACTTCAGTACAGCTTAGGTGTAGAAGTGTGGTCCAGTCCATACTTCAGTACAGCTAGGTGTAGAAGGGTGGTCCAGTCCTTACTTCAGTACAGCTAGGTGTAGAAGGGTGGTCCAGTCCATACTTCAGTACAGCTAGGTGTAGAATCGTGGTCCAGTCCATATTTCAGTACAGCTAGATGTAGAATCGTGGTCCAGTCCATACTTCAGTACAGCTAGGTGTAGAAGGGTGGTCCAGTCCTTACTTCAGTACAGCTAGGTGTAGAATCGTGGTCCAGTCCATACTTCAGTACAGCTAGATGTAGAATCGTGGTCCAGTCCATACTTCAGTACAGCTAGGTGTAGAAGGGTGGTCCAGTCCTTACTTCAGTACAGCTAGATGTAGAATCGTGGTCCAGTCCATACTTCAGTACAGCTAGGTGTAGAAGGGTGGTCCAGTCCTTGCTTCAGTACAGCTAGGTGTAGAAGCGTGGTCCAGTCCATACTTCAGTACAGCTAGGTGTAGAAGTGTGGTCCAGTCCATACTTCAGTACAGCTAGGTGTAGAAGCGTGGTCCAGTCAGTACTTCAGTACAGCTAGGTGTAGAATCGTGGTCCAGTCCATACTTCAGTACAGCTAGGTGTAGAAGCGTGGTCCAGTCCATACTTCAGTACAGCTAGGTGTAGAAGCATGGTCCAGTCAGTCCTTCAGTACAGCTAGGTGTAGAAGCATGGTCCAGTCAGTACTTCAGTACAGCTAGGTGTAGAAGCATGGTCCAGTCAGTACTTCAGTACAGCTAGGTGTAGAAGCATGGTCCAGTCAGTACTTCAGTACAGCTAGGTGTAGAAGCATGGTCCAGTCAGTACTTCAGTACAGCTAGGTGTAGAAGCATGGTCCAGTCAGTACTTCAGTACAGCTAGGTGTAGAAGCTTGGTCCAGTCCATACTTCAGTACAGCTAGGTGAAGAAGCATGGTCCAGTCTGTACTTCAGTACAGCTAGGTGTAGAATCGTGGTCCAGTCAGTACTTCAGTACAGCTAGGTGTAGAAGCGTGGTGCAGTCCATACTTCAGTACAGCTAGGTGTAGAAGCATGGTCCAGTCCTTACTTCAGTACAGCTAGGTGTAGAAGCGTGGTCCAGTCTGTACTAGGTGTAGAAGTGTGGTCCAGTCTGTACTAGGTGTAGAAGTGTGGTCCAGTCCGTACTTCAGTACAGCTAGGTGTAGAAGCGTGAAACACAGCAGTTTTGAGAGTAAAGCTCTTGGTTTTATCCTCAATTCCCATGTTCCTTTTGTCAAGTTTTACTGCACAGTTTGTCTTATTTATGTCAACATGGTTTTAATGAGATTTTTGTTTGTTCTAGTTTTTATTTACTTATATAAACAGCTTGGAGATAAGGACAGTGTGTCAAAGACTACAAAATGTCAAACAGTAACTTTTACTGTGTTGTTAGTTTATTTTTTGTTACACGATTTCTAATATTTTTTGGTTTTGTCATTTGTTTTTAGAGAAAAGGACATTTTTTGTATACTAGTTTGCAGTTATTTTGCAGACTTATTTATAAAAAAGATATAAAAATAAAATATTTTGATATCAAAACGCTTTGATTAATGTCATTATTCCAGTCTTGAGAAAACTCTAGGTAAAATGTCCACTAAAACGTTTAAGGTTCAACTGAAATACTATCAGGTTCAAAAATACTAAGTTTTGCTAAATATTCCTCTCAATTTAAAATTGCTTCTAACTTAAACTTATTGATTGATCATTGTTTTAGTGAAAGGTTTTATTATTGTTTAAACTTGTGGCAAAGCAAAAAGTGCTGATCAGAACAAGAATGCTCATTGTGACAGGTACGGCCTTGCATGTGCTACACAGATAGTGAAAGCCCAAAACACACAAATGTTCACTGGCGCAATTCCTTTATTTCACAATTTCCTTTAATTTCTTCTCAATTAAGTTTGGTTCGGTCCAAAGCTGCATGATGTGCTGTAGACCTAGCTCTGTGTTTATAAAAGTTTCTCATGCTCAGCATGAAATCATACTCAAGGAATATGAAGTCAAGTCAAGTTATATCTATTTACAAAGTGGGGTTTAGTATAAAGATACATAAACAGAAACAAAACTTTTAATTCTTGTCATGGAAGCTGATTTTGAAAAAAATATAATACTAGACTTCTTCTTCTTCATATTACTTGAGCACGATTTCGTGCTGAGCATGAGATTGTGCTCAAGTAACTTAAAAGCTGGGGGCCTGGAGACAAGATTTTCTTCTGGTACTTGACGAAACTTGTTGCCACTTTGTTTCCCATCATTTGAGTACATAACTGGAGAATATTTCCTATTGGAAATTGAACAAATTTGTTACATGTACGACTTTCATACACATTATTTTAGTACATAAAGTTTGATTTAACCCTTCCCCATGTTCTCAAGGGCCGTGTTCATTTCATGCCCAAGTTTGAACTACATTTTGTATATTAACTCTAATTGCAAGGGAAAGCTTATGATTTTAAGCTGGGTTTTCCACAAACTAAAACTTGCTTATTGAGAGTTGAACTCTTCAAACTTCTCTAATAAGCAGGATGGACTGGTTCTTGTTGTGACATTATGAGCTGGATAAGAGCGGTTTTATATATTTCCAGGGCCATATCTGTGATTGGTGAATTATTTTATAGGTGAGAGTGAACGTGAAAGCTTGTTCTTCGTACATGCATATGAATAGAAAGGAGCGTAATCGGTCTAAACTTGATAGAACTATAGCAGTGTTGCCTCAACTAAAAATCAATTTATAAAATAATGAACAGTAGTAGTATCTTTAATAGGTGATTTTCTAAATATTTAACGAAAATTATTATTATTGTCTCAAAAGTCAATATTATGTTGTCACCATAAACTATTTAATCGTATTTAGCTCGACTTTTCTATGAAAAGGGGAGCTATCCTACTCGCCCCGGCGTCGGCGTTGGTGTCACACCTTGGTTAAGTTTTTCGTACCACCCCACTTTATTTCAAAAGTATTAGAGGTATGGCTTTGAAACTTACCATACTTGTTTACCATCATAACCTCCATCTACAGACAAGAGTACATAACTCTGTCAAGGTTTTTGACAGAATTATGGCCCTTTTTTGACTTAGAAAGTGTATAGAGCTTGGTTAAGTTTTTCGTACCACCTCACTTTATTTCAAAACCATTGGAGGTATTGCTTTGAAACTAACCATACTTGTTTACCATCATGACCTTCATCAACAGACAAGAGTACATAACTCTGTCCAGGTTTTGAACAGAATTATGCCCCTTTTTTACTTAGAAAATACATTGAATATGGGTAAAATCTACTTATCGCCTTAACCCTTTGAGATATTGCTTTGAAACTTTGAATGCTTGTTTACATCATTACCCCCATCTGTAGGCAACAGAAGGTAACTCTGCCAGGGATTTGTTTTAAAAATTAAGGCCCTTTATCGACTTAGAATCTTGGTTAAGTTTTTCGTACCAGTCCACTTTTTGACTAAACTGTTCGAGATATTACTTTGAAAGTTGGAATACTTGTTTACTATCATGATCCCAAAACATGGGCAGGAGAAGGTAATTCTGTCAAGGATTTTATATGAATTATGGCCCTTTTTGACTTAGAAACTCAGTTAAAATTTTCATTCTTGTCCACTTGTTGACTTAACCATTTGAGATATTACTTTGAAAGTTGGAGTACTTATGTACCATCATGAGACCTATCTGTAAGCAAGAGAAAATAACTTTGTGAAAATGTTTCTTGATTTGTACTTAGAAATTCCTAGTTAAAGTCTTGTGTGCCCTTAACTGTCAAAGTTTTGTTTTATTGGCAAGCACTAAAAAAGTCGAGCGCGCTGTCCTACTGACAGCTCTTGTTTAAAATACACGCTCTCCTTTTTAAACTGATTTTTAAAGGAAATTGTTAAAAATATACCCACAGAGTTTGGGGAGGATTTTCTGGAAATTTTGGTCAGTATGTTACCAGTATCTCATGGAGATGGTCATAGTCATGGTCACATTTAGGGATCAAAGGTCACAAGCCTATTTTCTCCTCAACCCTTCAACATTTTTACATGAAACTTGGGTCAAAATGTTCAGATTATTATTATGACATGCAAAATATTTGTTCTGTGCCAGCTTAGTCAATGTCACAAGAGTCAATATCTCCCAAGCCCCTTTCATGTCTCGAATGTTTACCATATCAAGATGTGCTTAGCTTGTATCTCGGCTATACTGGTCCAATGTCAAGATCACTTAATTTTGTGTCAAAGCATGTCACAAAAAATTAATGTTAATCAATTATAGCTATTGAGGTTAGCGTAAATGAGAGAAGCCATTTCTTGTGGCAAGGTGCATTTTTGGGAGAATTTTAATCATTGATAGTTTTGATCGAATTAAGAATGCTCTTGGAATCTGGCCCTTAGGTGTAGTAGATTAGGGAGAATATGCTTGGAGGTGGACACCAAAAGTGAAGCAGGTAAGATAACAATCCAAGCTGGTCGAGGTGGACTGAGAACGTCAGAGAACAAAAGCTTGATTATCAACACTGTGGACAGTATAGGTTGTAGAGAATTATGTAAAAGACAAATCAAAGATCACAGAGTACCCAAAATGAGAAATCGGAAATTAACAAGTAAACAGCAGATGTTTGAAATGATGTTCATACACAGGGGTAGTTCCAAAACTATGCAGATAAATGTTTTTGAGCTGCTGAGACAACCAAGGATGTTTGTATGCAGACAGACACATTGCAGCATTTTAACCACTTGAGCAGTAAGCACCAGTTTTCTGAAAGGAGTGTTCTACTGTGAATATCTCTATCAAAACTGTAAATGTGCTGGTACAAAGAAATAACAAAATATGTTATATAAAATCTTCAGGCACACATGCCTGTTACAGAATATGAGAAGTAACTTTTAGAGATAGAAAATGTCAATGATCTCACTTAAACATATAAAACATAGCCAATAAATTTAGTGTTGTATATGTTCAGACTAAGGACATCATTTCTTTCAATATTTATTTGCTGACAGGATGTAACATACCATGCCACAGACACGCATGCCCTAGATACACAGGAGCTGAAGGAGGTAGAGAAGGTAGCTGAAAATGTTGTAAGTACTCCTTGATATATAACAGTCAAATCCTGGCAAAACATTTCCTCTCACCAGACAGGTCACATGTATGGAATTTCACATTAATTTTCTGCCTGCATTTTCTTTCAAAAATGTTATTTGCATTCATTAACTGGTTGTTTGATGTCAGAGTTACTTAATATATTAGGTTCTAATAGTAAATCATGTTGTAATAGTAAATCATGCTGTAATAGTAAATCATGCTGTAATAGTAAATCATGTTGTAATAGTAAATCATGCTGTAATAGTAAATCATGTTGTAATAGTAAATCATGCTGTAATAGTAAATCATGTTGTAATAGTAAATCATGCTGTAATAGTAAATCATGTTGTAATAGTAAATCATGTAATAGTAAATCATGTTGTACTAGTAAATCATGCTGTAATAGTAAATCATGTTGTAATAGTAAATCATGCTGTAAAAGTAAATCATGTTGTAATAGTAAATCATGCTGTAATAGTAAATCATGCTGTAATAGTAAAGAAGTTTCAATATTTGTTGACTGACAGGATGTTTCATACCATGTCCTGGATGCACATGACCTAGAGGAGGCAGCTACTGAAAGTGATGTAAGTATGCACTGATACATAATCCAAATCCTGGATAAACTTTAATCTTCTGTTTACAAATTTGAATGCTTCCACATTTAATGCAGACCCACTTATTCTTATACAGAATGCTACTTTTCAACTTTTTCAACGACTACTAACAGACAGAAGTAAAGACAGGTTGCCTCCCCCAAAATGCAGATTTTATCATAAAATATCAAAGCAACCAGCAAATTCATTAAACTTTAACTCATTATTTTTACTATTTTAATCATGTTCATTGTTTAATATTCCATCCCTTTGCTTCTAACAAGTATATGTCACATTTTGTTGTTTGAATGGACCATCCAAGTTTTTTTAATGAGCAAATTAGTTATGTGATATCCAAGCTGGTAATGGAGCAGTAAGAAAGTAGCTCAACTGTGCAATAGTATCTGATGCAGGTACTTGTTTTTAGTTTAAATATAAGTATGATGTTGTTTAAACTGTGCTATCTGTTGTTATTTTGTACAATGTTTTGCTTTTTTAGGATTATGAAGCTGTTGTAGAACCGCTCTACGAGGAGGCAGATGTGAGTACAGTAGAGGAATGGCTCATTGCTCTTGGTCTATCCTGTTACATTGATGTATTTGAAGAGAATGGATGGGACAATTTAATGGTTCTCAGTGAAATGACAGATGCTGACCTAAACCGCATGGGAATTGAGAACTTGAGTGATAGGTCACTCATACTGTCATGTATAGAAGACTTTAAGTAGTGTTTGAAATAATCTACATTGAAAATAACAATTACTTACATGAAACAGTCACTCAAGTTCTTTTTAAATGTTTAAAATTGTAAATTTTGCATAATACTGAATGAAAAAAAATTACAAAATGTTTGATTTGTCTAAAGTTTTACTTTACTATTGGAAATGATTGAAAAGAATTTTTATTGAAATTACACCTTTATGCATACTTCTTTCTCACCAAATAAAGGATGTAAAATCCATTGAGGGGATTATGGATACCTTGTAAAATCTATCAACGCCATTTTTGGACCAAGAGGATTTCAACTGAGGGGATTTTGAGTGTCTCCCCACTTACACATTTGTTTGGGGTAAATAATGCATTAAGTATTGAATCATTTCTTCTGCATCATAAGAATTTTTAACTGAATTAATCCTTTATAATAAGTTAGTGATACTTGTAGTCTCCAAGGTTGATCCATCTGTTAAGTTGTAAGTGTACCAGTAATTATTGTGTATATTTTCAGAACTAGTCACCCAATCATGATCAAATTTTGCATAGCTAAACACACTGTGAAGTTTGAAGCCATCGAGAGCAATAGAATTATAAATTTATAACTGATTTGACTGAATAATTGGTAAAACCCCAACTTTTAAGGTTACATAGATTTAATGAAAAAGTGTCTTGTGAAAATTTTTGGAAATATCTCCCAAGCTGAAAGTAACTTTCAGAAAGGTTTGCTTTAAAATTGACACAAGTTCCTTTTTTCATCATTAATTTTCATATCATCATATCTAAAAAAACTGTTCCTTTGATCTTCCAACTCCACAAGTTGTTTACCGGGTTGTTCTAGTGAAATTATGCAAAAATCAATGACATTTTCCACTAACTGTAACTATATACAAAATGTACATGTAACCTGTCTTTCAGAAATTGAGCTAATACAAATAAGTCACATCTTAGTTACTATCCAATCTGTCTTCTTCAAACTTCATGTTGTTTAGAAGGTGAATGAATCCACAGTGTGATAAAAAATACTCATTTTGGTTTGAAACCAATTACCAGCATACTTATAAGTGTCACTGAGTGAACTAATAGATACTGCAACTAATAGTTACCGTTGTTTTCTCCATGTGTATGTCTATGTATTTATCCAGAACTTTGTTTCTTCTGTTGTATTTTCATTTACTATTTATGCAAGTGTAAACATTTTTGTCATAAAAGGTTAAATTCTGGTACTTATTTTGATGCAATTTTAGCAATCTGTAAATATGAAAACCCAACAATATGTAATGTTTATGACTGGATTTCTCCTGTGATATACTTTCCAAGACTCCTGCTATACATGATAATCTGCAACTATGATGAATTACATGTTAACTTTGTTCATCCTTGATAAAGACTTGGTCGTACCTGCAGAATAAATGTGTTTACCTGTGATTTAAGTTAGATCTTTGTTTATAGCAATTTTATTCAATATTTCTTCTTCAATAATAGATTGTTTATAGTCACAGCCTACCCTAGGATTTCTCCCCGGATATACAAAATGTACTTGCCAAGACTCCTGACAGGCACAGGTTCAAGAGACAGGTGCAGATACATGGGAATCCTGGTAGCTCTTTACTAATAGACCCCTTGGTTCTTTAAATGCACAGTTCATAGCACTAATACACACCAGACTACGTCTGGTTTTCTATCTTGAAATGGCTGGGAAACACTGAAAATGTTTATATACAGATAGTCAGAGAAAGCACAAATCACATTTTCACTATGTGCATGACATGTCATCTACATGTGCGGAACATTTTTCCAAGTTGTTTTAAAACCATTCAATTCAGGACAGAATCAGTCTAGACACGTGTGAATCCTGTCTGAATATATACAGGATTCTATAACCTTTAAATTTTAAATGTGACCCCGACCTTAAAGAGTGACACAACGTCTTCATGTGCTGAACATTTGTGACAAGTTGTTTTAGTGTTATGCATATGAACGTTCACATATATATAGGGTCTCTAAGTGTGACCCTAACCTTTGAGGTAGGGATGTGGGTCTTGCAAGCAACATGTCGTCTTGATGTACTGGACACAGCCATATTATAATTATAAAATCCCTTCATGCATGACAAAGTTACAGCTCGGACAAGAAACAAGAGGCCAAAAAGGGCCAGTATTACTCTACTAGAACTGTTCTGAGAAAGTGAAAATCTTGTGAAAATCTGTTTAAATTTTATCAAGGAAAAGCTAAACAGAGGTCACAGTTATCTTGACCCCAAAAACAGTGGGGATCAACTCAGTAATGTCAGTCATCCTACAAACTTTAAAGACCAATTTTTGATAAGTATACATCTCAAAATACTGAAAAATGTGACCGGAAGTGTAAAGGTCACTGTGAAATTGACGTTAGACCCAAAAAACAGTAGGGCTCGTCTACTCAGTAAGACCAATCATCCTCTGAAGGTTGAAGACTAGGTGATGCAGATGCAGATTCCCAGATACCGAGCGGAAAAGAGATTCAAAGAAAGCTTCACTGTAACCTTGACCTTAGACCCACTGACCCCTTAAACAGTATGGATCGACAACTTAGTAAGACCAATCATCCTATTAAGTTTGAACACTGTGAGTGATACCGATCGCAAGATATTGAGTGGAGAATATTTCCAAAGTTTGGGTCACTGTTACCTTGATGTTTGATCCGCTGTCTCCAAAAATTAATAGGGATCATAATTATACAGCAAGGTTGACCTTGACCCACTAAATAAAAGTTGAATGAAAATGTGACCTGTAGAGTATTATCAAGGAAAGGTCAGGGTGGCCTGGTGGTCGAGTGGTATACACTCTGAACCACCAATCCACAGGTCCCCGGTTCCAATCCCGGGCTGGGGAACTGGAACTTCAGGAATGCTTTTCAGTGTTTCCCACCCATCTAGTGTTGAACTAGTTAGAAACCCAGAGGTAGTCCCACATGTATTGGTGCTATACAATGAGCATGTTGAAATAAACCAAGGCCATTAAGGGTCTATTCGTAAAAGAGCCAGGATTCCCTTGTATCTGCATATGTCTCTCTTCAACCAGTGCCTGTCAGGAGTCTTAAGTTTTCCCAATATAAGCCTACCGGTATGTGAAATCTGGTGACCCCCCACTAGGGAAGGGTTCAGTTTGACCTGGGGTCATGATTTGAACAGGTTCACAAGGCAATGCTAAGTATCTAAGCTGTAAGGACTTGTGGTTTCACAAGGTAATGCTACATGTTAAATATCTAACCTCTAGGCCTATTAATTCTTAAAACTTTTCCCCACATAACCTGTGAAAAATCAAGACCCCCCTCAGGCAAGGTCAGTTTTGAGCTAGGGGTCATGATTTGACCAATCTTGGTAAAGGTCCACTAGGCAATACTACTTGCCAAATATATAAGCTTATGGCCATGTGGTTTCTAAGATTTTTCAAGTTTTTTCCTATTTGTTGCAATAGCAACCAGAGTTCTGCATGGAATGTATTCTTTGAACAAGAATTTCATGCAAGGATCAGCCCTTCCAAAGTCCATCAACATTAGCCCAGTTGTTTAAGATGAGATTTGAAGGAAATGGTGGATGTATGATGGATGCCCAGTGATCCTAATAGCTCATCCTGGCTCATGTGTTTCTCACTTGTTGCCATAGCAACCAGAGTTCTGTATAGAATGGCATTCTTGACCTGCATGTATTTAGATAGAGCATCATGCAAGGAACATCCCAGCCAGTGGTTTCATAGATGTCATTTGAAGGAAATGGTGGACGTACAATGGATGCCGAGTGATCCCGATAGCACACTGTGAAACTTTGAGGGATCACTTGCAGGCAAGCTTTTCTGTACATTTCATGAAAGTCAAATGAAAATTGTTAACTGTAGAGTGTTATCCAAAGAAACGTTTACAGACAAATCACCATGGCATAAGCACTTTGTCCAGTAGAGCTAATTAACCGGTGACGCCAGGGCAGTCAATTTTGACCAAGGGGTCATGATTTGAAAAGTCTACATAGAGGTCCACATGGCGATGTAACATGCAAACTTCTTAACTTTTGGTTAGCCAATTGATATTAGGCTTCAGGGTCAGGTGCACTGAAAATGATAACCATTTCTTTACTGGTACTTAACTTTATTGATATACGTATACAATATGCATATGGTAGACATACATGTATAATGAAACAGTCAGAATGTTACTGCTATAGTCGAAATATCAGTAAATACAAATTAAGTGCAAAACCATCTAGGTATATGGTACTCGGTATAAATTGTAAAATAATCCTAAATCCTGAAATCAGAGGGCCAAAATGACCCCATATTGCTTACCTGACTACCATAATACAGGGTCAACAATCACATCAGAGGAAGTGTAAACCTAAGATCATGAGTTGAACAATATCCATAGAGGTTCACTATGCAATGATAGACTTCAATTATCTATAAGCTCTTGGCCTTATGGCTTTAAACAAGATGACTGGCAATTTTTTCCCCTTAAGCCTATGTGAAATCAAGTGACCTCGCCCCCAAAAAATTGAGTGATACCAGCGGGATCAATTTTAAACCTTGGGTCATGATCAACAACCTTGGTAGAGGTCCTCTAAGCTATGCTACATGCTAAATATTTTAAGATCAAGGCCTTTTGGTTTCAGTGAAGGTTTTTAAATGTTTTATTATATAAGCCAATGTAAAATCAAGCTTCATCAACATTGACCAAGTGGTTTCAGAAAACTGTGTACAGACGTACACCAAAGCCTTGGGCTTTGTGTCAGGTGAGTGAAAAATAATACAGCTTGAGTTTTAGTTCTTCCGCACTTCCTCTCATTGTCCTCCATTAACACACGAAGTACTAATTAAATCCCTCAAAAACTTCTCTTAGTTATGCTGTACTCAAGTGCAGTCAGATGGATGGATGGTGTGATCATTATATACTTATGCAGAGCATGAAAACATTAACCAAATCATATAAATGAAAAACTGACTTTAGTTCCAGGCCTAATGAACTTTTAACTTAAGCTCTGTTGAATTAGAAAGCTATGCAATGTGACTTACTGCATGCCAGTGAAAGTGGCTAGGGACTGGACTCTTCTAACTTTAATGATTCCAAAACATGAATTTTGTGTTTTATCACCTTGTGATGTTTAAGAACACCAGCATACCTAAAACACATTGTACAGAATTCACACTGAAAAGGTTGTTCATTACTGTGTTTAAAATACACATGACGTTTAAGCTTTGCAGCCCTATCAAAAGCCATTTTGCATTCCCCGCACTGAAAGGGTAGGTCTCCTGTGTGATGCTGCATATGCATTCTCAAAGTACATGCAAGTCTGAACACTTTCTGGCAAATTTCACATTTATAAAGCTTTCTGCTATTCTCTATGTGGGTATCTTTGTGTACAGCTAGATCTACTGACTGAGGAAAACATTTTTTGCAAATGTCACATTCATATGGCAGATTTCCTGTATGTATATTCATGTGAGTATTGAATTCCCAGGATTTGCGGAATCCTCTTCCGCAGTGTTCACACTTATATCTAAAGCACGTCTCGTGGGTTTTCAAATGCGACTTTAATTCAGATAAAGAATAAAATGCATCTGTACAAATTTCACACTTGAAAGGACGTTCTCCAGTGTGTGTCCGCAAGTGTCTTCTCAACATTGGTCGATCCGAGAATTTCTTTTTGCAGATTTCACATTCATACGGATAATCACCTGTATGAACACACATGTGAGACTTCAATGGTCCAGGTTGAGAGTAACTTTTTGGACAAATGTTACATTTATAAGGACGTTCTCCTGTATGTACAACTGCATGACCCTTGAGGTGAGAAGCACTGAGAAATCTTTTCATACATACTTCACAGGTAAAAGGTCGTTTTGAATTTTTCAGGCATTTATGATTTTCTGCATAAAATGAGCAAGAAGTACCCATCCAGACTTCCCCACAAACTTCACACTGGTAAGGGTATTCTTCCATATCTTCCTAAATAGTTAAATAGACAGCTATCAATATTTCATTTGAAAGCAAAAGAAACAGTCAATTTGACAATGATTAAGTCCAGCTACATGTATGTTCAACTACTGAAAATGACCTTCTGGTAGTGGTATGTAAATGTCTACAAATTCCAACATCAAGCTGTTCTCCTGTAAATAACAAAATAAGCAGATTATACAAGAGCTGTCAGTAGGACAGCATGCTCGACTTTTTTAGTGACTGCCAATAAAACAAAACTTTGACAGTTAAGGGCACACAAGACTTTAACTAGGAATTTCTAAGTACAAATCAAGAAACATTTTCACAGAGTTATCTTCTCTTGCTTACAGATAGGTCTCATGATGGTACATAAGTACTCCAACTTTCAAAGTAATATCTCAAATGGTTAAGTCAACAAGTGGACAAGAATGAAAATTTTAACTGAGTTTCTAAGTCAAAAAGGGCCATAATTCAAATAAAATCCTTGACAGAATTACCTTCTCCTGCCCATGTTTGCGGATCATGATGGTAAACAAGTATTCCAACTTTCAATTAATATCTCAAACAGTTTAGTCAAAAAGTGGACTGGTACGAAAAACTTAACCAAAATTCTAAGTTGATAAAGGGCCTTAATTTTTAAAACAAGTCAAAAAAGGGGCATAATTCTGTAAAAAACCTTGACAGAGTTATGTACTACTGTCTGTAGATGGAGGTTTTGATGGTAAACAAGTATGGTAAGTTTTAAAGCCATACCTCTAATAGTTTTGAAATAAAGTGGGGTGGTACGAAATCTTAACCAAGGTGTGACACCAACGCGGATGCCGACGCCGGGGCAAGTAGGATAGCTCCCCTTTTCTTTGAAAAGTCGAGCTAAAAACAGTTGTAACAAACAAAAAGCAGTTATTTCCAAAAGTGCTCCCATAGTAGCTAATTTAAAAATAGTTTAGTCAATAAAGCCTTGTCACTCTTCTTTACAAAAATTGCTTTTTTAAAAACATTGGTCAACATTATAATTATATTACATGATCCACCTGTCTACTCTAGGGACATTTTTCCCCAAAGATTTTAATAAACTAAGACATTTAAAATTCTTTATACTTAGTACATGTGTTATGACTGAAATTATCTTGCAATGTATACTCGAGTTGCTTGTTGTAGTCACTGGCTCGTTTTACCCTTTAGTATTCTTTTTCATTGTGGAAAACCACACAAAGAAATCCAAATCATATCTGTTTAAAACTTTCTGAATTCAAATCAAATCCATCCTTCAAGATTTTCAAATAACCAATAAATATGACCCTTTATACAAGAGGGCCAAGATGGCCCTATATCACTCAAATGGCTACCCCTGGCTGCAATAAAAGGTCATCAATAGCAGAAAGGGTAAATTTTGACCTATGGATTCTGCTTTGGACAATCTTCATAGAGGTCCACCACATGATGCTATGTTCCAAATATCTAAGCTCTGGGATTAGTGGTTCTAGAAGATTTTTAGTTTTCTCTATACAAGTCCACTAGGCAATGCTACATTGTAAATATTTAAGCCATAAGAGATTTTAAATTTATTTTGCCATAGCAACAAGAGCTCTGCATGGAATGAAATTTTTGAATATAGTATATTTTGTATTATTTTAAAAATGTTGGTATATACTTATAAGATGATTATCTGTCAGAAATTAAATAAAATTCATAAATTAGTTTCAAGTAAAAACAATAAAAGGGCAATAATTCTGGAGTTGCAAAGACAATCTGGACAAAAGGTTAAATAAGCATCACCACATTATGCAGATCTACATTAAATTCAAGCTTCATGACAATATCCCTCCACTTTTGGCTCAGGATAATAGTGGGGGCATAAAAGTGTTCAAAGTCTGTATTAAAGATAAAGTGTATTATTACAGTGTACATTGTCAGAGGTCGCCCTGTCAGTCGCCAATGGTGCCAAATATGACATTTCTACAAATCTGGTGAACATTTGAAGCAAATGATGAATGTTTGTGGCCACAAAAATGTAAAAATTGCCTTAGAGAGAAAAAAACTGTCAATAGTGTAAACAACCTGAAATTGTCTAAAATTCAAGGTCGCATGTGGGGAAAAAAACGACACTTTGAAGCTGTGAAATGTTTTTACAAGTGCTACATTCATGCCAATTATCTAAGCTCTAGGCCTTGTGGTTTCAAACAGAAGATTTTTTGAAGTTTTTCTTATTGTTTGCAATGGCAACCAGAGTTCTGCATGGAATGGAATTCTTTGAAAACTGTTGGTAGAGCTTCATGCAAGGAACATCCCTGCATAGTCATCAACATTGGCCCAGTGGTTTCAGAGGAGATATTGTTTGAATCAAAATGCTGACGGACAACAGACAATCATCCATCCTGAAAGCTCATCAGGTGAGCTAAAAATGTACTACATGTCATCAAGGACAGAGTTTGACACTCGATTATTTACAAGTGAAGGTGTTGTCAGCTTCATTTATGGATTAAAAAAGGAGGCATTTGTTTTAATTCTTGTGTATCTTATGAAACTAGCTTTTCTGTACTGGGTAATTTTTTAACACTGTTTAGAAACTTGGTGCCTATCTTAAGGTAGTTACAGCCATTGGTTATAATTTTAACAAAATCTTCAAAGATATGCCTTATTACATAGCATATGTATGGTCTTGCCATGGTCAACATGTGTTTGGGGGATTTTGCAATTAATATGATTCCATGGAACTTGGTAGATGTAATTTTGCTTGACATACCCAAATATGAAAGGAGTCAATGTAGTTAATGATACTACATGTACTTATCATCTGGTTGTGTTACAATAGTACTGTATATTAACTGTTACACATGACATGAATGAAATTATATACAATATGCATTAAGAAGCAGATTTTAAAGTAACATTTAAGAAATAGCCTGGTCAAGAATGTATGACTGATGTACAGAGATCATCACCATATCAAATTATAAATATTCAAGAAAATGTCAGTGCTAAAGTTCAAAATGGTATTTGTCCTCAAAACCTGCCTATGCATGTCCTGTCTGCAGATACTTCCTATCCCAGGAAACATGTCATTTGGACTCATCTCAAATACCCAGTGTTCTGAACAATAGCACCACAATCCTTTAACTGTCTGTATAGACTAATGTATTTTCCCGCTCGTTTAGATGCCGGGAGAATCATCTCCTCACAGAATAATGACTTATGACCCAAACAAGGGTACTGCCTGTCCAAACCAATCCATCGTAAAAAATTTAAAACAAAATCATAGCAATTCAGCAAACTATCATCGTAACACTCTCGATTCCAACGATGATCTTTTATAAACTGTTCAAGACCTTCATCCCAGTCAGTTTCACTTTCCTCCTGGTTATTCATTACTTCAACACTAAGACAATGTTTCCAGTTTCCATCTCCTACAACAACACCTCTCTCATCAAATTCATACATGTTTCCTCTTGAATCTGTCAAACCAATATGGAGGTTGGAGTCATTGTTAAAGTCATACAGAAAATGCCCAACAGTTGGTTTTATGACTAAACAGCACTGTGTATATGTAGCATCTGTAAATGGGGAGTTGATAATATAAGGAGGAATTCTCAGTCTTGACTGTGTTAAATCTGCCCCACACAAGGGACATGTAAGGGGAACAGTAAAACACAGTATATTCTTGTTGCAGTCACAGTGCTGAAAGCAACGTATCTCTTCCTCTTCCATTATGTAACACCACTGAAACCTTCAAACATCTGAATTTATGAACTAGGTTATAACAGAACTAGCATATTTTCAAAATCAACATACTGTTGTATAGTTACCTTTTTACTCTCTTAAGCACTGACTAATCATATAGAAATTCATTTAACTTCCTGTTGCAGTTGAAGGCTGAGCCATTGGTGGTAGTGAATAGCTTTTTGTAAGTTGTAGATGTTTGGGTCTATTTTCTGTCTGTATTTTCTCTAACTCTTCTAGACGACTCTGAACATGTGCTTTACGATGATATGCCATTAACAAATCTTTTTGAGCTGCATAACATGATCCTTCATGAGGCTGACCTGAAATTGCAGTTATAAATGATGAGCAAAATTTAAATGACATGAGCAAGATCTGATCATTTTCTAATCAATTTTGAAGGTGTCTTTTTCATATTTAATGGCCTATAATTATTCTAAATGTTACAATTTAATACAGTTAAACTTCGTTCACTCGAACTTCATTCGCTCGAATACAACCGATTGCTCGAACTCAGCTGACGGTCCCAGAAAAATCTCTTATATAAATCATATTGTTCCAACTCCGAAACCTCGAACCCTGAACTCTCGAACCTGTCTGGCGGTCTCTTCAGATCAATTTCATTGTCATTTACAACAAGAGCTGTCCCTCACAAGTGACGAATGCCCCCATAGGAGGTGTCTCACAGTCTGTGTCCTCTCCATGTGCTTAAAAAAATGTGCTATGTAATTTTAGAATCCTTCCATGCATGACAGTTACAATGCATACAGTATTCCATTACTTTCAAACACTAAGTGTGACCTTGACCTTTGAGGTAGGGACATGGGTCTTGCACGTGACACATCGGCTCGATGTGCTGAACATTTGTGCCAAGTTATTTTTAAATCAATCAATGCATGACAAATTTATGGTCCGGACACAAATGTGTGCATATAGCATATATAGAGGAATCCATTACCTTCAAACTCAAGTGTGACCTTGACCTTTGAGGTAGGGATGTGGGTCTTTCATGCGACACGCTGTCTTGATGTGCTAGATACTTGTGCAAGTTGTGCCAAGTTATGTTAAAATCAATCAATGCATGACAAAGTTATAGTCCAGACACGAATGTGTGCATATATGCATATATAGAGGAATCCATTACCTTCAAACTCTAAGTGTAACCTTGACCTTTGAGGTAGCGACTTGGGTCTTGCACGTGACACGTCGTCTTAATGTGCTAGACATTTGTGCCAAGTTTTAAAATCCTTCAATGCATGACAAAGTTACAGTACGGACACGAATGTGTGCATAAACAGAGGATTCCAGTGTGACCTTGACCTTTGAGGTAGGGATGTGGGTCTTGTACGCGACACGTCGTCTTGATGTGCTTGACAGTTGTGCCAAGTTATTTTAAAATCCTTCAATGCAAGTTACAGTCCAGACACGAATGTGTGCATATATAGAGGATTTCATTACCTTCAAACTCTAAGTGTGACCTTGACCTTTGAGGTAGGGACGTGGGTCTTGCACACGACACGTCGTCTTGATGTGCTGAACATTTGTGCCAAATTCTTTCAAAATCCCTCAATGCATGACAAAGTTACAGTCCGGACACGAATGTGTGCATATATAGAGGATTCCATTACCTTCAAACTATAAGTGTGACCTTGACCTTTGAGGTAGGGATGTGGGTCTTGCACCCGACACGTTTTCTTGATGTGCTAGACATTTGTGCCAAGTTATCTTAAAATCCTTCAATGCATGACAGAGTTACAGTCCGGACACAAATTTGTAAGTGGGGACGCACAGAAGAGCAAACGGACGGTGCAATTTTAATATGCCACCCTTCGGGGGCATAAAAAACAACTGCAAAGCTGCAGGACACAAACTGAAAAATATAGTATGATAGCCTTGAGTATATGATAGGATCTCTATGACCACTGACTCTTGAACATTTGATTTTAGCTTTAGAGTCAATGACCTTTGAGTTACAAAGTCTACTGAATAAACTGATGTTCGACAATTTTTTTTCTCTCAAAATGGTCTGATCCAAAGTTTTGGTGACGGACACCAAATTTTACCAGTAGGGATTCCTCAGGGAGACCACTCATGAGAGTTAGTGTCAAGGCCTGGACACCCCTTAAGACAATTATGAAGTTTCAATTCAATATCATAAGTGGTTACTGAGATATGTGCATGACAGTACTTTGCATGCAAAACTTAACCAAAGCTGCAATGCCGACGCCAACGCACAAGTGACTGTAATAGCTCTCCATATATTACCAATAGTCGAGCTAAAACTGCAAAACATGCAACACTCAAGAGACAGTTGAACACTACTTGTTACATTACAGCAAATACTCCTTGTAGAACACTGGAAAGAGATACAGAGGAAATCATCAACAGACTGGGTCTGGTCTGTCCATACATTTCTCTGGCAACACTGATTGGCAAAACAGAAAGCAAGGACAGGCATTCCAGGAGATTCAGGAATTGATAACTATTCCGGGCAAATTTCTGGCAGCCATTTTATTTAACAACTTCCTTTAATAACAGTAATAATCATTTTAGTATCAAGTGTTTAAGTACAGTATGTGATGCGCAAATATGACAACTTTATTAATCAGCACAGAGTGACCATAACCAAATTGTGGCAATAGCGATCAACGCACATTACAGCACAATATCCAAAACTTGATCAAGTCCTTTTTAAGCTTTTAAAAGCCTATATGAAACTTGTTATTTAAAATAAAAAGACTCCAATGATTGTACATCTTAATTTTATTTAAAAACCTGACCAGTTACCTGTGGAAACTTGAGTGAGATAGTTTATCTGTGTCATAAGTCCTGCCTCCACACTCTCTAGAGTTTTAATGAAGCCTGTAGTATGTGTCTCAACAGTTTTCATCTGAGGTTTCTCCTTTGCCAATTCTTCCAATGCTTTCCCTGGTAAGAAAAACTTGGACTATTTCAACTAGAGCTATCACTAAATGTGATTAATACCCCCAAAAGACTTGCTTTATAAACTGAGAAAATTCGTAGTAACAGAATACCTTGCAAACAAACTAAAAAGAGATATTGTTCTTGGCAATAACTTTGTAATTGGTCAAGATAGAGTTATGGTTCTTGTACACTGCACTTCCTCTCAATATGCTTGACCATTGTATGAAGTTGTATTGAATTCCAACCGATAGTTTTCGAATAATGCTCCAGACAAGTAAAAGTAACAAAGGGCAATAACTCTGAAATGAGTCAAGAAAGAGTTATTGTTCTTTTCGCACTGCACTTCCTGTCATTGTGCTTGACCATTGTATGCAGTTGTATTGAATTCCAACCAGAAGTTTTCGAATAATGCTTCGGACAAGGAAAAGTAACAAAGGGCAATAACTCTGTAATTAGTCAAGATTGAGTTATGGTTCCTGTGCACTGCACTTCCTCTCATTGTGCTTCTTCATTGTATAAAGTTGTATTGAATTCCAACTGGTACTTTTCGAATTATGCTCTGGACAAGGAAAAGTAACAAAGGGCGATAACTCTGTAATGAGTCAAGATAGAGTTATGGTTCATGTGCACTGCACTTCCTCTCAATGTACTTGACCATTGTATGAGGTTGTATTGAATTCCATCCAATAGTTTTCAAGTAATGCTCCGGACAAGAAAAAGTAACAAAGGGCAATAACTCTGTAAATACTCTAGATATAGTTATGGTTCTTGTACACTGCACTTCCTCTCATTGTGCTTCATCATTATATGAAATTGTATTGAATTCCAACCAGTAGTTTTCAAGTTATCACCGGACAAGGAATAGCAACAAAGGGCAATTACTCTGTAATTAGTCAAGATGGAGTTATGGTTCTTGTGCACTGCACTTCCTCTCAATGTGCTTGACCATTGTATGAAGTTGTATTGAATTCCAACCAGTAGTTTTCAAGTTATGCTCCGGACAAGGAAAAGTAACAAAGGGCAATAACTCTGTAATTATTCAAGATTGAGTTATGGTTCTTGTGCACTGCACTTCCTCTCAATGTGCTTGACCATTGTATGAAGTTGTATTGAATTCCAATGAGTAGTTTTCAAGTTATGCTCCGGACAAGGAAAATGCAACAGACCGACCGACCAACCACCGGGTGACTCCTATATACCCCCCTAAACTTCGTTTTGGGGGTATAAAAATGTGAATGAAACAGAAGTGCTAAACTGTCACACATTTCCTACAAGGGTCCCTAGTTATGTTCACAGTCAATCATAGCACAAATCCTAGGGTAAACAGAACACTTCATCAAATGTATGAAATATTAAGGACAGTGGCAATCTGTAACTCCACAATGACTTAAGTTTAAATGGCTATTTATAAACAAGAGGGCCATCATGGCCCTATATCGCTCACCTGTCTACCATTGGCTAAAATAGAAGGTTATTAATAGCAGAAAAGGGTGAATTTTTACCTTTGGCTCATGATTTCCCTCTTAATAAGCCTATGTAAAATCATGAGACCCCCTGGCAGGGTTAATTTGGACCCTGAGGTCATAATTTGAAATACCTTGGTAGAGAGTCATGCCACATGCTGAATATATAAGCTCTAGGCCTCATTATTTTGCAGTCTGATTATGATCTGCACCATTCGCTATTCATATATTTGTTGTCTGATCCAGATCTGCACTATAAGCAATTCATTTTATGCTGTCTGGTCATGCTATGCACTATCATCAGCTATCTGATCATGATCTGCACTGTGAGCTATTCATTTTTTTAACAATTTATGATACTGTCCCAATTGATAGATGGAAGAGTACATTTTAGAAATAAACAGAGCAAGAGCTTATTCTTTTATGAAAGAAAAACATGCATAGGCATATTTGTCATTGATAAATCTGATATCTTCTTATATGTTTTGTATATATCAAATATTGATTTAATTTTATATATGAACTTTCTTGTGATGTGAACGTAAAAATTACAACTACATATTTTGTTACCAACTTTATCCAGGAATCAAAGGACTGAAAGTGCTGGAGGATCGATTGTCTCTGAACAACACAGACTGTACACATACATGTGTAAATATCAGGACAACCCATACACGAATAAAGTTACTAACAAACTGGAGACACAACTGTCCACAAAGTTTGACCTTTAACCATATGTGTAAACTTCACTTTTGAGATAGGAACCCATGTGCTTACCTTTTGCATTCAGTGACTACATGTATGTTCAACTACCCTATAAAGTATCATAGCTGTGAATGGTAACTGAGAAGTGGATTTTTACAAAACTGAACTGAAAATTCAAAGTTTGAACAACTTTTAATGTCATTCAAAAGTTATGGGATTTGCCCATAGTGTTGATTGTATAGTGTCAACTGACTGATTCGGATTTAATGTTGCACTTAACAGCTATGGTCATGGCAACTTCCAGCTTTCATGAAGGAGGAAGATTTGGGCATCATTTCAGTCATGGGCAGGCACCTGGGTAGAACCTAGATAGCTTCTAGACATAAAAGAATCCGATCCAAGTAGGGCACAAACCTACAGCGGTGAGGGACATGTGATCATCAGTCGGTGACCTTAACCATTCGGTCACAGAGGCCATTGTATGATGCAAAGCAATTGTCTGAAGTTTCTAAGGTAATGATGTAAACAAGCATTCAAAGTTTCAAAGCAATATCTCAAAGGGTTAAGTCAATAAGTGGATTTTACCCATATTCAATGAAACAAAGAGTCAAGCTTGCTGTCTTATGGACAATAAGACAGCAAGCTCGACTATTGTGGGTGCTTGCTAATAAAACAAAACTTTTATCAGTTTAATAGCAAAACAAAATTCTGCTAACTATTAAGTATAAACTAGGAAAGTTGAATCATAAAAAAAGTCAAAATCTATCACAATATATTTAATTTTTGGTAAATAAATTGTTTGATACAAAATGTACCCCTGAACATTGCTTAGTTTGATTTAACTACCATAAATGGTTACTGAGATATTTGCATGAAAGTATCTTGCCTGCTAAACTTTAACCAAATTTTCAAAGTCAAACAAGGGCCATAATTTGTATCAAATTTATACAAGAGTTATCTGACTTGACTGTGTGACACCCCTTAAGACACAAAGTTTCAAGTCAATATCATAAGTGGTTACTGAGATATGTGCATGATAGTACATAGCAGGCAAAACTTTAACCAAATTTTCAAAGTCAAACAAGGGCTATAATTTGTATTAAATTTATACAAGAGTTACCTGACTTGACTGTGTGAAACTCCTAAAGACATTAAAAAAGTTTCAAGTCAATAGCATAAGTGGTTACTTAGATATGTGCATGATAGTACCTAGCAGGCAAAACTTTAACTAAATTTAGTACCTAGCAGGCAAAACTCTAACCAAATTTTCAAAGTCAAACAAGGGCCATAATTTGCACTAAATTTATAAAAGAGTTATCTGACTTCACTCTGTGACACCCCTTAAGACGTTAACAAAGTTCAAGTCAATATCATAAGTGGTTACTGAGATATGTACATGATAGTACCTAGCAGGCAAAACTTTAAACCAAATTTTCAAAGTCAAGCAAGGGCCATAATTTGTACTAAATTTATACAAGAGTTATCTGACTTGATTGTATGACACAACTAAAGACATGAACAAAGTTTCAAGTCAATATCATAAGTGGTTACTGAGATATGTGCATGATAGTACTTAGCAGGCAAAACTTTAACCAAAGAAGCAACGCCGACGCCGACGCACAAGTGACTGTAATAGCTCTCCATATTCTCCGAATAGTCGAGCTAAAAAGGGGCATAACTCTGTCATATTTTTAAGTTTCTCCCTTGCAATATCCTCCCCACCAAGTGTCTTTACTATCTCTGCTAACATTGGCTGTATGCTGTCAACATCTGAACTGGACTCTGTCGATGTGGAGGGCATATTATCAGATGAGACAGTTGCTGACCTTACTGGTTGTTTATGATCAATATATCTGTTACAGTAGTCGAAACGTAACAGCTGTCACCCTGAGTGCACGATACACGCACGGTAAATACACGGTACACGATATGAACGATATACGAAGCGCACACTGCACGCTACACGATAGACGAAGTACATGTTACTGTAAGGGTACTTAATTTAGCGCAGCTAAATTTAGTCGCAGACGCCATGAATTGAGTAGTTTCGACTTATTAGCGCGTACTTGAATCAGCGCACCATCAGAAGTGCTAAAATAAGAAATTAGCGATTTCAAGCCACCAATTTCCGACGAAATACGGAAAGACCCGAAGTTGTCATTACGATGCAAATACAAAATACGAAGTTTATTTTCTAAAAAATATACCTCAAACTCTCTGCGGGGTGAACGTCAGGCGGTGAAATGTATTTGTTCGACTTGATAATCAACTGAAATCATGAAAACACACTCAAACGAAGCCGATGATAATGGCTTAAGATTAGTGAGTGCCAGGTAAATGTTGTCGCACAATACGGTATTTCAATTTTCGATCGGTAATCACTTCAATACGTGTAAGTTTTCTTGTAAAATTATGATTTACTTCATGATTTGTAGAATGGATGAGTGAGATATTTTCAACTTAGTTACTAGTTTTTAGCCATTCATGCAAACTGGCTTACTATCTTGCATGAGAGCGTGAAAAACTCTACAATAAAAAAGGCTGATCGACCAGACGCGCAAATAAGCTGATCAATGTTTAAAATATGACATAAAATCTAAATTTATTTATTGTAAGGATGGGAACGAATATTCAAATTCGTTCCAAATATTCGAATGCAATTTCAGGATTCAAATATTCGTTCTTTTTTTTCAGTTTTTATAAAGTTCGACAAAACGTTCACAAACACACGAAAGCCTTACCGGTATAATATTTCATCAAATAACTAATTGCTTAATAGCCCTGGTCTGTGTTTTGATAACACGTGTCATAATTGCAAATTGCGGATCCTAAATTGCAAACAGTTTCAGTTTGTTTTTTTAGTAATTCACACGTGGTGTCATTACCTAGTGCCTTCATTACATATTTTGTAGGGTGCGAATCTTAATGTATTGTTCAAATAATTAGCCCCAAATTCGGCGATGTAACTCAAGTCTGTCGGCTGTAACGGATTAACGTCATAGGTTTAAATTTAAAAAACCTGTCATGTTCGATAACTCAATTGAAACCCAATTAAAATCATTACTCAAAGAAATTCAACCAATGGTATTTTGAAGAAAGAAAGATTGATGCGCACTGAATCCACTTTGCATCAAAGTCCGATTTATTTTCTTGACATACGATCAGATTTGACAACGATACATATCAAAATATAGTCGTAATAGTAAAGACACCAAGGTAGAACAATAAAGTACAAACGTAAAAATTAATTTTTTCAATGAAAATTATCATTTCATTTTTGGCCTGGGGACTGAAAGTCCCCTAGGCCTAAGTTAGCATACCACATTTCAAACACTGCAAGAAATTTAACTGTGCTATGTGCGAATAACAACTGTAAACATGCGCTATGCGAAAGTAGTGCAAGACAGACCAGATCAATCTTCTGTTTGAATGTCGCATATGATAAGAACATATTACAAATAAAAAGAGTACATACAACTTCAATTGACTGCAGGAAGGTATATAGCTGCATTACACATTTTTTTCTGTTTTAGAAATTAATGCGCTGTTAGCTGATTACGGAAGATAATCATATGCATATTACGGAAAAGTACGGATATTTACGGAAATTTACGGAAACGTACGGAGCTCGATATAAGAGTTTGTAGTTTGATTTTCAAATTTCCGATGTTATTTCATTGACAACTTTGTTATTTACAAACGATTACATATATATCCTATATATGTCTTTGTAAAACAAGTGACCCCCCCCCGGGCAAGGTCAATTTTGACCCCAGGGGCATAATGTGAACAAACTTTGAAGAGGTCTACTAGACAATGCTACATGCCAAATATCTAAGCTCTAGGCCTTGTGGTTTCAGAGAAGAAGATTTTTCAAGTTTTTCCAATCTAAGCCTATGTAAAACTAATGACCCCACGTGCGGGTTCAATTTTGATCTGGGGGGTCATAATTTAAATAATCTTGGTAGAGGTCTACTAGACAATGCTACATGCCAAATATCTAAGCTCTAGGCCTTGTGGTTTCAGAGAAGAAGATTTTTCAAGTTTTTCCAATCTAAGCCTATGTAAAACTAATGACCCTACGTGCGGGTTCAATTTTGATCTGGGGGGTCATAATTTAAATAATCTTGGTAGAGGTCTACTAGCCAATGTTACATGCCAAATATCTAAGCGCTAGGCCCTGTGGTTTCAGAGTAGAAGATTTTTAAAGGTTTTCCTATATAAGCCTATCTCAAATTAAGTGACCATCAGTGCGGGGTCAAATTTGATCCCGTGTGTCATCATTTGAACAATCTTGGTAGAGGTCCACTAGCCAATGCTACATGCCAAATATCTAAGCTCTAGGCCTTGTGGTTTCAGAGAAGAAGATTTTTAAAGTTTTTCCTATATAAACCTAGGTGAAACTAAGTGACCCCCTGTGTGGGGTCAATTTTGATCCGGGGGACATAATTTGAACAACCTTGGTAGAGGTCCACTAGCAAATGCTACATGCCAAATATCTAAGCTCTACGCCTTGTGGTTTCAGAGAAGAAGACTTTTGCTTTGTGGTTTCAGAGAAGAAGATTTTTAAAGTTTTTCCTATATAAGCCTATGCAAAACTAAGTGTCCACCCGTGCGGTTCATAATTTGAACAATCTTGGTAGAGGTCCACTAGACAATGCTACATGCAAAATATCTAAGCTCTAGGCCTTGTGGTTTCAGAGAAGATTGTTAAAGTTTTTCCTATTTGTTACCATAGCAACCAGAGTTCTGCATGGAATGGAATTCTTTGAACAATTTTGGTAGAGCTTCATGCAAGTAACATTCCTGCATAGTTTTATCAACATTGGCCTAGTGGTTTCAGAGGAGTCTAGATGTCATTTGAATCAAAATGTTGATGGACGACGGACAATCATCAATCAGAAAATGATTGGTAATAAGGACAGAAGAGCTGTGCTGAACATATAATGTATTGCAAAGATTCAATTTTCATTCTGAATTAAACAGAAAACACAAAAATGCACAAAAATGCATAACTGAATAGCATACTTCTACATGGGACACGGTACACTTGTTTTTTGGCCTCTTTATGGCGAAGCCATTTATGTTGGTGGAGCCATTTAGGTTGAAACTTCACGAGATCTTTTTTTAATTTTTCCATGTTTACCAATTGTATCGGCGATCAACTTGTTGGTCTCTGAATCGGACTGAGACTGAGATATTACTACATTGTTATTGTTTGCATCTTTTCCCGAAACAATGAACTTACTCAGAGACTCGCTTCCGAGTAGGGGGAGTTTCTTTTTAGGTGGCACTTTACTTAGATTTCATCTGCTACAGGAGCCTCGCTACAGATGACAAAACATTTGCGGAAAACCTTGCATCTTACGCGCTTACCAATAAGCTTCCAGATGACTAAGAATTAAAGGGACATTACTCTCCACACATTTACCAATACTTGTATATGTCCTTGTCAGCAAAGCATTTGAGTCGAACTAAGCACTTTATGCAATTTTTATCGCTATTGGTGAAAATGAAAGTGATTTTTCGGGAAATTATGCGAGAATATCGCGGAATCGCGCCCATAAATTATCCCTGCATTGTACATGTGAGTTTTGTTTGATCTTAGTGAAGCACGTGGCATCAAACAGACCGATATATTTGACAGTTTGAGATATGAAAAAGTAATTCTAGACAACAGTCTGATAATTTTGGATTATAGAAATAATAATTTGGAACATATGATGTTATGAGTAAGTTTTATTTTTTAGAGTTGGGTACCACAAAAAAAAATATACCGTGGTATACCGCGTTTTTTTAACTAAATACCATGGTATGTACCATGGTATACCGCCAATTTAACATTTTTGATAACTGTGCTATCAGGTTATTTTCAAAAACAAAAATTGTCATAGATATCTAAACAATATTCATTCAGAAAAAAGTATTTAAGAATCAAATTTAGAAATGTATTGTCTTCGAAATTAGACATAAAACTTTAATAGAGTTTTCTACCGGATATAATATATTTGATTTTTATGGTCGTAAACCCGTTCATTTACCTGTAAAATCACTCAAAGTGCCGCGACTTTACTCCCGCGAAGTGATACAATATTTCTCCATACGCGAAGTCATTTCAGGCACTCCAAGCTTCCCCGAAGTCACGTTATTTGTCTCAAAGTTACTCATGTAAAGTGTGGAAAAACTCCACACTTTGCGTTTTTTGCCTGGGGACTGAAAGTCCCCTAGGCCTAAGTTAGCATACCACATTTCAAACACTGCAGACAATTTAACTGTGCTATGTGCGAATAACAACTGTAAACATGCGCTTTTGGAAAGTAGTGCAAGACAGAACAGATCAATTTTTTGTTTGAATGTCGCATACGATAAGAACATATTACAAATAAAAACTTCAAACGATTGCAGAAAGGTCTATAGCTTACGGGCTGCATTACACAATTTTTTCTGTTTTAGAAATTACTGCGCTGTTAGCTGATTACGGAAGATAATCATATGCATATCACGGAAAAGTACGGAAATTTACGGATTCGATAAAAGAGTTCGTAGTTTGATTTTCAAATTTCATCATGACAACTTTCTTATTTATGAACAATTACATATATATTTACCTAAAAATAAATTTCTTTAAAAACTAGATGCCAACGTGCAACATGTCGAGCCCGCCATATGTCAAAAGGCACAACATACACCGAACCGCCAAAAGTGACAACTATATAGAGCTCACCGCAAGCGGGCTCGACAAAAAAGATACAATTTACGTACTTTCCAGAGAAGGAACTCACGTGATCAAAATCACCCGCCATTTATCGAGGACGCTGCATGTCAAGGCCCAGTGAACGGTTTCACCGATTACAACTACAAGGTAACCAAGAATCATTTTTGGTTTTCCCTGTTAAACACATTGTACAGTACTGTATTTATATTTCATTGTTGGTATTGCTTTGTTTATTTCTGTTTCAAGGTCTTGTCCTTGGTACACAATAATTTTCGATCCACATCATCAGATATCACTTGAAGTTGAACAAAGCGCAGATTGAATTATTTTTATTGTTCTCTCAAACAACTGATATTGTTGACCATGTGATTATTTTTCATTTAACGTACGTTTTATAATAAAACAAACTTCCCTGCCACCCATATATTTGTGAATCATTAATTCTGTGTCATATACTAAATTTCGCCCTATGCACATTTCGACCCGCGCTTTAGGTAAGGTTCAGCGTAAATCACGAAGGTCAAAAGTTGTTTTTAGGGGAGTTAATCTATAGCCCCCAGGCTGTAAAATCCTCCAGGCCTGCACTGTACAATGCAGATGCATGTACAAAGCATCTACAGCTTATTTCACCTAAACAAGAGGGCCATGATGGCCCTGTATCGCTCACCTGTCTACCATTGGCAAAAATAAAAGGTTATTAATAGCAGAAAGGATAAATTTTTACCTTTGGCTCATGATATACTCTTATTAAGCCTATGTAAAATCAAAAGACCCCCCAGGCAGGGTTAATTTTGACCTTGAGGTCATGATTTGAACAATCTTGGTAGAGAGTCAATTATTGCCACATGCTGAATATCTAAGCTCTAGGCCTCATTATTTTGCTGTCTGATCATGATCTGCACTGTTGGCTATTCATTTTTTGCTGTCTGATCATGATCTGCACTGTAAGCTATTCATTGTATGTTGGCTGGTCATGATATGCACTGTCAGCTATTTATTTTTTGCTGTCTGATCATGATCTGCACTGTTTGCTATGCATTATTTAGCTGTCTGATCATGATCTGCACTTTCATTATTTTGCTGTCTGATCATGATCTGCACTTTCATTATTAAGCTGTCTGATCATGATCTGCACTTTCATTATTTTGCTGTCTGATCATGATCTGCACTGTAAGCTATTCATTCTTTTGCTGTCTGATCATGATCTGCACTGTAGGCTATTCATTATTTTTCTGTCTGACCATGATCTGCACTGTAAGCTATTCATTATTTTGCTGTCTGATCATGATCTGCACTGTAAGCTATTCATTATTTTGCTGTCTGATCATGATCTGCACTGTGAGCTATTCAATTTTTAACAATATATGGTACTTTCCAAAGTGATAGATACAACTACATTTTTTGTACCAAAATCTTTAACATGGAAGTTCAACTAGGGGTCAAGAACATGTATTGCATAATTGCTATTTAAAACTTTATATAAGTGCCAATTTTAGGCCAGAGTTTTTATATTGCTTGGTTTATGGGAAGTTTTCTAAAATATTTAGTATGAAGGACTTTTCCTACTATATTGAACAGAGCACATATTGAACATCAGTCTACTGCACCTGTCAATAATCGTCATTTTCGAACAAAATAAACACTTTAAAATAATTACTTTCAATTATATATCCCTACTATTCTGACACTTCATTAACTAGTCTGTGGAGTCGGAACAGAGGAAATAATAATAATAAAATGTCAATTCATAATGTCATTTTTATTCTACCTTTTCAAAAAATAGGACAGGCAGTCGCATAAACCAAGAGATATAAAAACTCTGGCCTTACCATAGAGAGATCCAAGATGTGTACTGATTACAAGACAATGTCATTTATCAATCTTATGGTGTTAAAATACTGCAATAAATTTAGCAAATGAGGTGTTCAATAAACAACACATTATTAAAACTAAAAATCATCGAAACAACCTTTCTGACAAATTTCAAGGATATCTGGGCTGAAAATGTAACATCTAGTGTTAACAAGGTTTTTCCATATTTGGGCTCTGTGACCTAGTTTTTGACCCCAGATGACCCATATTAGAACTTGGGCTAGAAATCATCTTAACAACCTTTCTGACAAATTTCCAGGATATTTGGGCTAAAAATGTTATATCTAGAGTGTTAACAAGGTTTTTCCATATTTGGGCTGTGTGACCTAGTTTTTGACCCCAGGTGACCCATATTAAAACTTGAGCTAGAAATCAACAAAACAACCTTTCTGACAAATTGCCAGGATATTTGGACTGAAACAGTAGCCTCTAGAGCCTTAACAAGATTTTTCTATTTTTGGGCTCTGTGACCTAGTTTTTGACCCCAGATGACCCATATTAAAACTTGAGCTAGAAATCAACCAAACAACCTTTCTGACAAATTGCCAGGATATTTGGACTGAAACAGTAGCCTCTAGAGCCTTAACAAGATTTTTCTATTTTTGGGCTCTGTGACCTAGTTTTTGACCCCAGATGACCCATATTCGAACTCGTCCGAGTAATTACTGGGACAAACATCCTGACCAAGTTTCGTGACAACTGAGGAAAAAATGTGACCACTAGGGTGTTAACGAACTAAATGTGGACGGACGACGGACATTCATCGATCTAATAGCTCACCCTGAGCCAGCTCAGGTGAGCTAAAAAGTCACTCAGAAATACAAAGAGAAGCGTGATAGTCACGCGATCGATATTTTTACTCAAAACTCCACTTGAAGTCATGCTCTAAAACAATGTAAATGGTAATATTTCTGGTCAAATAGTTACATTAAAGATCAGTTAAAAGTTTTTCTCTTTTACAGCTACTTTTTACTTTGTTATTTCTTATACTATTGTTTGTCGGAAAATAGCTAAAGTAGCTAATGTTGATCTGTTATATATGTATCCGACATTAAATAAATATTCTTGTATCTTGTATTGGAAAGAGCAAGAAATAAGCTGTCTGCACGTCATTCATGGATAAACTTGATTGTCTTTCAGGCATGGTTTACATAAAAACAGTTGTTAGCGTTCCGTTATTGGCGACCTCACTGTATATGCTTCTTTCTCCGCGATTTGAGGGTCTAAGGAATGATTCTGCATATTCTATGTTTAAAAATACTTTTTTCAAATGAAATTTAACTCTAAAAATTTTAGGTAACTATTCATTATTCCCTTTAGAAACACAATTTAATGCAGTCATTTGTTGTTTACACAAAATTACCCGATATGTTATGACCTCTGACTCTCTGATACACTCTGACACTTTCTCCGCGATCCGAGGATTCTGATTGGCTGAAATTTGGCTGTTCCATTATGTGCTTCCCGCACTTTTTACAAGTGAATTCAGTAAGTATGTTCTAGACGCAAGGGAAATAATCACTCCTGACCAAGGGCAAAATGGAGGATAAAATTTTCAGCTTATTTCCATTTAATATGTTAAAATGAAGTAGTTTTTTTAATACTTTTGAAGACAAAAGTATTTTTTACATGATAATTCTTCAAATACCTGCTTGATTTGCATGATTTTGCTGGTAAACGTGTAAAATCGCTCGATACCAAACTTGCATTGAATCCGGAGTTTTGGAATTATTTCGCGTGCGACCATTCGTCGGAAATAACTATCACGCGAATCACGGAGAAACCTCGGATCGGGGAGAGAGAAGGATATATTTGATGGAAAACAAGTGTATGTTTGATTAACAGCCAGTGAATAATCTAGCCGTGCATCCTGCGTCATAGATGCACAAAAAATGAAAAGGACGCAAAGATTTGAAATATGTGCGTCCTTTAGGACGCAAGCACGTGAAAAGCGAGACTTGGGTATATGCTCGCGGCAGTTTGTATAAAAGAATATCGTCCACCAAACTTGCGTTTCCTGCGAGTATTTAGAAGCATTTTCGCATGAAATCGTTAAAAAGTCGCGGGCACTTCGCGGGTGTAAAATCGCGGTACTTTAAGTGGTGTTTCAGACAGCTAACAGGACATTAAATTAGAATTATTTTACGTGAAAATTTGTATACACGTATTTTTTTACTTTCGTACATTTATCAAATTTGAAAATATTTGCCGACCATCGAACATCTGTATAGCTTGATATAGTGCATAACCAAATAAAACTTACTCACATTATACATTGTCTATTCCAAACTAGTTTTTATAATCCAAAATAATCAGACCTGTCAAAATATTCGGTCTTTTTAATGTCACGTGCTTCGCTTGGATCAAACGAAACTCAGCGTCGGCGTACGTGCTTTGATCTCGTAACACCTGCTGCTTTATGAGTAAAAGAAGTCGCTGTAGAAATTATTTTATTCGACAAAGGTAATTCTTTAAAGTAAATACATTGTAGAAGAAAATTGTTACTTAGAAAAAATCGGCTTGAAGCGCCGCGATTTTGTTATAAACATAACGTTTATTTTAAATAAAGAATAGTTGGAACTTATAAATGTTAATTTAGTTAATTGAAAATACTTTTTTCAAACAGTGGTGTCACATAGCTCGAAATTTCAAAGTTGACGTAGTTAGTTTGTCACTCTTTATGAATGCTCGTATTTTTCACACCTACCGTGACATTCACTAGTGACAAATGATAATTGGAGAATAAACATCGACTAATTACAGCAGATTTTTTAACGGAAACAAATATTTTAAATCTACGTAAAAGGTAATTAATATTTTCAGTAATTCAATACTTTTAGAAACAATTATATTTGAAGAAAAAAACAACACATTACAGCGGCGATTCGCAAAGAAAGTAATTCGGCGAGGATGTCCGATTCTATTTTCTGACTTTTTGGAAATGGACTCATTGTTTCATAGCTGGGACTTATTGTTTTGAAAAATGTGCGTCCCAGGGACTCATATAAATCAAAACCTAGATTATTCACTGAACAGCACATGATTGTTTATACATGTATTAATAAAATATTCACGCGTTTTCGCAAGTGTCCGGTTTGATGGTAGTCTGTGTTTGGTGGTCTCCGACCAGTACAATGACAGTCAAAGATGTCCATGATGTAGTCAGACTTTGTGTGATTTTGCAAAAATTAGACCTAAAAACCTACTTGTAAAGCTTGTAGCGTTAATGTGACTAGGTTATAACTTGTTCTGCTTGTATGTAAATCGCGGCGTTTCAGCGTGTGATTTTCTTTTGTCGTTTAATTATGCCCTAATGTGATATTTTCCAGAAACCAAGGCGAGTGTGATGATCAATACGTCAAAACACAGCCTTTAAGGCAGTGTCACATCTACGAGACAGCTCGACACATATATCCTATAATCGGTATTGTTCAACGTTAATAAAAATATCTTAAACCTGCACTTAAAATAGCCGTTGATATTTCTTTTTCAATGTTTTCTAGCTGTTGCAACCTTTCCATCGGACCTGACGCGGTCGCCATTGCATAATTTGACTGGCTAGTAAACCACCATTAAATAAGACAAACAAGAACCTAAATATCAGAAAACCAGTCCGGAGGGACTCACTCAAAACACTACATTTTAATGGTATTTCACTACTAAATTTTTGAACCCCCCCCCCGCGCGCCATGGTTACAGTATGACCTCAGCTAGAGGATGATGTCTCTCTACAATCTTTAAATGAGTATCCTAGCAGAATTAATCCAAATTCTAAATCATAACAGGCGGTAACTTCAACTTAGGCGACATTCACTGGAAGTCATCCAGTACAATCCCTGGTAAACTGAATAAAACAAAATGACTAGATATTAATTGCTGCAGATCATTAATTCAATCATCTAACTTGTTGATAAACCAAATAGGAACGAACAATCTCTGGATCTACTTTTAACAAACTATCCACCTATCTATTATTTTAAAAAAGGCCTAAAAACAAACCCAGCAATTATAGACCCATATCTCTGACCTGTATTGCATCAAAGCTAATGGAACATATCCTGGTTTCAAATATTATTTTCTTTTATGATAAACACCACATTCTTAGCCAATATCAGCATGGTTTCAGGTTAAACCGTAGTTGTGAATCACAATTAGTTAGCTTCACCCAAGAGGTCCATATGACGCTCTAGAGCAAGGTCATCAAACAGATATAATTGTCATGGACTTCAGTAAGGCCTTTGATAAAGTTGACCATCATAAACTTGTCCTGAAACTGCAAAGACTATGTTTAAATAGTGAAGGCATTAACTGGGTCAACTCATTCCTTAAGTCAAGGTCACAACAAGTTGTTGTTGAAGGTCAAAAGTCAGACATCCTACCAGTCTTTAATCTGGATTCCCTCAAGGTTCAGTATTAGGTCCCTGTCTCTTCCTATCATATATAAATGACCTTCCTGATAGGGTAAAGGTTAAAGTGAGACTATTCGCAGACGATACCATTGTCTATCTATTAATTAAAAACACAGATGATGCCAACACTCTACACAAAGACATTCAGTCTGTGGAAATGTGGGACATCCCAGATAGCAGACATGAATAGGGCCAACGTTGGCCCAATGCTTTTTTCGCTGTTGGCCCAACGACTGATGCCAACATTGGTCCAGTGTTGGGCGTGCTAATCGGTGCAACGTTGGCCTAACCGTTGGGGTATTGTTGGCCCAACACCATCATTTTATATATATATATAGTTGGGCCAACATTGATCCAACAGCGTTATTTGATGCATACTGTTGGGCCAACATCAAAACAATATGGACGTCAAGAAGAAAGGTACCAACAATATGTTACTAGACCAACACTGACCCAACCATTGGGCTAAATTTCTTACTTCTGTTAACACACACTGCTGCCTCATACTGTCAATGTTCTTGCAGGCTGTGAGTTATTTCTATGGCAATTTTTTTCCTGCCTCGAGAAAAGTAGGACAGTTTTCACATTCAAAAGCATGTGCAACTATCAACGGCCCGTGTACTGCTTAATTATAGGCTTGTCCAGAATTTGCGTAAGGTTGAAGGACGGCAATCAAACTAAATTACAGTTGAAAAAATTTTGTCCAAGGGGAAAGAAAACATAGAAAGATACCTTCAATCATTTATTTGTTTAACATTTTGACAGAAATCAAATCAAAGTCAAATCCTCCTGTCAACCTTCTCTATTTTTAGCATAACGCAACCAATCCTTTATAACCTTTTCAATATCATCATTTGTTGCTGTTGGTTTCCAAACTCTGACTGCATCTGAAATAATAATGTTGGTTTTCTATTTGTGTTTATTTAAGGTCCTTTAAATAATTATGGTCCAGAAACAGTTTGATTTATTTTCTATGAATAAACGTAAACAAGAGTTAACATTCAACTGTTTGTTTTCAACAATAGTAATAGCATGTAAATATTAGAAATAATTTAAAACCTGTTTTAGCTATTCCATTCTTCTGTTCCTGTTTAAGTAACCACACAGACAGCTCATTATCATGGAATTGGAAGTTTGAATGTCAGCCATCTTAACATCATGTGATCAATCACGTGGTATTTCTTGCGCAGTTATTAATATTTACTTTTTGGGTCGATTGTTAAAATCGAGCCAATGATAACAGCGTATATCGGCCTTACGGTCGAACGCACAACATACAAACAAGTAGTTCCATATAAACAGTTGTTAGGCATTTAGGCGATTTCTGTTTTCAAAATTATATAGTAATAAATCTAAATAATTTAAAAACATTTCAGAATAGAATAATATTATTTCGTTATTGTTCTTTAAATGTGTAATTAATCGTAAATACTATTAATGCGCGAACGAACACTGTCCTGTGACTTTGGAACATGGTGGGGGTAAGAGTGAGGTTGGGTGCGCACCATAAACCGGTTTAAGCTCCCCAGTGGTGTTTTTGCCACTGACCGTTCCAAGGCGGTGCCCCACTGTGTTCCTTTAATTGTTCGTTTTGTCCTCGTGTGTTTGCTTTGTATGCTAGTGTGTTGTTAGTGTATATGTGTGTTTGTACATGATTGTGTGTGTGTGTCGTGTGTGTGTGCGTGTGTGTGTGTGTGTGTGTGTGTGTGCTGGTGGTGTGCACTTCTGGGTGCTGTGGGGCTCGTTTTGGGGAGGCTGCGTTTTTGGTACGTGGCATTCCCTGTTTGATATTATTTTTGTTTTTTTGGACATACAAATTTATAAGAACTCGTTTTTTACCTATAACTCTATCATCGGCGGCCATAGAGCAGTTGGTAAAGATGCTGGAAATTGAAATTGTCGCTGACTTACTGCTGCGGACGCGAGTTCGAAACCCATCTAATACAGGTTTTTTTTTACATTTTTCTTCTGTTTTACTTATAATTTTAAGACTTTAAACCATTTTAAATGTTTTACAGCAAATAATCATAGAAAACTTCATTCATGTCAAACTTATAAGGATAATGTTAATAAGACATACTGTATACATATTATTCGATAACAGTAAAGTTCAGTCAGTAGTCGTGTCAGGTTTTGCTTGTACAACCAGAATTGGTTTCCTTGGGTTCTTTTGGGGCAATGCCTCAACATCAATCATGACCAATTTCTAGAATATTTACATGTCAGTTTTGTTTGTGGGCCCGCTGTGATACTTTGTATCACTGTTTTTCTTGTTAAGTTATTAATTTACTCTGTGTCTTCTTTGATATTGTTCATTGTTCAGTTTTTGCCTACAATTTAGGATAGGAATTTATTTTGTATTATTGACACAATACACTCAACCCTATGGGCAAATCCCATAACTTTTGAATGACATTAAAAGTTGTTCAAACTTTGAATTTTCAGTTCAGGTTTGTAAAAATCCACTTCTCAGTTACCATTCACAGCTATGATACTTTATAGGGTAGTTGAACATACATGTAGTCACTGAATGCAAAAGGTAAGAATATGGGTTCCTATCTCAAAAGTCAAGTTTACACATATGGTTAAAGGTCAAACTCTGTGGACATTTGTGTCTCCAGTTTGTTGATAACTTTACTCATGCATGGGTTGCCCTGATATTTACACATGTATGTGTACAGTCTGTGTTGTTCAGAGACAATCGACCCTCCAGCACTTTCAGTCCTTTGATTACTACCCAGTAGCAGTAGCAGTGATATATATATATATAGATAGGTATTATTTCACTGCCATTATTTGTACATTTTTCCATCGTATGATTTTTACTACATGTATTTACAGATTACGAAAAAAGGTACTTACATGTTTTTAATGTAGCCTTACTGCACACTTCTGAGGTCTGACTCCTCTGCTGTTCGATAAGATCCTTTAGAAATCTTGAGAGATTTCAAGAAAAATGATATAACCTCTGGTCAAGCAAAGGGTTCAGTATGGGTCAGTCACTGATGTTATCTAAGATTTTAGAGAAAATGCAGAAATGTTTAGGTTTTAGGCAGAAGTTATGTCCGAGTGATTTACAAATGTATAGAGATTCTTCAAGACTTTCTTTTTTTTATAATATTTTTCCCACTTTCGTGACCTCTCTGGCATGACACTTGATATGAGATTAAATCATCGCTGCTCAGGTTCAAGACCCCATTTTCTGGTTCAGTACCGCCTAAATTTTATGCTTTCTAATGTTTAAAAGATGAATTTGTTGTTGATGATGATCATTATCAGGAAGAGTTCATGTTGTTGTTTGGTCTTTCACAACATATTTCGCGGATCATTTGTCATTACTTTTGTTCTCTAACTATAAACTGTATTTGTATTTTTAGAAGTTTATTTTCGTATAACTGCGGCAAAAAAAACTATAATAACAATAATGACTGATCTAATAATTATATATCAATATAGCGGTAGTATATAATGTTTTCATGAGAATTATTATCAGTAAACACTCATTTGCTTTGAAATATGAAAGTTAATATCAATCCATATTCAAATGCATTTAACTAAAAGCATGCACTTCTGGACCTGTGTTGGCCCAATATCATATTTATTCTTGTGAAAAGTTTAAGTTGGACCAATATTGGGATTACACAGATTATTAAGAGGTAATATGACTTAGTTTGGCCACAGTTGGGCCAAAATCTAGATACCATCATAGATATAAAACCCGATACCGATATATCTTTTACAATTTAATGACTTTGGTCCAACAACCCTCTGCTTTCTGGGACTTCAAGTATTATTGTATTATTGAATTAATCAGTAAAGGAAATTGTCGCTACTCATTTTTTTCGTGTAGTTAGTGTCAATAAGCGTATTTACTTAAGTAAAATCAACTTTTCATTGCATGTTGCATGCATGGTTACATCGGACAAGATAAAACAGGAACATTTTAAACAATCCCCTTGAAATACGATAATTACCTAATTATTTTTCTTTTCACATACACATGTCTCATGTTTCGTCCATAAAGCTATTACTGAGAATAATAATTTGATATCATGACATGCAGAAGGTTTATTTCTTCCTAGAACATGCTTATGACTGTGCAATCCATCCTCTCGAAATTTCTCTCATTGTATCTAGACAACTGCCATTTTAAAACATAAAGTGGGCTTTGTAGGACTGGAACTTTCTAAATACGTTTATCAACATTTATTACGCGAAAACATTGACCAGTGACAATTCCTATTAATGATTCATTCATCATTTTTACTATATAATACAATAATACTTAAAAGTGGGCCGTTCTGGAATATGCCTTTCTGGTACTGGGCCGTTCTGGTAATATCCTTTTTGGGTCGATTGTTAAAATCGAGCCAATGTTGACAGAGTATATCGGCCTTACGGCCGAACGGACAACATACAAACAAGTAGTTCCATATAAACAGTTGTTAGGCATTATAGCGATTTCTGTTTTCAAAATTATATAGTAGTAAATCTAAATAATTTAAAAACATTTCAGAATGGAATAATATTATTTCGTTATTGTTCTTTAAATGTGTAATTAATCGTAAATACTATTAATGCGCGAACGAACGACTTGGACATACAAATTTATAAGAAATCGTTTTTTACCTATAACTCTATAGTCGGCGAACGTAGAGCAGTTGGTAGAGATGCTGGAAATTGAATTGTCGCTGAGTTACTGCGGCGGACGCGAGTTCGAAACCCATCTAATACATTTTTTTTTACATTTTTCTTCTGTTTTACTTATAATTTTAAGACTTTAAACCATTTTAAATGTTTTACAGCAAATAATCATAGAAAACTTCATTCATGTCAAACTTATAAGGATAATGTTAATAAGACATACTGTATACATATTATTCGATAACAGTAAAGTTCAGTCAGTAGTCGTGTCAGGTTTTGCCTCAACATCAATCATCACCATTTTCTAGAATATTTACATGTCAGTTTTGTTTGTGGGCCCGCTGTGATACTTTGCATCACTGTTTTTCTTGTTCAGTTATTAATTTACTCTGTGTCTTCTTTGATCTTGCTCATTGTTCAGTTTTTGCCTACAATTTAGGATAGGAATTTATTTTGTATTATTGACACAATACAATCAACCCTATGGGCAAATCCCATAACTTTTGAATGACATTAAAAGTTGTTCAAACTTTGAATTTTCAGTTCAGGTTTGTAAAAATCCACTTCTCAGTTACCATTCACAGCTATGATACTTTATAGGGTAGTTGAACATACATGTAGTCCCTGAATGCAAAAGGTAAGAATATGGGTTCCTATCTCAAAAGTCAAGTTTACACATATGGTTAAAGGTCAAACTCTGTGGACATTTGTGTCTCCAGTTTGTTGATAACTTTACTCATGCATGGGTTGTCCTGATATTTACACATGTATGTGTACAGTCTGTGTTGTTCAGAGACAATCGACCCTGAAGCACATTCAGTCCTTTGATTGGAGTTGGGCCGACTGTAAAACAGTGTGCTATTCTCTATACTCTAAATATTTAGTGTTATCATGCCTCAATCTTCCCTTCGTTGAGAACGTCCCCAAGAAGGAAGTGATGTCATCATTGTTCAGTGACAGATCGCGACGGGCAAGGAACACTTTATAAAATTGTGAACAACATTGTGAAAAGATGTTTCGGTCAACAATCAGAGTTACGTCTGCGTTGAAATATAGTAGACTGCAGACTCAACTTCTCCAGAAATGGTAATCTTTCTTTTCAAACAGGGTTCGTCTTTAGAAATAGGTTTTATATAAACGTTATTATTCCTAACCTCATTTGTCGTTATTGAATATGAACTTTACGTAAGTCTGATTTGAATCGTCGAATCTATACCAGAAATGCAACCATCACAGGCAATAGAGGCTGACATACAAGAAACAAGAAGCTTTAATTACCATTGGATATGACAAGCATTAGCTTATGAATTGGCTATTTTTGTGACATACAGCTATGTTTAGCAAAAACAAAAGTAAGACAGCTGTACAAGAAGCACTTTTACTCATGTGGCAGTAAGGCATGTTCAATGTAAACTGAAGTTAATGCAGGATATGGCTGCCCATACTTTTACGATTTTTACCATTACACTGGTAGCAATTCCATGATCAAAATGGTGGCTTACATTGATAGTTATCAGACTTTGTATTTCATGACTGATATGATAGTTTTTGTGATTAAATGAAAGATTAGATGTCAATTTATTGGTGAACTTTTTAATAAGTATACAGGTGAGTGTATTTTGTCTTTTTATGATTGGCGTATATGAAGTACACTGGTACCGTGGGGAACAAGGCTACTATCATTAAGACACAATATTAAGTAATTTAATGTATAGTCAATGTTAACTAACTCTACAGTAGTTCTATTAAAAAACAACAATACTGTATATAACTTGCTTACTGTATATAACTTGCTTACTTTCATCTTTCATGTTGAATTATGTTTTTTTATTGTTTTATAAAGGTCAGAAGACAGGGAAAAAATACATAATTATCATAAAAATATTACATGTATACAACTAACAGTGGTGTGTACAGAAATATTTTGACGTGACTAAAAACTGATTGGACCAGGATGTGCTTACTGTACCAATGCTCGGTCAGTCCGATGCTCAGTAAAATATCTTTAAAATGAAAAAGGAAAACAAGGAAGTTCTGTGTTTGTTTTCATTTACACTCTAAAATGTATTGTGGGTCATCCAAGCTCTTGCATGCTAACTTGCTAAGTTGCTGACATAAAATATCAGCTGTGACAGCATCAAATGGTAGTGGATAGTTTTGTCAAAATACAAGCAAATTACAGTCATTATTTATTTTTCTAAATAAACACTATTCGAAGAACAAGGAGGCTATTGCATATGGAAGGGAATCACCGCAATAAGTCTATGGGTCTAGATGACATTCTTATTTATGAACATTACATCCTCATTTGTCTTCTTTCTTACATCTTACATGCATGTGACATCTCATGTGTCATTCTATTGTATGATGCTAATTTCATGTTTCTTTCTTCTACATGCATGTTATATGCTTGTTATTTAGTAGTGTATGCATGTGTTGATTACTTCTATGTTGACATTATGATTTCATTCATCTTACGTCTTTACCCTCAAAATTAGATTCATGAATGTTGCATCCTCACTTGTCTTATTTACCGATACCTTGCATGCAATTATCTTCCCATGTGTTTTTTTGGTCTTTTATTAAAATGCTACATTCTTCTTGTTTATGCATATTCTGGTGATAAATAAGGGCTTTCGTGATAATATTAAGTGAAACTATGGTATAAAGCATTTTGTGGTCAAGAATTAAGACGAACCAAGTATGCACTAACAAGAATGGCATTAACACGAATACGGTAGGTCATATTATGATACCAGATGGCGCTTTCATAAGGCTTGGTCTAAAATCCGAAAAGAGCTCTTTTCGCAAAAAGGTAATTTCACATACGAAAAGAGATTATTATTCTGTTATTGGTGAATAAAATGGATAAATAAACACATATTAACGTGTGTGTGTCACAATGTTCGAATTGTAACAGATTGAAATAGAATTATGTTGTATAAGGAAAAATGACGAAAGTCAGTCAGCCAATTTTAAACACTTTATTGTTAAAGATATAAATATTTTCAATACTGGTATAGTATTATCCATCTGCATCAAGGCCACACCACTGGGAGGCGCTCTGATCATGGCCCGCCCTAGTCCCCTAAATAAAAGAAAATTTGATCAGTTGAATAGGACATAGATTTATTGAGTCGGTGTGCTGAACACCTGGTGAGGTCCAAAAACCTCCCTTTCCGACCGAAATTTAAAATGATTTGCGAGGAAATATAAAGTTACCATAATCACAGATGGCATAAATTGAATAAAAAATCTTGTATTTTTGTGTCTTTTTTAAGAACAGAAGAAAAGCTGTTACTTCACCAAATGTCAACATTATAGAAATAATTGTATGTAAGAAATACTAGCAAATAAAACAGGTGTGTGATTCAGGAAACCTGTTCGATCATTGTTTTTTCCTTACTTAGAAACGGATATCTAATGTATACATACATTGTATAGTATACTGATGAAAATATTTTATAAACCACTTATTTTGAAATATTACCTGAATCATGCCTGCTTTAGCAAAATATTTTTTTAATCTATGTAAAAAGGTCACATTGGGTGGCTGACGTAATTGTTTGACTGGCGTTGAATTATCCCCATTGTCAGCGACAAGAGTAGACACGGCATTGAATAAACAATCCCCATCACCCGTACTATACAGTGCGACTTTCTTGGTGCTGAAGTACTCTCTTAGTATTGCATTTGACACTGGACACTGCTCATTCTGACTGAAGTTGAAGCATCAAAGCGAATGTTCTTCAGAAACAGCAACTCTCCGTGCACACCATTTTTTGTAATGCTAACAAAGGGCACTGTGGCGAAATGGCAAACAAATCATGATCTGCACTAGTCACAAAGGCAGAATATTGAAGTCCACATTGTCATTTTTTCCTATAGAAAACACATAAATATATATAAAGTTGTTCAATTTGTTCATTGAGCCTGACCACAGCTGAAATTTCATTCTACAAAATCACCCTTCTCATTTTATACAGGTTAAAATTATATAATTTTAAAATTATCACCTAATACTTAGCGACGACATACAATCAATGTTTGTATTTTCTGTTTGTTGCAGGCACTGAATTATACGGACGGACGTACGAACGGACAGACAAAATATTTCACGTAACAGTCACTCAAATACCGCGTTATCATGCAGGTCAGTGAAGTTAGCTAGAAGATGGGATTGGTTATTGGGTATTCAATACAAGCTAGATTTGAATATCCAGCACGCCATTAGTTGCGTTTTTGCATAAGTTAAGGCCATTATCCAGTAAGCTTGAATAACCAGCTAACTGGGAGTTGGGTATTCGCAAAGAGTAAAGCCAATATCCAGCTAGATTCGAATACCCAGACAGCTGGTAGTTGGGTATTCGCAAAAAGTAAAGCGAATACCCAGCTAGATTCGAATACCCAGACAGCTGGTAGTTGGGTATTCGCAAAAAGTAAAGCGAATACCCAGCTAGATTCGAATACCCAGCCAGCTGGTAGTTGGGTATTCGCAAAAAGTAAAGCGAATACCCAGCTAGATTCGAATACCCAGCCAGCTGGTAGTTGGGTATTTGCAAAAAGTAAAGCAAATACCCAGCTAGATTCGAATACCCAGACAGCTGGGAGTTGGGTATTCGCTACACGTAAGGTGAATACCCAGCAAGCTGGGAGTTGGGTATTCGAAAGTCGAAAAACGAATACCCAGCTAGCTTCGAATAACCAGCCAGCTGGGAGTTGTGTATTCCTGGGAAAATCCTCTTTTCGTACCAGGTAAAACTGCTTTCGCTCCCGGTTGAATTACATTTGAGGTAGTAGGAAAACATACAAACTTCCACTACAAGGTCATGCGTTTAAAGGTTGTCGTCATCTTAGGTTATACTAACCTACAACTTCAATGGATTGACTTTTTTTATCAATTAACACATAATTAAACCAAAAAATCCTCTTTTCGTATGTGAAATTCTCTTTTTGCGAAAAGAGCTCTTTTCGGATTTCAGCTACACCTCGTACGCGGTTATCTCCCTGGAATAAGAATTTAATTACTAAAATGACAAGTTTGTTATTTTGTACAACGTATATCTGCTACTTTTTCATGTCGGAGGCTTTCAATAATAGAGTAGTCAGTAGTACAAATGAAACATGTATTTGCAAGAAAGTAACATGCTTTTAGCAACATTCAGCAAGCACTTGGAAGAACGACACATGCGATGACGCATAACGGACTAATCGAAAGTACAAATGCATCATTACTAAGAAAGCAGCACAAGCACAATAGAAAATAGCAAATATATAACAGGCATGTGCAATAAAGATGCATGCAAGTGGAAGAAGAAACATGCATGTGGAAGAAAGAAACATGAAATTAGCATCATATAACATGCACTCGTACGAATGATACGAGATGTCACATGCATGTAAGATGTAAGAAAGAAGACAAATGAGGATGTAATGTTCATAAATAAGAATGTCATCTAGACCCATAGACTTATTGCGGTGATTCCCTTCCATAATTGCACTCACCCCAGTGTCAGCGTCGGCATCTGCGTTGGTTAAAGTTTTTATAAATTCAAATATTTTGAATACTATCAAAGGTATTGACTTCAAACTCAAACTATATGTCCACCATCAACATCTACACCTGAGGAAACAATCCCTATAACTCTGTTTTGATTTTTGTTAGATTTATGCCCCTTTTTAACTTAGAATTTTTAGTTAAAGATTTTTATAAAGTCAAATATCTTGAAAACTATCAGATATATTGACTTGAAACTTGAAATGTATGTTTACTATCAACATCTTCACCAATGTTTTTGATCTTTGACATATTTATGCCCCTTTTTAACTTAAATTTTGTCACAGTTTTTACCACAGGTGAGTGTAGCGTACCAGGGACCCATACAGTGATTTTTAATTCAAAATAGCCTAGTTACTATTATACCAATAAGAAGGTAAACAACACCATTTACACATCGACCCACTTTCAGCCTTAATTACTTCATCTAGAATGATGCATATTTATTAAAACCTATTGCATATATAGCATAAGTGTTTATCATTTCCGTAAAAGTTTACTTCAAGGCCCAAAAGCAAACCGTTTTGAAATAGCGACTGATAATTTCCGATTTTTTTTTATCCCCCCGCCGAAGGCGAAGGGGATATTAGAAATGGTCTTCGTCCGTCCGTCCGTCCGTCCCAATTTTGTCCGGAGCATAACTCCAAAAGTACTTGAGCAATTTTCTTCAAACTTCATACACTGACAGAGCACATTGGGAGGAAGTGCAGTGTGTAAGAACAATAACCCTACCTTGCCTTCTTTTAGAGTTATTCCCCTTTTATCAGATTTACCTGAAAAACTTTGTCCGGAGCATAACTCCCAAAGTACTTGAGGGATTTTCTTCAAACTTAATACACTGACATAGCACATTGGTAGGAAGTGCAGTGTGCAAGAACAATAACTCTACCTTGCCTACTTTTAGAGTTATTCCCCTTTATCAGATTTACTTGTCCGAAGCATAACTCCAAAAGTACTTGAGGGATTTTCTTCAAACTTAATACACTGACATAGCACATTGGTAGGAAGTGCAGTGTGCAAGAACAATAACTCTACCTTGCCTACTTTTAGAGTTATTCCCCTTTATCAGATTTACTTTAAAAGTTTGTCCAGAGCATAACTCCAAAAGTACTTGAGGGATTTTCTTCAAACTTAATACACTGACATAGCACATTGGTAGGAAGTGCAGTGTGTAAGAACAATAACTCTACCTTGCCTACTTTTAGAGTTATTCCCCTTTATCAGATTTACTTGAAAATAAAATTCTGGAGCATAACTCCAAAAGTACTTGAGGGATTTTCTTCAAACTTAATACACTGACATAGCACATTGGTAGGAAGTGCAGTGTGCAAGAACAATAACTCTACCTTGCCTACTTTTAGTCAAATAGAAAAGTATCATACCTATATTGATAATGAACATTAATATAATTTTGCAAATCTTCTCTTCATTGCCTTGTTCTTTTTCCACTTACTTGAAAACTGTACTCAGCATGACCATAACTATACGGCTTTTTAAGGATTTCCTCTCACCAAGTAAAATGTACGAAAGTACAACCTTCAGGTAACTTCTTCCTGGCGGGGGGATTAACCATGTGTAACATGGCTCTTGTTACATTTTTCATCAACCCGAATAAATCTCACATATTTCTAACTCTGAATTCTTCCCTTTTAACAAGCTTTTAAACAATCTCTCCTTGTGTCATCCAAATATTACACAACAGATGCTCGTAGAAATTTATTTGATAAATATTTCCACAAGCTTTCCAGTTTTAATACGATCCGTTAATACAGTATTCATTTTATTTCGTTGATATATTTTGTAAACATATACATGCAGCCATACTGATAATGGGAAAAACTAGTTTCCATAACGCATCAATCGGCCAGGTCTTACCAAGTCTAGGTTACACATCACTAATACATGTCTATGGAATACTGAGCTCAAGTAGCAGTGTTGTGCCATTCTTCTGTATGTCCACAGTGACGGTTGCGCATTGGAAAATAGACTCACCCGAAATGTGTGAGATTTATTCGAGTTGGCGAAAAATGGTAAACATTTCGGAAACTATCAGTTGCTGTTACAAAACGGTTTGCATTTGGACCTTGAAGTAAACGTTTACGGAAAATATAATTACGTAGGCTGTATATGCAATAGGTTTTGATAAATATGCACTGTTCTGTGTGAAGTAATTGAAGCTGAAACTGGGTCGCATATAAAGATAAAGAAGACTTATTTAATATCGCATGCATTGTGTATAATGAACAGACAAAATTAGGTGCAAGGTATTGTGCAACAAACGAGGTACTAAATATCCTTTTCCCATGCTAAGTGCCAAACTATTTTTCTATAAACTGTTTCTCTTAATGTTTGATGTCCGCTGTCAATCATAATAATCTAATCTTTCTTTGTAACAGTGCTATTACTAATGTTAACGTTTAAAGTATGAAACATCATATTTCTGTGTCCAAATGCTTTATTTTACATCTATATAGTACTTTCTTTCAATTTCTTTACAGTTGAAAATTATAGCTTCTTTAGCACTGATTTGGTAGATTTGTTTAGCATGCATAATTGATGTGCATTACATCTAACATTTTTGTTTGTGTACATCACTATCTGAGAAACAATAAAATTGAGGAGTGGATTATCTTATTTTAGTTTTAATGCTAACAATCTACAAAATCTAAACTATCTATCAATTTAAAAGTCGAAGTCCATTCCATCTTACAAAAATGCTAATCCTACAAAGTATTTCAGACTTAGAAAGAATTAATAAAAATCTTTTTCATTTCTTTCAGATTTTATCAGACATTTAAACTTACTTTCATTACTTTCAAGTTCATTAGGTGGTCAAATTTCTGCTAACTAGTGTTAGAGAATTGTCATAATTATACATTGTACATGTAGATAGGATGATGCTATATACATGTACTAACTACATTTAAGTATATTTCTGATTTTTCAGTCAGGATTGTTTGGCTGTCACTCAATCCAGGAATGTTAGTGAAGAGTCAAAGGTAAGGCACCTTCTTTTTGCCTGGTTATTACCTCATCTTTAAAAGAAATTTTGAATCATCACAGTTCATATCTGATATATCAGGAGCCAGTTCTGTGCATCTTCCCCAACTATTTTTTCTTTAAAATCAAACTTTTGTAAACGTCAACCTAATGGTCCCTGTTAACTATATTGAAATTAAGTATACCCTGTTAACTTACAATTACTTCATTACTTTTTATGCTCCCAAAGGGTGACATATTAAAATCGCAACATGTGTCTGTCCGTCTGTGTGTGCGCCCTTACATTTTTTCATGTCCAGGCTGTAACTTTGTCATGCATCGAAGGATTTTATAATAACTGGGCACAAACATTCAGCACAGCAAGACAGAGTGTCGCATGCAGTGCCCATGTCCCTTTCTCAAAAGTCAAGGTCACAGAGTTTGAAAGTAATAGCATTCTGTATAATAATTCACATGTTCGTGTCTGGACTGTAATTTTGTCACATATTGATTGAATATAAAATAACTTGGCACAAATGATCAGCAAATCAAGACAACTTGTTGCGTGCAAGACCCACATCCCTACCTCAAAGGTCAAGGTCACACTTCAGAGTTTAAAGGTAATGGAATACTGAATGCATGCTAACTCTGTCATGCATGGAAGGATTTTAAAATAACATGGCACAATTGTTGAGCACATGGAGAGGACACAGTCTGTGAGACACCTCTTTCGGGGACATTCGCCACTTATGAGGGACAGCTCTTGTTTCAGATTATTATGGTACACATTTATTTCAGTGACACAGTTTTCAATGTACATGTTACTTAAGAAATTATTTCTTTGTTTCAATTGCAGTCATTTGGTCTGAACCTGTTTCGGGGTCAAGGTCAAGCTGAGCAAGTCTTCCCATTCCCAGAAGGTAAGATATAGTGCTTGTAGTAGTATAAAGCATATCATGTAAGACAGAGTTGTCATTAAGATAATGCTATGTTTTGAATAAAATGTTTGCGACTTAATCAATGCTTTTATTAAGCAGGTTTTTTGGAACATTGGTTTCCGTTCAATAACTGGAATTCAATACAACTTCATACAATGGTCAAGCACAATGAGAGGGAGTGCAGTGCACAAGAACCATAACTCCATCTTGAACTGCTAATTACAGTGTTATTGCCCTTTGTTACTTTTCCTTGTCCAGAGCAAAACTTGAAAACTACTGGTTGGAATTCAGTACAACTTCATACAATGGTCTGGCACAGTGAGAGGAAGTGCAGTGTACAAGAACAATAACTCTATCTTGACAAATTACAGAGTTATTGCCAAGAACTATATCTCTATTTTAGTTTTTTTGGCAAAGTATTCTGTTACTACAAACTTCCTCAGTTTATAAAGCAGTCTTTGGGGGGTATTAATCACATTTTGTGATAGGTCAAGTTTACAATGGTAAAAGAAAATATTTGATGATGTGAATAGAATTTGAAGTTTTAGTGTTGTTGTTTGTTTGTTTGTTTATTAATCCTCAAACAATAATTTCTCTTTTTATCATGCCAATATCCTCCCTCGACTTACGGAAGGGTCTAGCCTAAACTACCCATTTTAAAGCCAAAACTACACCCTCTACTTATGGCCAAGTATTCACAGTATAAATAAATCAAGCATGCTGTCTTGCCCAATGTTATACAAAGTCATGTTTTACTCAGAAACTACTTGTCACATTTAAACCAAACTAAGACTCCTTACCAGTGAACACATATACTACTGTAACTAGACATAGATAAAACCTGTTAATGTGTTTTTCTCATGGACCAATGGATGGGATGTCACCAATCTTGCTCTGTAGCATCCTTGCATTGTCCCCTTTCAAAAACCGGAAATGGTTCAGGTCATGTGCACACATTGCCCACTGTTATTACAAATAGAAAAACCTTTAAACAGCTTCTGCTAATGAACTAATAGATGGAACGTCACCAAAGTTGCTCTGTAGCATCCTTGCATTGTCCCCTTTCAAAGAATAGGAAATGGTTCTGGGCCATTGCACTGAGGGGCTGCTTTTGCTAAAAATAGAAAAACCTGTAGATGGCTTCTTCTCATGAACATTACAGAACCAATGGATGAAATGTTATCAAACTTGCTCTGAAGCATTCTTGCACTTTCTCCTTTCAAAATAAAACAGGAAATGGTTCCGGTCCAGTACACACAAGGGGCTGCTATTACTAGAATAAAAAAAACTTAAATATTATAAGTACAATATTAAATTCACTGTTCAAAATCCTTCTGCCAAAATGTCGGAAATAAAAAGTGAAAATAGACTGTATAGTGCTATAATTTAGACTACTACATAACTCAACATAACATCACAGGATACTACAGTACTAATCAGAAATACAGAGTACTAGGTACAGTATTTTACAGTACCATAGAGTACTTCAGTGTGATTGACCAGCACATATGGTGGGGGGAGGGGGGGTATAATCACTTTCATTCATTGTTGTCACATGCCCATATTGGCCTTGACTTTGAATAAAAATCTTGATTGCTATAGTTTTTGTTGTGAATTGAGATACGTACTGTCTTTTCGCAAAAATTTATAAAAGAAATTTTAAAATCATCAAATGTAAATACTTTCATAGTTAAAGTAAACTGACTTTTTGTGTGTATTGACAACTGTAAAAAGTGTAGAATTGTAATTTGCCAACATAATGCTTCATTATGCATTTCATTGAAACTTTACATGCATGCTTCGTTATTTATTACGAAAACTATAACAACACATACCAGACTTACACAAAAAAGAAATTTCACGACTACAACAACTTGTAAGAATGAGGAATAGAACTATATAAGTATCCCATATCTCTACATGTTCTGATAACACCTTTCTGAAATATTTCAGTTCTAAATGAAGAACAAAAAGAGAATCTGCAGATGTTTGTTGACCAGACAGCAAAGTTTTTTGAGGTATGTATTGCTCAATGAAATAATTTGTTGCTTATAGCATTGATGGACAGATTTTGAGAATACACCATTTTGTCAATTCTCTCTCAACCATGTCTAAGGGTACATTTCGTTTGGTTGATATGGAAAATGTAGAATCAGCAGAAAGTTTTTAAAAGATATATTTACATTTTACCAAAGAAACAATTTTAGTGAAAAGTAATGTAAATCGTTGTATTTAAGAATTAGAATAGAATAGATAGCAATTCTGTTTGTTTCAGGAACATAGTGAGATATATTTTTAGATAGAGAAAGGTCAATTTGATATTGCATTCATGAAAACTTGGCATTGTCTCAGTTATTGGTGATAATATATCTTGGCATCTAAGTATACAGGCTGACTTCTTCTTTTCAGAATGTACTAAAGTCTGTCCCACTCAATCGGTAGACTTCGATTAAATACCGAATATGCACATTACATAAATATTAAATACACCAGCATCACTGGAACATTAATATCTCCAGGCCACTTTTTCATTTTTTTGATTAACTTGACATTTTAGTCAAAATTTGAATTTTTGTGATTTTTCCCATAGGCCGTAATGTTAATGACGCGACGTCGCTAAATCCAATATGGCGGCGCCCGTAACGTCGCTATCGGGGATAAACTCAAAGTTAGCGACGTCAGTTTTTATATGACGCTAACGCGTTCTACAAAACATTTGCAACGTCTTAATACGAGTTTTTTTCTGGGTTGCTACAGCCGTCGTGTTTATTACTGAGGAAGAGTAAGGGCTGACATTGCAGTATTTAAAATTTTTATATAACGACAATGATTTTAATCATTTGCCGTGTAATTTAGACACAGGAATCTCGCCCAAATCCTAGAATGAAAGTTATCTGACCCCCCTGCGCCAATACATACATGTACGCTACTTTCAGGTAAGAAAATGTGTACCGAAAGTTTATGTAATAGCCTGTGGCGCGTGCTTCAAAACCACGGCTGCAAACCAATTATAGAAGGAATGCATGGCGAGCCGACATGTACATCCTGACTTCACGCAACACACTGAATTAATGTTTTAGATACAATAACTCACTTAGATGATGTTGTGCTTCTCAAACTGCTTTAGGGAATCGGGTGGGGAAGATGTGATGGGAAATTAGGGCTGACCTCCTGTCTACTTTAGTACCTACAGTCGTGTACGTCACGCGTATTTCGGATTTGCTATTCTTTGTTTCCGTTTCAGTGTAAAATAGGATCAATACCAAATACAGCATCACGCGCGGAAGAAGAATATAATTATCAGTCTCTATGGTGCATCGTCGGAACCCACGGTTAATTCCTGCAGCTTCCCTCCGGTCATATATTTAATGGGTAATGAATAGCCTGGGTTACCGAGGATGCTATGCAGAGGTGTCATTCCTTTCCGATCCACCTTCATTAAGGCGAGCGTTGTAGGATAGAGATTGGAAATAATTCTCCAACTATTATACAGATCTAAATGGTAACCGAAATGTGAAACAGTCAATTTTACGCTGGTCACTCGGAATGATAATTTTCTGTCACAATCATGTCGGTAATATGACCGAAACTAAGATTTTTCATGAAACGGGGAGGGGGGCGAAATTCGGTCGAGTGATTTCTACATATTTATTTATGCTCAATTTCGACACTTCCGCCATTTCGCTGGCACCTTTAGAACGTCCCACAGACATTTATACTCCAAGAATTCGAGGACGAATTCTAGTTAGGAGGGATGTGTAGAGGTATACTTCCTGGCCATTGAGCTAGCTTTTATGGCACCGCGAGGTGGTAGAGGATCCGCGTAGGGTCATGCATATATAGTTGTTAGCATAGCTACGTCGTATAGTAGAGCACTGACGGAATGTTCAGAGCTAATTACAGAAATCATACTAGATCTACATGTATTCTTAATAACCAGTTGACCGATGATTTAAATTTTGTTTTAGTATAGGATGAGTTTTGGACACAATAGTTATATTGGTATGTAACTTCCACCCAAAAAGGGGTTGCGATCCCTTTTCCTGTCCCTAGTTTCGGACCGGGGGAAGGTGGCCAGTCAAAATGAGTTTACTTTTTAAGATAGATCATCTATAGATCTATAAAGTAGACATTAAATGTGACATTCTATGTAATTTGTCTCTTCCGGTCCTCGAGGATTTAAGTGCAAGCGATACCTAAACACAAGATAGATCATGTCCGTTTATCGGCTCTATAGGCATTGCAAATGTTTAGATGCTCGCCGTGAATTTTATTAATATAGTGACGTCAGCAATTACGTAATATGCTCACATCAGTAGGTACATGTAGTAACCTAAATAGTTAACGGTTAACGGACGCCATTTTTATGTATATATGGATGTAAAGACCATCATATATTAGGAATGTTGTGATTCAAAGGGATGTGATTGGATTCCAGTTTCAACTGGAGGAATTACATAGGACGAGGATTTCATAAAGTTACGGGTCTTTTTTTCGTGGTATGCTTTTGAAACACTGAAATATTAACTAGTGTTTCAATAATATCCCACGGTTGTTTACCCGGAGATCGGTGTGTAGGAAACTAGAAATTACAGTAGGTCATTCAACGCATGTTTAAAAATCTCTGTAGATCTACTTTTGAAAATATACTATTTTGATAAGTAAGTGATGCTTGCTCGTGAAAGACGGAGGAGAGTATGTGAACAAGACGGTCTAGTTCTTCATACTTTGAATAAAGAACATAAATCCCCGTAAGTTTTTTTTCTACATTAATTAAATTTTCAATTAGCATTCACAATTTGGAGACATTCCCAGAGATTTTAGGAATAAGGACACGTGCATTTTCGTGTACATCATCCAAAACAAAGATGGCGTCGAAAATACACAATGGACAGCTGCCATAGAGAAACTTTATTTAAGGATAACAAGAAAACCAAAGAACCGATCGAACAATCCTTTAAATTTGGGAGGGTGACTTTTTCATAGATTATCAAACAGGTATTTATTTTTAGCTGTGTTGTCCAAAAGTACCTTTTCCAGGCCAAAGTTGAGTTTCCCATTGGGATGGGACAGACTTTAGTATCAATTTCAAGATGAGAGTGACCTTCTTAAAAAATTTTACTTGCGAAGGCTCGGGCCTCAGGTTAGAATTGTTTTGAATGGATACCTTATATCATATTTATGTTTGTTGTGACATGTAGGAACAAAATGATGCTTCTAAGAATGATCTGATGGAAACAGTGGCAGAGGACACAATGGAAGGGCTAAAAGGGCTTGGCGCATTTGGATTGCAGGTCCCTACTGAACTAGGTAAATATTTGGTTGATACATGTTGATTACTGAAATAATTCTGAGTTTGTGGAAAATATTTAAAGAGTTACAACACATTATGATACAGTAAACCTCCCTTATAAGGAACAGCTTGGGACCTCAGAAAATTGTTCCTTATAACCGAGGTTCCTTATATCCACATAGCGAACTAGTTCCTTGTAACCGAGGTTTGTATAACGAACACAATTTGTATAGCGAACATTGTTTTACTGAACTCCGGGCCGAACATAAATTTGCGAGTCTAGTACCGGTCCTTTCCTTCCCAGCTCGACAGCATGGTGTGAAAAGGAATAAATACTAATATATTCTATCAAATATAATTATGTTTATTTTTTTATTATTTTGCACACCGTGTCATGTACAAGAAAAATATCGCCATCGTGACCACGCGAATTTGGTAACGCAAATTCCCCCCTGAGTCACCCGTCACCCTAATTAGAGTGTCCTGTCGCGCGAATGGCGGTGATTTGACACGGTGTTTCGCGGTGTCTACATATGGGTCGAGACTTGAATATTTGTTGAGTTTTTTACTGATTAACTTTTAATTATCAATAAAAGAATAGAAAAATAATTGTAATTTGATATTTTTCGAAACATCCAGACGCCCATGAACGCGCATGAAAGTGCCGACGTTACTCTGACGTCATCAGCGTTCCGATTTTTTATTTTTTTATTCTTTATGTCTGTTCGCTATAACTGGGGTGTTTTCTATTGAATTTTGTACTTTGAGACCGGAAAATGTGTTCCTTATAACCGAGTGTTCCTTATAACCGAGTTCCCTATAACCGAGGATTTTTACATTGAATAAAGAAGGATTTAGATCGGGGAATTGAAAATTGTTCCTTATAACCGAGTGTTCCTTATATCCGAGTTCCTTATAAGCGAGGTTTACTGTAATATTGAATTCAGGTATAAGTGAAGACAGATCACATAGTTATGTAGATTGGCCAGCATGGATTTGTAATCTTGCTTTTTATACGCCCGAAGGGACGTATTATGTTATCGCCTCGGTGTCCGTCTGTCCGTCTGTCCGTTAGCAATTTCCCTTCCGCTCTCTAACTGTTGAACCCCTTAAAGGATTTCGAAATAACCTGACACAAATGTTAACCAGACTGAGACGACGTGCAGAAGCAATGTTCCGGATGGCTGGATTCAAGGTCAAGGTCATACTTAGCGGTCAAAGGTCATATGATTTTGTTTCCCTTCCGCTCTGTAACACTTGAACCCCTTGAAGGATTTGAAGAAACCTGACACAAATGTTAACCAGACTGAGACGACGTGCGAAGCAATGTTCCGGATGGCTGGATTCAAGGTCAAGGTCTTCTTAGCGGTCAAAGGTCATATGATTTTGTTTCCCTTCCGCTCTGTAACTCTTGAACCCCTTGAAGGATTTCGAAGAAACCTGACACAAATGTTAACCAGACTGAGACGACGGCGAAGCAATGTTCCGGATGGCTGGATTCAAGGTCAAGGTCACTTAAGGGTCAAAGGTCATATGATTTTGTTTCCCTTCCGCTCTGTAACACTTGAACCCTTGAAGGATTTAAGAAACCTGACACAAATGTTAACCAGACTGAGAGACGTGCGAAGCAATGTTCCGGATGGCTGGATTCAAGGTCAAGGTCATTCTTAGCGGTCAAAGGTCATATGATTTTTGTTTCCCTTCCGCTCTGTAACTCTTGAACCCCTTGAAGGATTTAAGAAACCTGACACAAATGTTAACCAGACTGAGACGACGTGCAGAAGCAATGTTCCGGATGGCTGGATTCAAGGTCAAGGTCATACTTAAGGGTCAAAGGTCATATGATTTTGTTTCCCTTCCGCTCTGTAACTCTGTAACTGTGTGGATATTGCTCTTGATTACAGTGCTCTTGTTTTTATTTGGGAGATTCTATTTTGTTTGCTTAATTTTTTTATTGAATTACTTCCCTTTTATGTTACTATCAATAGCATATTTTGTAACTTTTTTATTATTGGCAGTACGGAAAAACCGAGACCACTTTTCTGTGGTACAACATGAATGGTACCTCCAATTTTTTGGTGTTTTTTGACATTTTTGTACCAGGTTAGGATTTTCTGGTTGGGGACTTAGATTTTTTTATATAACTTCAATTTTTTATTCTTGTTCCTGTCCATTGGGCTTCAACAGCCTAAATTTTGCTCCCATTCTCTGATACAACACTTCGGGCGTATCTTGCTGCGCTTTGCGGTGCTCTTGTTAGGACTTTGTCCAGATGAGCTTATGCCATGGTCGTTTGAATGTCTGTTACCGTAAGTGTTAACTTTTCCTGCACTACAACCTACAGGTCACAATTTTCATTTGCTCACAAGGTTCCCTGCATACTCTAAAAGATCTGCAGTCAAATTTTGTTCGCTCAAACTCGAAGTGATCATCTATTTTAGTTCCGGGAGCCATCAAGGTTCGCCATTGGTGGGTTGTTATACTGTAGAAACTTGAATAATATATGATATGCATTAAAGGTCCATTGCTAACACCAAATCGAATTTTCTTTTGAATCTGTAATCGTAACAGGAGTCTTCTCAGAAGGAAAAATATGACGTACTCCATTGAATGTGACCATATTGTGTTGAAAATTTGAGTTTAACAAAAGAATTAATAAATTATATTTTGCCATTTCAAAATCGAAAGTAGGTTTTCCCATTTTCAAATATCTTTGTATTTTTCCAGAAATCTCCCAGAGTGAGGCTGTAAATAGGTTGTACATACATAAACATACCTATTTTGAATTATAATTGAAGAAATTTACTTCCAATGATGTGAAAAGTATATGTCTGACTGTTTACAACATTCAATAAAGCGAAAGTAGGACAAAAAGACCACCCAGGTCAATATAAAGAAATACACAAACATTCACTCGTTTTTATGCAGCAGTATTTCAAACAGGGAAATACTCCACGGCTATTGTAAAGTTTTAGAAGCCAGTTTCAAACTGTAGTTCCCTGTTACAATTCTAGATTTAAAAGAAAATTTGATTTGGTTTTAGTAATGGACCTTTAAACCCATGTTTTATATCTTTCATAGTTCCAAGTATAGGTGCGTACACCATGATTGAATGTCAATGTGTTCCTAGCATTCATATTCCATATAAAGGCCTCTTTACATTATTTTCAGGGTAGCATTTAATTGAAAGCCTAGTTATGGGAGTTGACTATAGGTTTATGAATGCTTAAATGACTGTCTTGTTACCTTCTAGATGGAGTAGGTTTGACAAACACACAGTATGCAAGACTTGTAGAGATTGTTGGTGCTCATGACCTTGGTGTTGGTATTGTGTTAGGAGCCCATCAGGTTAGTTACAAATTATATGAAAGTATCTTATTTCCTGTACACTAAAGCATAATCAAGTTTTGTGAATAAGTTTTTCGAAATATCTCCGCTCCCATGGGATATAGTAATGGTCTCCGTCTTTCATACATTCTTGTCTTGACTTTTTCTTAGGAACATCTTACAGTGAAACTTCATACACTGCTTTACTATCTTTTGTTTGTAATTGTGCTTATTACTGCTTCACTATCAAAAAGACATGGGCATATTATCAGCACATTCTACTTCAATGATTTCTTACAGAATAATTGCCCTTTGATAACTTTATATATATACACTGCAACTTTGTTATAACGCGCCGATATAACGCGAATCCCTTTATAACGCGGTAGGTCCTTGGCTCCCAAAAATGTTGAGGTCGACCAAAATCATTTCTGTCAGAAAAGCATTGTCCCTATACAAAACTAATGTTCGAAAATGTTGATAAACAACATGGTAGGTTGTTAATTGATGATTGCAGGTAGACGCTTAAAAGTGTTAAAACAATTTCCGATGACAGGTCTGGAGTCGATAAAGTTTTCACAACAAGCTGATCTCTTTGTTTGTTTGACAAAACCTTGCAAATCGTGTGAATTAAAATTTGTTTGCACATATTTGGTTGTTAATTTAACTGAACTTTAATCAATCAATTACCATATCATTTTCAGAAAACGAAAACAACAGAAAATATAATTTCACTTAGCCTTATCATTTTCTGAAAATGCATGTACTTTCGTTTTGAATAGCAAATATTTATCTAAGATTTCCTCTTTTATTAGCTCGACTATTCGAAGAATAAGGAGGCTATTGCACTCGCCCAGGCGTCTGTGTTGGTTAAAGTTTTTTATGAAGTCAAATATCTTGTATACTATCAAAGGTATCGACTTGAAACTCAAACTTAGTTAACCATCAACATCTTCACCTGAGGAAACAATCCCCATAACTCTGTTTTGTTTTTTGACAGATTTATGCCCCTTTTTAACTTAGAATTTTTGGTTAAAGTTTTTTATAAATTCAAATATCTTGAATACTATCAAAGGTATTGACTTGAAACTCAAAATATATATTAACCATCAACATTTACACCAGAGGAAACAATCCCCATAACTCTGTTTTGATTTTTGATAGATTTATGCCCCTTTTTAACTTAGAATTTTTGGGAAAAGATTTTATAAAGTCAAATATTTTGAATACTTATAAAGGTATTGACTTGAAACTCAAAGTATGTGTCCACCATCAACATCTTCACCTGAGGAAACAATCCCCATAACTCTGTTTTTATTTTTGTTAGATTTATGCCCCTTTTTAACTTAGAATTTTTTGTTAAAGATTTTTATAAAGTCTTATATCTTGAATTCTATCAAACATATGGACTTGAAACTTAGAAATTGGTGTCCAGACTGTTACTTTGTCATGCAATGAAGGCTTTAAAAATAACTTGACACAGATGTTTAGCACATCAAGATGACAAGTGGCTTGCAAGTCCCACGACCCTACCTCAAGGGTCAAGGTCACACTTTGAGTTTAAAGCTAATGGAATCCTTTTAACATTGTAACTGTTGTCATATATGGAAGCATTTTAATATTACATGGCACAATTGTTAACACATAGAGATGACATGTCACATACAAAACTCACGTCCTCACTTTGAAGGTCAAGGTTACACTTGCAGGTCAGACAGTTTAGAATCCTGTATATATACACATGTTCATGTCCAGATACTAACTATGTTATACATGTAAAGACTTTAAAATGAATTGGAACAAATGTTCAGCACATGGAGATAAAGTGTCATGTGCAAGTACTGGTTCCACTCCTTGATGGTCAAAGACACAGACTGTGAGACACCTCTTTCGGCTCATTTGTCAGTTGTGAGTGACAGCTCTTGTTTCTCACTGAATTATGGCCCCTTTTTTTATGAACATATAGTGTATATATCACTTTTGTGCATTTTTGCCTGGGCTGTTTCTCAGGAACCACTGTTTAGAATTCTATGAAACTTCAAAGACAGCTTCACTATCAAGAGATGATGCACATATGATCAGCATATTTCAGTTTAGCTATTTTTCATGGAGTTATTGCCCTTTGGTTTTTTTAGCTCTCCTGGCACAAAGTGCCAGAGTGAGCTATTAGGATCGCTTTCCGTCCCAGGTCCGTCGTACTTAGTACATCGTACGTCGTCCGTCCGTCCACCATTTTCTTCAAACAACATCTCCTCTGAAACCACTGAACCAATGTTGATGAAACTTTGCAGGGATGTTCCTTGCATGAAGCTCTACCAAAATTTTTCAAAGAATTCCATTCCATGCAGAACTCTGGTTGCTACGGCAAAAGTATGAAAAATCTTATCAGAAACCACAAGGCCTAGAGCTTAGATATTGGCATGTAGCATTGTCTAGTGAACCTCTACCAAGAATGTTCAAATTATGAACCCCGGGTCAAAATTGACCCCGCGCGGGTGGTCACTTAGTTTTGCATAGGCTTATATAGGAAAAACTTTAAAAATCTTCTTCTCTGAAACCACAAGGCCTAGAGCTTAGATATTTGGCATGTTGTATTGTCTAGTGGACATTTACCAAGATTATTCAAATAATGACCCCCGGGTCAAAATTGACCCCGCACAGGTGATCACTTAGTTTTGCAGAGGCTTATATAGGAAATCTTTAAAGATCTTCTTCTCTGAAACCACAAGGCCTAGAACTTAGATATTTAGCATGTGGCATTGTCTAGTGGACCTCTACCAAGATTGTTCAAATTATGAGCCCTGGGTCAAAATTGACCCTGCCCTGGGGGTCACTTGCGTGTACATAGGCTTATATAGGAAAAACTTTAAACATCTTCTCTGAAACCACAAGGCCTAGAGCCGAGATATTTAGCATGTAGCATTGTCTAGTGGACCTTTACCAAGATTGTTCAAATTATGCCCCTGGGGTCAAAATTAACCCATCCCGGGAGGGGGGGAAAGCACTTGATTTCACATAGGCTTATATAGGGATAACTTTAAAAAAAACACAAGGCCGACAGGCAGATAATAGATATTTGAAATGTTACTTAGCATTGTGTAGTGGACCTGTACGAATTATGTTAGAATCATGACCCTTTTTATTATAGCAAATGGTAGTCAGGTGAGCGATATAGGGCCATCATGGCCCTTCTGTTTTCACATGTTAGTTCTCAGGCTGGAATTTAGCAAATATTTATAAGAATCTTTCCAAAGAGGAGATGTGTGTATTGCAAGCATGTTCTGGTTCAATGATTTTTAGCTCGACTTTTCGAAGAAAAGGGGAGCTATCCTACTCGCCTCGGCGTCGGCGTTGGTGTCACACCTTGGTTAAGTTTTTCGTACCACCCCACTTTATTTCGAAAGTATTAGAAGAATGGCTTTGAAACTTACCATACTTGTTTACCATCATAACCTCCATCTACAGACAAGAGTACATAACTCTGTCAAGGTTTTTGACAGAATTATGGCCCTTTTTTATGCCCCCACAAAGTGGGGTGCATATAGCGTTGCACTTGTCCGTCCGTCCGTCCGTCAGTCCGTCAGTCCGTCCGTCCGTCCGTCCGTACGTCCCGAAATCTTGTGAACGCAACTCCTCTTAAACCGGATGGCAGATTTTGCTTAAACTTCCAGGGATGAACAACCTTAATGTGTAGATGGTAGTAAAGGAAGGAATTTTCGCGGCGACCAAATTTAACAGAATTATGGCCCTTTGTTGATTTTTTCACTATATACCATATAGAAATTTTGTGAAAGCAACTCCTCTTAAACCGGATGGCAGATTTTGCTTAAACTTCCAGTGATGAACAACCTTAATGTGTAGATGGAAGTAAAGGAAGGAATTTTTGCGGCAACCAAATTTAACAGAATTATGGCCCTTTGTTGATTTTTTCACTATATACCATATAGAAATTTTGTGAAAGCAACTCCTCTTAAACCGGATGGCAGATTTTGCTTAAACTTCCAGTGATGAACAACCTTAATGTGTAGATGGAAGTAAAGGAAGGAATTTTTGCGGCGACCAAATTTAACAGAATTATGGCCCTTTGTTGATTTTTTATGGAACAGCTGTTTGTTGAATTATCTTCAAAACCCGGTGTCGGCTCAATACAGGTACTCTATCGATCTCCATCAACAGCACCTGCCACATTTATTACAGATCTTACCAGCACAGTATACGATAGGCAACCTGACATAATCTTAGGTGATTTCAACATCAACGTTGATTCAGTTTGGTACAGAAGACTATCTGAACCTCTGCTTAATTATCGCCAGTGTGTGACATTACCAACACACTTAAGTGGATCTATTATTGATCTTGTCTATGTAAAAGATGAGTTGCCACAGCCAAAAGTAACTGTATACCCAACATATTTCTCTGATCACAGCATTGTGTTCCTGCAGTTTTAGGAGACCAGACATGTGTTTCAAAATTTTGTTTTATTCAGACACTAATATTGTATTCCATCTGTAAAGAGACCAAATATGATGCCTCAAGAGTTAGGTAACTTTTTTATCATTAATACATGAATTGAGGAAATTTCAACTGAAACGCTATGATAAGAACAGAATTTTGTAGACATTAAATGAAGCTGCTCTTGTTTACGAGCACATCTGCACAGTGGGGGCATCCGTGTCCTTTGGACACAGTTCTAGTTGACTTAGAAAGTGTATTGAGCTTGGTTAAGTTTTTCGTACCACCTCACTTTATTTCAAAACCATTGGAGGTATTGCTTTGAAACTAACCATACTTGTTAACCATCATGACCTACATCAACAGACAAGAGTTCATAACTCTGTCAAAGTTTTTGACAGAATTATGCCCCTTTTTTACTTAGAAAATACATTGAATATGGGTAAAATCCACTTATTGCCTTAACCCTTTGAGATATTGCTTTGAAACTTTGAGTGCATGTTAACATCATTACCCCCATCTGTAGGCAAGAGAAGGTAACTCTGTCAGGGATTTGTTTTAAAAATAAGGCCCTTTATTGACTTAGAATCTTGGTTAAGTTTTTCGTACCAGTCCACTTTTTGACTAAACTGTTAGAGATATTAATTTGAAAGTTGGAATACTTGTTTACCATCATGATCCCAAAACATGGGCAGGAGAAGGTAATTCTGTCAAGGATTTTATTTGAATTATGGCCCTTTTTGACTTAGAAACTCAGTCAAAATTTTCATTCTTGTCCACTTGTTGACTTAAACATTTCAGATATTACTTTGAAAGTTGGAGTACTTATGTACCATCATGACACCTATCTGTAAGCAAGAGAAGATAACTCTGTGAAAATGTTTCTTTATTTGTACTTAGAAATTCCTAGTTAAAGTCTTGTGTGCCCTTAACTGTCAAAGTTTTGTTTTATTGGCAACCACTAAAAAGTCGAGCGCGCTGTCCTACTGACAGCTCTTGTTTTTGGCTGCATTAAGGCCCTTTCAATATATGTACATAAATTCAAGTTTTGTATATCACTTTTGTGCATTCTTGTTTGGGCTTTTTCTCAGAAATTCAATGAAACTCAGGGATATAAATTAAATTTGAAATGCCATTAGCCAGCAGGGCTCATAACTTTTCAAATCCAGTAGCCCAGCTGAAAACCAATTAGCCTAGGTCATAGTTAACAATATTTTCATCATTTAACCTTGAGTTGACGCAACAGTCAGAATAACAGCTTTGACTTTAGTGGTGTATATAGTAAATATCTATATTGATGCTCCAAATAAAAAAAAAACCATCAAAACATTCATTTTAAAGGCAATAAAATATACTTTAATAGCATTGAAACTGCTTATAAAATAAACGTACGTAACACAAGATAATGGGCAACTTTGTGTATTCTCGATTTTCTGTGTTTGTGTAAGGGTGAGGGGTTATTATTAAAACTTCCTGATACGCAATTTCCGTTACATTATCTAAAATTAGAGTCAAAAATGTATTTGTATGCAAAAAATATTTGGCGGCACAATGTTTCACGTATGTGCATTTGCATTTGAAAATGCGCATTACCTGATTTGAAAACCGCGCACTTGGCCGATTGAACAAAATTGGCACAATTAATTGCACTCACAATTGTCTTGTTTCTGTGAATAAATTAATTGAATATGTAATCAATCATGCTTGCTTGGTAAACACAAACAATCAATGTTGAAATTTTTGATACTGTCTAATGTGAGACGAACGGGATCTGGTACGCATTTATAAAACACACCCCGACCGTCAGTGTTACACAATTACGGTATTGATTCAAACCAATCACAGCATTTTATTTTCTGCGCTGTGAAAACAAAAGTAAAAACATTAAACATCTGCTTCTGACGCCTGACCGGGCAAATGTCTGGTAAAACGTGCTCGCCCACTGCCGATTCCACCAGGCGGCTGTTAAATTATATCCCTGAAACTTTATGGAGTGCTTAATTATCAGCATGTTACAGTCCCAATTATGTTTCAAGGAGTACTGTCCTTCGATTACATTCATATCTGCACTTTCTCAGCAACCTCAGCCTGCAATTCAACAAATCTTCACAGGAAGCTTCATTGATAAAAGATGCACATTTTTATTGCATATTCTGGTTCTCAATGATTTTTCATTGTGTTTAGGCACTTTCATAAAAAAACTGGAGAGTGGCAGTTAAGGAAAAGGATAAGTAGTTTCCCTTCAAATCATCAATATATCTAGTAAAGAGTTATTTGTGCTTTAATTATCAATGTTTTGATGTTCTGGTGCTCACATTTTTAGCTAGACTTTTCGAAGAAAAGGGCAGCTATCCTACTCGCCCTGGCGTCCGCGTTGGTGAAACACCTTGGATAAGTTTTTCGTACCACCCCACTTTATTTCCAAACTGTTAGAGGAATGGCTTTGAAACTTACCATACTTGTTTACCATCATAACCTCAATCTACAGACAAGAGCACATAACTCTGTCAAGGTTTTTGACAGATTTATGGCCCTTTTGACTTAAAAAGTATATTGAGCTTGGTTAAGTTTTTCGTACCACCTCACTTTATTTCAAAACCATTGAAGGTATTGCTTTGAAACTAACCATACTTGTTTACCATCATGACTTACATCAACAGACAAGAGTACATAACTCTGTCAAGGTTTTTGACAGAATTATGCCCCTTTTTTACTTAGAAAAAACATTTAATATGGATAAAATCCACTTGTTGCCTTAACCCTTTGAGATATGGCTTTGCTTGTTTACATCATTACCCCCATCTGTAGACAAGAGATGGTAACTCTGTCAGGGATTTGTTTAAAAAATTAAGGCCCTTTATTGACTTAGAATCTTGGTTAAATTTTTCGTACCAGTCCACTTTTTTCATAACTGTTTGAGATATTAATTTGAAAGTTGGAATACTTGTTTACCCAAACTTAGGCAGGAAAAGGTAATTCTGTCAAGGATTTTATTTGAATTATGGCCCTTTTTGACTTAGAAACTCAGTTAAAATTTTCATTCTTGTCCACTTGTTGACTTAACCATTTGAGATATTACTTTGACAGTTGGAGTATATATGTACCATCATGAGACCTATCTGTAAGGAAGAGAAGATAGCTCTGTGAAAATGTTTCTTTATTTGTATTTAGAAATTCCTAGTTAAAGTCTTGTGTGCCCTTCACTGTCAAAGTTTTGTTTTATTGGCAACCACTTAAAAAGTTGAGCGCGCTGTCCTACTGACAGCTCTTGTATAGTTTAACATCAGGATAGGTATGATTTCTTCAGAAGTGATGTACAAACTGTTTATTTCTGTTTAGTCTATAGGATTCAAGGGTATTTTGTTGTTTGGCAATGAAGAACAGAAGAAGAAATATCTGCCAAAACTGGCAGCAGGAGAAAATATAGCAGCCTTCTGTCTCACAGAACCTGCCAGTGGTTCAGATGCTAGTGTAAGTTACATTTATTTAACACCAGATTCTAGAAAGGATACTTAATATTTTGTTTCTTAGCTCAACTGGCTTTGCCAGGGTGAGCTTTTTTCAATAGATGATTGTCCATAGTCCGTCAACATTTTGACTCAATCGACATCTCCTCTGAAACCACTGGACCAATGTTGATGAAACTATGCAGGGATGTTTTGTATGAAGCTCTACCAAAATTGTTCAAAGAATTTCATTCCATGCAGAACTCTGGTTACTATGGCAAAAAATATGAAAAACTTTAAAAACCTTCTCTGAAACCACAAGGCCTAGAGCTTAGATATTGAGCATGTAGCATTGTCTAGTGGACCTCTACCAAGATTGTTCAGATTATGACCCCTGGATCAAAATTTACCCCACACTGGGGTCACTTAGTGTTACATAGGCTTATATAGGAAAAACTTTAAAAATCTTCTACTCTGAAACAGAAGAGGTCAATATTGGCCCTGCCCATAAATGTATTATAGCCACTATATTGTCCTGTGCAGAAACATCAAAATTTTGTTTCAAAAGTTTAGAAGAACATTGTCATGGCAATAGTGATATGAAATGAGCCTGTGTTGTTTTGACACTACTTTAAGTGTTATTATCCTTCAAAGGGACCAAAATAATAGTTGTAAAGAGATCTGGCAGTCTCAGAAAAATCTTATATTGCCAAACTTTAAGTAAAATATATGAGCCTGTGTAATGATTTTAGTTCTGTTGAATAAAGTAAAAATCTAATTCAACTAGTCCTAGTCCAAATTGATACTTCACCTATTTTGTGAGTTTTAGTTCCATTTCTGTTTGCTAAAAACCTAGTATATGTTATGTGTTGCATGTTTTCAAAGCATTCATTTTTTCATTTTAAGCAACTCACTTGACCGTAAGATGCTATGATCAATTAAAAGGGTAGTATGATTGAATAAAAATGAAATATATCATGAATAGAAACTTAAAGTTTCACCATAAATGATATATTTCGAGAGAGTATATAATTAACCGTCAGATATGAATGATGCTATTAGACAATGACTACCATGGTAATTTACTGTCAAAGGGAATTGAAGTGAGTTCTGGAATGAGATTATGGTAGGTGACATCATTTTAAGCACTGATACCTTATGTATGTGTATTAAGGATGTTTAAATTTTATATATTCAGGACATTGGAAACTGATTTTTTGTGCATATAGATATTTAAATATTTTTTGTGACACAATAATTTTGCTCCCCATTGCTCTTTACTGCAGCTGAGCCAACATTAAAATATAAGCTGTGAGGAAGTAGAAGGGTGATGGGTACTGCCAATGTTTCTCATCCCCTGTCTGCCAATGTTCCTCATCCCCTGTCTGCCAATGTTCCTCATCCCCTGTCTGCCAGTGTTCCTCATCCCCTGTCTTCCAATGTTCCTCGTCCCCTGGCTGCCAATGTTCCTCATCCCCTGTCTGCCAATGTTCCTCATCCCCTGTCTGCAATAATGGTTGTAGCTGTGTTTTATAACTTCCTTACATGGCCTGGCCTATTGAACATGTTTCATATTTAAAACATACATGTCTGTAGTGGTGTTAAACAGGGAATACCTTATGCATGACATCATTACATGGATCATATAGTATTCATAATTTACATGTTTTACTTCTAGTCAATAAAGACAAGAGCTGTTCTGTCAGATGATGGCAAACATTACATATTAAATGGAAGTAAAATCTGGATTAGTAATGGAGGTCTTGCAGAAATATTCACAGTGTTTGCTCAGGTATGTTATTGCCAGTTATGTACATGGCTGTTTACTAGTCATTACCAGTTATGTACATGGCTGTTTACTAGTCATTGCCAGTTATGTACATGGCTGTTTACTAGTCATTGCCAGTTATGTACATGGCTGTTTACTAGTCATTGCCAGTTATGTACATGGCTGTTTACTAGTCATTACCAGTTATGTACATGGCTGTTTATTAGTCATTACCAGTTATGTACATGGCTGTTTACTAGTCATTGCCAGTTATGTACATGGCTGTTTACTAGTCATTACCAGTTATTTACATGGCTGTTTATTAGTCATTACCAGTTATGTACATGGCTGTTTACTAGTCATTGCCAGTTATGTACATGGCTGTGTACTAGTCACTACCAGTTATGTACATGGCTGTTTATTAGTCATTACCACTTATGTACATGGCTGTTTACTAGTCATTGCCAGTTATGTACATGGCTGTGTACTAGTCATTACCAGTTATGTACATGGCTGTTTACTAGTCATTACCAGTTATGTACATGGCTGTTTACTAGTCATTACCAGTTATGTACATGGCTGTTTACTAGTCATTACCAGTTATGTATATGGCTGTTTACTAGTCATTACCAGTTATGTATATGGCTGTTTACTAGTCATTACCAGCTATGTACATGGCTGTTTACAAAATTCACTAAACTTAAAGTCACCAGGTGTCTGGAAACAAAGAAAGGCTACTAAGACTTTATATAAAGACAAATAACACAGTGCAAGATAGTCCCTGAACCTTGCCAATAGAAGTAGTTCCTGAAACATACAACAAGTCTTATCTTAAGCCTTTTGTTGCAAGGAATTTGACTCAGTTGTCCTTCGATTAGAGCCATCAACCTTAGCTTGCTTAGTAAATTTGTCAGGTTCCCTTCATCCCTTTTTTCCTGTAGTCCATGTAGTGTTAAAGATCAATGATTGTTGTAGTATTTAGAGTTTAGTCATTGTTACTGGATAATGCATATGACCAATGCCCGGAGAAGAGGTTAGTTAATTTAGATGGGTCCACGACATTTCATCGAGAGACATTTCGCCGACTACGACACTTTGCCTTGTATGATATTTGGTTGAACTGAGCATGTGGTTGAATGCGACAATTAGTCTAATACTTTTTTTGGACTCAAATTTGTCAAAAATAATATTAGTGAACACAGAAAACAGTACACTCAATTTCAATCAGACTTCCTTTAATACATCATCGCCGGATGTCATTAGTCTTTCCTTACTTTTCCTGTTTTCACATCGCCAGTATATTTTACCACTTTTTGCAGCATTAATTATATCCCTTATATCCAATTTTTTGAGCACCAAATATGTTGGTGTTTCCTCCATTTTACAAACAATAATGATGGTATTTCAATAAAGAAAATCAAAAACTTACCTTGAGATGATTTCATAATCAAAATTGTATTTCTTTAAAAACTGCTCACTTTATTTGGACAATATTATACCCTTAATTTATACATTCATTTTATCATATTATAGCGGGGAAATGAGTTCCCTCGCACTCCAAGTTTTTACTGACTGATCATTATTCTCTGTTACATACCGTTATAACAGACTTATCAAGCACGCCAATGTATTTATGCAACATTTGAGGATATTAAATCAATTACAATGGGATTATTTTGCAGTTTGAGAGATTTCGACCAGGTGTCAATATGTTTAAACTAATTTTTGACCACTTGCCTTAGTCTTGTCTTCAACGAACTGTCGTATTAGACCAACTATCTTATTTGGCAAAATGTCTTAGTCTGCGAAATGTCTTTCAACGAACTGTTGTGCACCGAATTTAGATCATGTGTGATAGCTCAAGATACAGAATATGTTCCTGTTATAGAAACCCTTGGTTCTTTTACATGCCTGATGTAAAGCACCGATACATTGGACTAAGTTCTCAACCAAGAGACCCTTCAGTTTGTAAGTGGTGGAACAAGTTAACGAACCTATTATACATGGATTACCAGACCAGTGGATAACAACCACTCAAATGGTCTGCTCCAAGAGCAGTGGTTAGAAAAGAATAATTTGCAGGTAAATTAAAAGCTACTAAAACTTAGCTTACCTCTAGACTGACTGCCATTGTGCTGAATACTAGATTTATTTTGTAGTACAAAGTTTCTCCATTTTTGAGGAAGCACAATTTTTATACCCCCAAAACGAAGTTTAGGGGGGTATATAGGAGTCACCCGGTGGTTGGTCGGTCGGTTGGTCGGTCGGTCGGTCGGTCGGTCTGTTGCATTTTCCTTGTCCAGAGCATAACTTGAAAACTACTTGTTGGAATTCAATACAACTTCATACAATGATCAAGCACATTGAGAGGAAGTGCAGTGCACAAGAACTATAACTCCATCTTGACTAATTACAGAGTTATTGCCCTTTGTTAGTTTTCCTTGTCCGGAGCATAACTTGAAAACTACTGGTTGGAATTCAATACAACTTCATACAATGGTCAAGCACATTGAGAGGAAGTGCAGTGCACAAGAACTATAACTCCATTTTGACTAATTACAGAGTTATTGCCCTTTGTTACTTTTCCTTGTCCGGAGCATAACTTGAAAACTACTGGTTGGAATTAAATACAACTTCATACAATGGTCAAGCACATTGAGAGGAAGTGCAGTGCAGAAGAACCATAACTCCATCTTGACTAATTACAGAGTTATTGCCCTTTGTTGCTTTTCCTTGTCCGGAGCATAACTTGAAAACTACCTGTTGGAATTCAATACAATTTCATACAATGATGAAGCACAATGAGAGGAAGTGCAGTGTACAAGAACCATAACTCTATCTAGAGTATTTTCAGAGTTATTGCCCTTTGTTATTTTTTCTTCTCCAGAGCATTACTTGAAAACTACCTGTTGGAATTCAATATAACCTCATACAATGGTCAAGTACATTGAGAGGAAGTGCAGTGCACAAGAACCATAACTCCATCTTGACTCATTACAGAGTTATTGCCCTTTGTTACTTTTCCTTGTCCGGAGCATAACTTGAAAAGTACTAGTTGGAATTCAGTACAACTTCATACAATGGTCAAGCACAATGAGAGGAAGTGCAGTGCACAAGAACTATAACTCCATCTTGACTAATTACAGAGTTATTGCCCTTTGTTACTTTTCCTTGTCCGGAGCATTATTCGAAAACTTCTGGTTGGAATTCAATACAACTTCATACAATGGTCAAGCACAATGACAGGAAGTGCAGTGCACAAGAACTATAACTCTTTCTTGACTCATTTCAGAGTTATTGCCCTTTGTTACTTTTACTTGTCCGGAGCATTATTCGAAAACTATTGGTTGGAATTCAATACAACTTCACACAATGGTCAAGCACAATTAGAGGAAGTGCAGTGTACAAGAGCCATAACTCTATCTTGACAAATTACAGAGTTATTGCCAAGAACAATATCTCTTTTTAGTTTGTTTGCAAGGTATTCTGTTACTACGAACTTTCTCAGTTTATAAAGCAGTCTTTTGGGGGTATTAATCACATTTAGTGATAGCTCTAGTTTATATATGAATTATGTTCAATTGTAGACACAAGTAAAAGATGAAAAGACAGGTGACACAAAAGACAAAGTGACAGCGTTAATTGTTGAGAGAAGTTTTGGTGGTGTCACAAAGTAAGTCTGGAAGCTACTTCCTCTAATATGTAGGTTATAAAATAAGTTTTGTGTTTTTAGCTCACTCAAGTCACTGGCTGAGCTTTTAAGATCGATGAATGTCTGTTGTCTACCCTTTGTCCATTAGCACTAAAAATAGACAAATCTCAAAAACACAAAGCCAAGAGCTTCAATGTTTGGTATACAAGAGGGTCTAGTGGTCCTCTACAGAGTTTGTGCAAATCATGCCCCTAGGGTTGAAATTGGCCCAGTCCAGGCTTGTTTTGCATCTAGATACAGAGTTATAAAGAGAAATTAAAAAAAACAACTTTTTTACACAAGTCACAATAATAGATGTTTGGTGCATTGTCTATTTGATCTCTACAAAGTTTGTTCAAGTTATGCCCCTGTGGTTTAAATTGGCCCCAACCTATGGATTACATATAATTATGTAAATATTGCAAATTTTGGGGTCAAGGTTACAGTTCTAAAATAGAATCACTGTTACAAAAAATACAAAAACAGTTTATGGTCAAAAACTTTGATTGATATATCTAACAAATTTGAGTATAAAGCAGTGTATGAGTTCATATCTGGATATTTCTGTGGTGTTGTGGGCTATGTGACCTTTGTGTGAAGGACAAGGTACTCTGTGAGCAATATAGGATCTTTTGAATAAAATCTAAGTGAAAATCAAAAGATTTTGCTGATTTAAATAAGGATTACCAAAAAGGGGAAGCTGAAGCAAGATGCACAAAAAGTTCATATGAGATGTTTAGTTCAAATTAAATGTTTGTAATAGTTGTAACATTTAAGAAGTTTTTTTATAACAGTTAAAATGAAGAGACAAAAAATTGTTGTGGAATATAACAATTACTTCGATTTTATGCCTTCTATAATACCTCAACACAGATACAGCTCTTCTATATAAAGGCTTATTATAAGGTTGCAGTCAGAACAGTGTTTTCTGCAAACTAGTTTTCCCAGTGGAAGTCTTGCATAGCAGACACAGCTGTGAACATAGAAATAAAATATGGGGAGTGTTGAGGGATAATTATATGTTTACTAATATTTCAGTGGCCCACCAGAGAAGAAGATGGGCATTAAATGCTCCAACACAGCTGAAGTATACTTTGAAGATGTGAAAGTACCTGTAGAAAATGTCTTAGGAGGTATGGTTGGCATAGTTTTATAGCCAGAGAAAAGTTGTTTTTGTCCAGTAGTTCACTATTTCATACCCTAGTATTCCATGAAGACTACCCAAACATTGACCATACAGTCGTGTACTCTTTCTTGTTAAACATTTTACTTTGGCAGGTCAGTATAACAATACAATGGTGTCATTGTCTAAACTTTTATTGACAAGAGAAACATCAAAGACAGTATATTTTCTTTTTGGAGTTGATTTTAGATGAACTGGAGATATCATGAATTCTGGTAGTTGTATTGAAGTTGTCCTAAGTGTTATATGTTTGGTAGTTTTGATAACTGCTGATTAACTAGCAATGCATGGAGATGCTGTCTCGATTTAAAAAATGCTGATAAAATGTTTTTATGCCCCCAAAGAAAAATCACACTGTCTGTCCATCTGTGTGACTATCCTTACCTTTTTAGTGTTGGTGCTGTAATTTGGTCATGCATCTAAGGATTTTAAAATAACTTTGCACAAATGCTCAATACCTGAATATGACATGTCACGTGCAAGACCCACATCCCTACCTCAAAGGTTGTCACACTTAAAGTTTAAAGGTAATGGAATTCTTTTTGTGTCCAGACTGTAACTTTGTCATGCATTGAAGGATTTTAAAATAACTTGGCACAGCTGTTCAACACGTCAAGACGACGTGTAGCATGCAAGACCTACAGCTCTATCTCAAAGGTCAAGGTCACATTTTATAAGTAATGGAATCCTATATATATGCATACATTCATGTCCGGACTGTAAATTTGTCATGCATTATAGGATTTTTAAATAGTTTGGCACAGATGTTCAGCCCATTATGAGGACTTGTTGCGTGCAAGACCTGTGTCCCTACCTCGAAGGCCAAGGTCACACTCTTGTTTATACGGAATGGAATCCTATATATATGCACACATTTGTGTCCAGACAGTAACTTTGTCATGCATTGATTGAATTTAAAGTATTTAGTACAAATGTTCAGCACATTATGACAATGTGAAGCATATAACACCCATCACCCAACCTCAAAGGTCAAGGTCGCACTTAGAGTTAAAGTAGTGGAAGTGTAATGAGTACTTCCTGTTTAATGACCATTTTGAATACTTTTGATTTTATAGCTGTACCAATTTTGTACTATGGCGCAGTGGTTAGAGCATCTGCTTTCAGATCAAAAGGTCCTGAGTTCAATCCACGAAGGAGCCAAATTTTTTTTTCGTGATTTTATTGGCCTGGGTACTGAAAGTCCCCAAGGCCTAAGTTAGTATACCACATTTCAAACCCTGCAAGAATTTTAGCCGTGCTATGTGCGAATAACAACTGTAAACATGCGCTATGCGAAAGTAGTGCAAGACAGACCAGATCAATCTTCTGTTTGAATGCTGCATATGATAAGAACATGTTACAAATAAAAATAGTACATAAATCTTCAAACGACTGCAGGAAGGTATATAGCTTACGGGCTGCATTACACATTTTTTTCTGTTTTAGAAATTAATGCGCTGTTAGCTGATTACGGAAGATAATCATATGCATATCACGGAAAAGTACTGATATTTACGGAAATTTACGAAAACGTCATGAAGCTCGATATAAGAGTTTGTAGTTTGATTTTCAAATTTCCGATGTTATTTCATTGACAACTTTGTTATTCTACGAACGATTACATATATATTTACCTAAAAATAAATGTCTCTAAAAAAAGATATAATTTACGTACATTCCCGAGAAGGAACTAACGTGATCAAATTCACCCGCCATTTATCGAGGACGCTGCATGTCGAGGCCCAGTGAACGGTTTCACCGATTACAACTACAAGGTAACCCAGAATCATTTTTGGTTTTCTCTGTTATACACATTGTACAGTACTGTATTTATATTTCATTGCTGGTATTGCTTTGTTTATTTCTGTTTCAAGGTCTTGTCATTGGTACACAATAATTTTCGATCCACATCATCAGATCATATCGCTTGAAGTTGTACAAAGCGCAGATTGAATTATTTGTACTGGCTTAAATTAAACATTTTATAATGTTGACTATGTGATTATTTTTCATTTAACGTACATTTTATAATAAAACAAACTTCCCTGCCATCCATATATTTGTGAATCATTCATTCTGTCATATATTGAATTTCGTCCTCTGCATATTTCGACCCGCGCTTTAGGTAAGGTTCAGCGCAAAACATGTATGTCAAAAGTTGTTTTTCGGGGAGTTAACCTATAGCCCCCAGGCCTTCAGCGGTCACAGCGCTTTGATCTTTTTTAGTTATCAAATTGAAAAACATGAAAAATTATGCCATTTTACAAGATTTGAAAACTGTATCTTAATTTCCTTAATTTTATCAAGCTGTACAGTTACTTGAAAATTTAAAAATTGATTGTGCTCATTTTTAGCTCACCTGGCACAAAGTGCCAGAGTGAGCTATTAGGATCGCATTCCGTCCGGCGTCCGTCCGGCAACCATTTCCTTCAAACGACATCTCCTCTGAAACAACTGGGCTAATGTTGATGAGACTTTGCAGGGATGTTCCTTGCATGAAGCTCTATCAAAGTTGTTCAAAGAATTCCATTCCATGCAGAACTCTGGTTGCTATGGCAACAAATAGGAAAAACTTAAAAAATCTTCTTCTCTGAAACCACAAGGCCTAGAGCTTAGATATTTGGCATGTAGCATTGTCTAGTGGACCTCTACCAAGATTGTTCAAATTATGACCCCCAGGTTAAAATTGACCCCACGCGGGTGGTCACTTAGTTTTGCATAGGCTTTATATAGGAAAAACTTTAAAAATCTTCTTCTCTGAAACCACAAGGCCTAGAGCTTAGATATTTGGCATGTAGCATTGTCTAGTGGACCTCTAATAAGATTGTTCAAATTATGACCCCGGGGTCAAAATTGACCCCGCGTGGATGGTCACTTAGTTTTGCATAGGCTTTATATAGGAAAACTTTAAAATCTTCTTTTCTTTGAAACCGCAAGGCCTAGAGCTTAGATATTTGGTATGTAGCATTGTCTAGTGGACCTATACCAAGATTGTTCAAATTATGACCCTAGGGTCAAAATTGACGCTGTAGGGGGAGTCACTTAGTTTTACATATACTAATATAGGCCTTGCATGAAGCTCTATCAAAGTTGTTCAAAGAATTCCATTCCATGCAGAACTCTGGTTGCTATGGCAACAAATAGGAAAAACTTAAAAAATCTTCTTCTCTGAAACTACAAGGCCTAGAGCTTAGATATTTGGCATGAAGCATTTGCTAGTGGACTTGTACCAAGATTGTTCAAATAATGACCCCCGGGTCTAAATTGACCCCGCACAGGGGGTCACTTAGTTTTACATAGGCTTATATAGGGAAAACTTTAAAAAATCTTCTTCTCTGAAACCACAAAGCCTAGAGCTTAGATATTTGGCATGTAGCATTTGCTAGTGGACCTGTAGCAAGATTGTTCAAATCATGATCCCCGGGCCAAATTGATCCCGACCTGGGGGGTCACTTGGTTTTGCATAGGCTTATATAGGAAAAACTTTAAAAATCTTCTCTGAAACCACAAGGCCTAGAGATAAGATATTTGGCATGTAAAAATGCCTATTGGACTTCTACCAAGATTGTTCAAATTATGACCCCCAGGTCAGAATTAACCCTTCCCGGGAGGGGGTGGGTAGGAGGAAGGTGACTTGATTTCACATAGGCTGGTATAGGGAAAACTTAAAAAAACAAGAAGGCCGACGGGCAGAGAATAGTTATTTGGAATGTTACTTAGCATTGTGTAGTGGACCTCTACGAATTATGTTAGAATCTTGACCCCTTGTGTTATAGCCAATGGTAGTCAGGTGAGCGATATAGGGCCATTATGGCCCTCTTGTTAAAAGTTCAATATCTCAAAAAGTAGACGGTGAAACATTTTCATTTTTTCTTATATTTCAGTTCATTTACTATTTATAAAAGTTTTATAATCAACAATGATGCCCCAACTCCGAATCTTTTGCTACATTCATGTATATTTACATGTGTGATATGTCTCGGGGCAAAAATAGGCAAATTGTATACACTAGTTTTTGGCATTATTGCATACTTTTTGTAACGCATGTTAAGCTTGTAGAATTATAATACATGTTTTGTCATTTTACATTGCCTGTAATACTTTTGGAACTTAGAACAAAATAAATGTAAATAGATACTTGCAAACATACTTATTTGAACTTTGAGGGTACTTTTAAATATGGTCAGTATTTCTTAAGTGGGGGTAGGGAAACAAAAAAAACGAAATAAATTTTTAATTAAATGGTGAAATGTCTTTAAATTTTGCACACTAGTCGGTTAACAGATGTAGATTATAAAAATATTATATTTTATGTGTTTTTGAATAGTGTCCATTAGACCCCGACTACCTTAAAAAGTAATGGAATCCTGTATGCATGGTAACTCTGTCATGCATGGAAGGATTTTGAAATTACATTGCACAATTGTTAAACACATGGAGAGGACTCAGACTTTGAGACACCTCTTTCGGGGACATTCGTCATTTGTGATGGACAGCTCTTGTTTCTTTTTTAGGATGGATGAATGTCGGTTGTCCTTTAACATTTTGCTTCAAACGAACACCTCCATTGAAACCACTGGGCCAATGTTGATGAAACTTTGCAGGGATGTTCCTTGCATGAAGCTCTACCAAAATTGTTCAAAGAATTCCATTCCATGCAAAACTCTGGTTGCTATGGCAAAAGTATGAAAAATCTTATCAGAAACCACAAGGCCTAGAGCTTAGATATTGGCATGTAGCATTGTCTAGTGGACGTCTACCAAAAGTGTTCAAATAATGAGCCCTGGGTTAAATTGACCGCGCCCGAGGGGTCACTTGGTTTTACATAGGCTATATAGGAAAAACTTTAAAATCTTCTTCTCTGAAACCGAAGGGCCTAGAGCTTAGATATTTAGCATGTAGCATTGCCTAGTAGACCTCTTCAAAGTTTGTTCAAATTATGCCCATGGGGTCAATATTGCCCCCCCCACCGCCCCCCACAGGGAGTCACTTGTTTTACAGAGACGTTTATTATAATAAATATATTTAATATTGTCTTATGGTCTTGCACCTTCTTTGTTCAAACCATGCCTCTGGGGTCAAAATTGACCACACCGACCAGGCAAGTGCACTTGTACACAGGTGAGCGATATAGGGCCATGATGACCAATTGTTTATGTTGTTGTCAAGGAGAAGATCATTTAGAATAGTTGAATAGACTGCTGCAAGTTGATAGAATTATTCACCTTGTGTTATATGGCTCTTTCATACATGTATTTAGTGCATGTACTATATGTTTTTAGGATTAGGAGGTGGATTTAAGGTGGCCATGAATATCCTCAACAATGGTAGGTTTGGTATGGTTGCAGCTCTCTCAGGGACCATGAAGTACTGTATACAGAAAGCTGTTGACCATGCTGCTTCCAGGGTACAGTTTGGCAGTCAGATACACACATTTGGGACCATTCAGGAAAAAATAGCAAATATGGCTATCAAACATTATGTAGCTGAGGTGAGTGATTTATTCCCAGCTAAGCATGAATTTATCAAGGTGACCTATAAGATGACTTGCTCGAGAAGTCTATCATCTATTTTTTTATAGGTATACAGTTAACTCTACTTAATGATATTCAGGGGACCAAATTATTATGTTGCAATATCAGGATATATTAAGAAAGGGAGGACCCACTACAGCTGGAAGTGACGTTACTGTAGACAGATGTAAAGTATCTTTTGTTTCAATGCCAAAAGTGTTCTTTTTCAACTTGGTGTATCCATTGTTAAAAATTGTGAGCAACAATAAAACTCCTGAAACTAGTACGAGTTTTAAATATTACAAGTAATGTGAGCACAGAATCTTAACTGACGTGTGTAATCATATTGAATACTAGTAATGATTAACTCTCTGGAATATTGACAGGTGATAGTTTCAGGGATGGTGTCATCGTAATTGATACATTGATCAAATATATTTTGCCAAGTGATCGACATTAATCAAAACCACTTTCGATTACAGACCTGAAATTTGATGTTATCAACGATTACATTTGCAATTACATTGATATTTTGAAGTCATTTTTAGCTCGACTATTCGAAGAATAAGGAGACTATTGCACTCGCCCCGGCGTCGGCGTCTGCGTTGGTTAAAGTTTTTCATAAAGTCAAATATCTTGAATACTATCAAAGGTATTGACTTGAAACTCAAACTATATGTTTACCATCAACATCAACACATGAGGAAACAATCCCCATAACTCTGTTTTGACTTTTGACAGATTTATGCCCCTTTTTTACTTAGAATTTTTGGTTAAAGTTTTTTATAAATTCAAATATCTTGAATACTATCACAGGTATTGACTTGAAACTCAAATTATGTGTCTACCATCAACATCTTCACCTGAAGAAACAATCCCCATTACTCTGTTTAGATTTTTGACAGATTTATACCCCTTTTTAACTTAGATTTTTGGTTATTTTTTTTTATAAATTCAAATAACTTGAATACTATCAAAGGTATTGACTTGAAACTCAAATTATGTGTCTACCATCAACATCTTCACCTGAAGAAACAATTCCCATTACTCTGTTTTGATTTTTGACAGATTTATGCCCCTTTTTAACTTAGATTTTTGGTTAATTTTTTTTATAAATTCAAACATCTTGAATACTATCAAAGGTATTGACTTGAAACTCAAATTATGTGTCCACCATCAACATCTTCACCTGAAGAAACAATCCCCATAACTCTGTTTTGATTTTTGTTAGATTTATGCCCCTTTTTAACTTAGAATTTTAGTTAAATATTTTTATGAAGTAAAATATCTTGAATACTATCAAACGTATTGACTTGAAACTTAAAATAAATGTTTACTATCAACATCTTCACCAATGTCTTTGATTTTTGGCATATTTGTGCCCCTTTTTAACTTAGAATTTTGTCACAGTTTTTACCAGATTATTATTAGAAATACTCGAAATAGCTTACTTTTGAAATGTCATAGAATAATTATGCAGCATGCATTGGTCATGCTTTTTAAATTTTAAACATATCAATTTTGAAACGTTACAAAGTTATTCATGATCAAATATACAAGGTCATGTATTTTTTTGAAATTACCCCTTAGAAAAACGTGCTGTATTTTATCGTAAAATAAAATACAGACTTTTTCCCTATATGTTTATATAGGAAAAGCAGGCGCTTGTGTTAGAATTGGAAATAAATATTGTTTAAACAAAATAAAAAACAAACAAAAGACTTTATTTACATAGTATTAAAAAGTGAAAATATTTCTACTGTATGATTCTATATTTGTGATTGTACATAATGCTGTAAAGGAAAGTTCGCAGTTTGATATAAGTTTTTAATTATACCCCCACAAAACGAAGTTTGGGGGGGGGTATATAGGAGTGAGCTTGTCGGTTTGACGGTTTGTTGGTTTGTCGGTCGGTCTGTTACTTTTCATGGTTTCCGGATGATAACTCATGAACGACTTTACCCTTTTGAATAATTTTTGGTACACACGTGCAACTTCATGAAATACAGGTCAAGTTCAACTTTGGGGTCAGTAGGTCAAAGGTCAAGGTCACAGTGACTCTGAACTGTAAAACAGTTTCCGGATGATAACTCATGAAAGGCTTGACCGATTTAAATAATTTTTGGTACACACGTGCAAGTTTATGAAATACAGGTCAAGTTTGACTTTGGGGTCATAGGTCAAAGGTCAAGGTCACAGTGACTCTGAACTTTAAAACAGTTTCGGGATCATAACTTATGAAAGGCTTGACCGATTTAAATAATTTTTGGTACACATGTGCAACTTTATGAAATACAGGTCAAGTTCGACTTTGGGGTCAGTAGGTCAAAGGTCAAGGTCACAGTGACTCTGAACTGTAAAACAGTTTCCGGATGATAACTCATGAAAGGCTTGACTGATTTAAATAATTTTCAGTACACAGCTGTAACATCGTGGAATACAGGTCAAGTTCGACTTTGGGGTCAGTAGGTCAAAGGTCAAGGTCACAGTGAGCCTGAACAGTAAAATGGTTTACAGTAAAACCGTTTACTTGGAACATTTGAATGGTTTCTATTTCTTACGCTTGTCCAGGCGCTTTCTTTTAAACAAATTACTTTAGGGTCAGTAGGTCAAAGGTCATAATGTATAATAACTCAACTCTATGTCCTTGTGGCCATTCCTTTCTTATGGTTGCCATACTTCTGTGACAAAGCTGTATTGTGGGGGTATAATTCGTCACTCTTGTGACAGTTCTAGTTTATTTAAAAGTAAGATTATCATGATTACTTTAGCCAAAGTAATGGAAAGTATTTGATTACACAGCCAAATGAAAGTAATCGATTAATAATCGCTTACATGAAATTGACCCATGTTATCGATTAATAATTGATTACACATGACAGTAATCGATCACCATGTCTGGATAGTTTACTCAACAACCAAAGAACTTTTGCTGGTGCAATCTGATCAAGCAAAGGTGTTGAACGCTTGCCAATACAGTGATTATTGTATTAAAGGATAGAAAATTGACCAGGGGACCAAAATAGTGTTTCCTTATACCCAGGTCCATCCAATATCTTATAAAGCGGAGTGTGTTTAATTGAATTTAATATGGAAATTTATTATATACCTATAAATATTCTGCCAAAAATACAGCCTATATTCAACCATCAAATACGGCCTGACAGAAAAAAATTCCGTATTGTATGTACGTGCAATACAAATAGCGCGGCAAATTTGTAAGAATGTATTCAATTGGCCCTCAAATGCACATGACGTTAATAACGTCGCTTTTGACTGGGTCGTCACTATTGTTTATACGATGACGTCAATAAATTTACGTCGCACACTACGTATATTTCGCGCTAAAAAGGGTTTTTCTTCAATTTTACGCTTAGCATGTCATTTTAATTTAGTTTATCACACAGACAAGTGTCAAATGGTATATAATAAAAGGGTTATTAGTATAGTAAAGTGATCCATAAGCCAGATTGGCTCTCATCGAGATCGGATCAAACTCGTGCTACGCACTCGTATGATCCAACGCACTACTCAAGCAAATCCGGCATGCTGGATCACGTTACTATACTAATAACCCTATTGTATTGACCTCACAAATTGCATCATTACATCCAATATATTGTTACAAGTGTAGTTTACTGCACATTATCAAAAATTCCATTCTGGAGATTGCATTCCTGAGCACTCTGACCAAAGTTGGACAGTGAGCTAGCTTGGCTCAGTGTATCCAGAGTTTTTTCCAAAGATTTAGTATAAAGCTTTATTATATATCTATAATTATTTTGCCAAAAATACAGCCTATATTCAACCATCAAATACGGCCTGACAGAAAAAAATTCCGTATTGTATGTACGTGGAATACAAATAGCGCGGCAAAATTTGTAAGAGTGCATTCAATTGGCTCTAAAATGCACATGACGTTAATAACGTCGCTTTTGACTGGGTCGTTACTATTTGTTTATACGATGATGTCAATAAAATGGCGTCGCATACTTCACATATTTCGCGCTAAAAAGGGTTTTTCTTCAATTTTATGCTTAGAATATCATTTTAATTTAGTTTATTCGTGCAGACAAGTGTCAAAAGGTATATAATAAAAGGGTTATTAGTATAGTAATGTGATCCATAAGCCGGATTGGCTCTCGTCGAGGTCGGATCAAACTCGTGCTACGCACTCGTATGATCCGACACACGACTCGAGCAAATCTGGCATGCTGGATCACGCTACTATACTAATAACCCTATTATATTTGACCCTGCTTTAATAAATATTTAGATCTTGATGGAAAACTTGTGTAAACAAAAACTCCTTTTAAAAAATACTTTATTGAAACAGTTCATTGCTTCACACCTGAAATAAAATGTAGCAAGGTAGCAGAAACTTTTATATAGAGTTAAGAAAATGTTGCGCAAGAATGTTATGGAAACAAACATTTGATGACTACACATATAGACAGCAAGAAGGACAGACTCAGTAGTTGTAATCATGCTTTCCACCCATGTCTTGAACTATTTTGTAAAATATGAACATGCTTTATTTTTATTTCAGTCAATGGCATACTTGATATCAGCAAATATGGACCAGGGTTTTAAAGATTTCCAAATAGAAGCAGCCATTGGAAAGATATATGCATCAGTAAGATCTTTTAATTGAAAATTGATCTTGCTAGTAAGACAGATTCATTAATAAGACCACTTTTTACTGGTCACAGGGATGTTCTCAATACAAGAACTTACCTGTAATACTAAATGTCCTAAATTCCAGATTTGTATAGAAAAACGTTTTTGAGATAGTTTCAAAAACATTTATTACTAAAAAAAGGTTATTCAAATAATCACATCTTTTTTAGTCTTCAACTGATATTAATTTCAGGAAATACCTTTTATGAGTGATAGTTATTTATAACAGATAAAAAGACTTTTTGAAATGCCTTAAACTGGAATTAAATGTAACACTCATCATTTATGTTTTTAATGAATTAAGTAAGTTAAAGCTTACATACACAGAAAAAAATTCAAACACTTAAATGGTTTTACTCCTGTGTTAAAAGCAGAGATTTGTTTTAGCGAAGTGTTACTGTATTTACAGGAAGGAGCCTGGTATTGTGCCGATGAGGGTATACAGATCTTAGGAGGAATGGGATTCATGAGGGTATTGTTGAAAATTTGTAACACAGTCTGTTTATTGTAGACCTTGCATAACAATTACAGTTTTCATCCAACATGGAAAGATGTTTTCAAGGAAAAACAGATCATTAAGTTCTTACCATGCAGCCAGTTTTTGTGTTACCAGCCTGCAATAAATTCATGTCCGAAACTATTTCAAATACAGTAAAAACCCGCTTTACAACCAGTCCAAAATTAAGACCACTCCACTTTTACGGGCTTTCTTTGAAAGAACAGATTATTTATCTTGTAGTTTATTGGTCAGGAACCTCGAAAATATGACCACTCCCCCTATTCGGTATTACGACCACTTTCTGTAGTGAAAGTTGTGGCAAAAATCAAAAGCAGCTGAAAAATTCAGCATTAGAAACATTCCATTAATTCAGGAGTGTGATACACAATCAGCATGGTATATTAATAAGGCCACCCTACTAATATGCGGAACTAAAAGAAGTGGAATTTCCTGGAAAAGTAATGATTTTTGTTCAAAGTTGTCTGCAGTCTACATGGATGAAAATAAAAATCTCATATACAATACTTCTAACCATGGATATATCTATGGTTGAATTTTTGAAAAAGAAAGATCATTAGTTGACATGTGTCTGTAGAAAGAGCTCTTAGAATAAAATCTTGCATTTTCCAACAACTTAGAAATGTATATGAAGTAATGTTCTACAGGACAGAACTGTTCAGTATCACACTGGAAATGTTCTACCAAAAAGAAAGGTGTTTAAGCATTTAGAGTTTAACATACAATAATTTGAGGTTGTTGTCTAATGATTTCATCAAAGTTGTTGACAGATAATCAACTGATCAGTGATACTAGTGTCTGGTTATTACTTTCCAGTATTACTTTCCGGCGCTATGAAATATATGCATATGAAATAAGGATAACTAGGCTCGGTATACATGTACTGTATAAGTACTTGTTTTAACGGGGTTTTAATTTTGGCTATATTGATGGTTGAATGTGCCAAATCTAAACACCGTCAATATAAATCACCGCTGTTATAAACCACCACCAATCATTGAATAATGTTGAACCGTAAAACTTTGAAACTTTTTTAATCAGTTTTTAATGGTAACCAAAGTGGTATAAAAATGTGCCGTGGATTTGCAATTAAAATCATACACTAGTAGAAGCTTCCCTTGTTTAAATGTTTTGCATTTTATGTCAAGGTTTTATTTTGGCTGCTGATGTGATTTGCGCCAATTTAAGACACCGTCGATTCAAAACACTTAAAAAACACCAATATTTGGCACCACAGAAATAAAGTGCCATAAAGTACCTGTTATAGATTAGCTGTTACTCAGCTGTACAAGTGGTTTGTGTTTTTTTTTCAGGATTGTGGTATTGAGAGAGTGATGAGAGATTTGAGAATATTCCGTATATTTGAGGGAACCAATGATATCCTTCGTCTGTTTATTGCCTTGACAGGCATGCAGTATGCTGGTGCTCATCTTAAGGAAATACAAAAAGCCATGAAAAATCCAATGGCAAACTTTGGAACAGTAGCAAGCTTTGGCTCCAAGATGCTTGTCAGGTAACAAAATTATCTAAGCATTTCTCAAGTTCAATTGTTATACCTTTGTCAAACCAAGTTCGATACTTGTATATAGGCATCACCAGACAATCTGTTGGAAAGGGTTAGTGGTGCTATTTCCCAGAAATGCAAGACCTGTAATGAAATTGGGTACAAAAATCACATTAAAGTCAAGTTGGGTGAGACAATTCCTTGTTTATCCATTGCTTTAGTTGCTGCAGAGTTATCATTCCCCAACCAATAAAAGATTTTTTGGGGACTATAAGTTTGCTTTGGATCAATAGAATATTGCAATAAATTTTAAGCTCTTAATAGAGGATGGTGAAACAAGTTTCTGAAAATATTTTAAATGTCTTCTAGACTACGGTTCTTTTGTTTCTTATAATAAACGGTGTTAGAAGTAAAACATGTTGTGAGCTGAAACTTGGCTTAGCCTAGAAATATTGTTATAAGCATGGGGCCAGTTCTTTGTGTCCAGGCTGTAGCCTTTACACATCAACCATATTAAGGGATTTTTTGTGTGTGTGAAATGTTCGCTGTTATATCTAAAACTTTGGTAGGTGTATTTTGAGGCGTATAGTTTTTGCCATCTAACATTACAACTCTCATTTACTTTATCCGTTAGCAGAAGCACTTGTTTTTCTTCAGGTTTTAATTTATGCAATATAGACATTTTTTATATGTATATAGGTAACTTATAAAAGTTTAAAGTGTGCACATTAAGACTACATGTCACCTACAAGACCCACATCCCTATCTCGGAGGTCAGTGTCGAACTTAGAATTGAAAGGTAATGGACCCTGCAGGGTTCTCTGCATAAATAATTTAAAGAGTAGGGGCATTTTATGGGGGTGGGTACGGGAGAGCAATTTTTAGCTCGACTTTTCGAAGTAAAGGGGAGCTATCCTACTCACCTCGGCGTTGGTGTCACACCTCGGTAAAGTTTTTCGTACCACCCCACTTTATTTCAAAACTATTAGAGGTATGGCTTTGAAACTTACCATAATTGTTTACAATCATAACCTCCATGTGCTTTTCAGAAAAATAGGTGTCAGTACAGGAAGTGTAACTCTTCACAGCCACCCAGCTGTACATCCACAACTTAGTTCTGCTGCTAAACAGGTAATATATATTTATGTAACACATTTGGTACAGGACACTGCATAGTGCAATAATAAATAACTTTTACCCTTGTTCTTGCATCTTTTTTACCCCCACACTGAAGGTAGTAAAATTTAGTTTTGATATTGTATGTCTGCCTGTCTTTCTGCCATTTTTTCAAATGATATCTCTTCTGAAACCATAGTACTAGTGTTGATGAAAATTGACAAGGATGTTCCAAGACTGGCATCAGTCGTTAGAGTCATTACCTCGTCTTTTCTGGACATTTTACAACATCTTCACAATTTCTCCTTCCCTTGACTCTAACGACTGGACAAATGCGATCAGAACCGGGCAGAATTGTGCCTGGTTTTATAATTGCCATGAAATAAGGAATCATTGAAGAAGTGCTCATGATATAATGTGACCCTCGATTGACTTCTATAGCCATTTATCATGTGTTAGATAACACAGAGGGGAACCCTTTCATCTGGTCATGAAACAGAAATATCTTTACAACCTGACATGTACTTAGAAGTATTTAGAGAAAGATAAAGCTGACCAGTATATTTATACGCAGATAATAAATAGGTTCTAAGCAATATTTGTCATAAATGTATAATTGAGCAAATTATGAATTTTAGTTGAATAATATGTTGGAAACAATTGCATATGGTTTACAAAAAATTAAATACGCAAATATTGCTGAAAATCAGAAAAAAAGTTGTAGAGGGATATTCATCTGGAAAAGATATGTTTTTCTGTGCTCGAACAGGAAGCGGAAAGTCTTTAACATTTGAAATCACACTTTTTGCAAATCCGTCTGAGTTACTTATTGTAATGCACAACAGTTTTTCAGTAAGTAAACAGTGTGAAGATTTTACACCCTTTTGGAAAAGTCGCAGTCTATTAATATGTGTACTTTTGATGAATACAGTTGTCTTTGTAGTAGGTGTCAGCTGATCGCTAAAACTGTTTTGTTATTGTTTTGAATTTCATTTTTCTATATTTTAAAACACTGTTTTCTTGAATAACACTATAGAGAATAATGTAGATTTCTATTACAAATAATCCCCGTGTGATATATACCTTATAAAAATGCTATGCCTGCTGATCTCTAAAATAAAATGTGCTACCCAAAACTTCAACTGAGAATTTAGTTATAATCATCTTTTCCGTACTTCAACATCTGGTCAGATATTTCAAGGCTCATTTGTCTTCTTGTGGTCAGTGCTACTTGAGCATAAATTTCTTGCCAAGAAAGCAATAAAATTTCTTTACTGTTAAACCACTGATGTGTTTCCCCTTGGATTAGGTAACCAAGAATTGCATTTGATAAGTCTGTTGAGATGAGCTTTGATTGAGACAAATTTTTGATAGAGATATTTTTCTTAAAAGAAAATAAGACTTCGACAGAAAAAACACCTCAATCTCAACAGACTATTATAAGTCTAGGATGTTCCTAGTATAATGGTGTCCTACCAAATGTTTAAAGTCCTGGGATCTTTTTTAATTTACTGACAACGTAAAATAAATTTACTGACAGGATAATGATAGAACCCTGTTCTATTCACTCTAAAACAATGTTGACATACGCCTTTCTTTCATATTCAAGTCGTTTTCATCATGAGCAATAGTTGTCAAAAAACCTTTCTTATTTTTGCAATATCATTGAAACAAAATACAGCACTATATTTCTAACATGTACTTTTCATTCAAAAAGCAAATTTATAAATATTTTTGGTACAAATAAAGGTAATTTCTGCTGGTAAGACATCTTTCTGTGAATAATTAGAGCTATTTGTAATTGTGGTCCTGGGACTTTAAATAGAATTCCATTCTATGCTGAATTGGTAAAGGAATAATCTGAAAAAATGTTCTTGCCCAAAACTTCATGTAGCATTGTTTTGTAGTCCCTCGCCAAGCTTCTCCAAATTATGCCCTTGTGGTCAAAATTAGCCTGTCCTTGTGGTAACATGATCTTTTTGTCCAAAACTGCAAATGTCGTTATAGCTCTCTTTTTGGTACACCTTGGCACAAAGTGCTCAAGGTGAGCTATTGTGATTGCTTGATGTCTGCTGTTTATCTGGTTCTCATCACTTAAATTTTGCTAACACTCTACGACATTTGACCTCCAATGGAAATTAGTCAGAATGTTTTTCTTAATGACAACTGTGTCAGGTTGTAATCTGCATCACCTGGATCAAAAACAAGGTTTCCAAGGAAAACCTTGTTAACTCTTTAGAGGTCATACTGGACCTCCAATTTTAGTGAATATTAGTCAGAATGTTTGTCTCAATGATCATTATGCCAAGTTTAGAACAGAGTCACATGTGGTCAAAAACTAGGTCACAAGGTAAAATCAAAGGAAAACCTTGTTTACACTCTAAAAGGCCAGATTTAATACTCCAAATGGTCAGATGTTTGTTTTAGTGAGCTATTGTGATTGCCTGGTGTCTGCCATCTGTCTGTCTGTCCACACTTTACCTTGTGTAAGCAATAGAGGTTGCATTTTTCACTGGATCTTCATGAAACTTGGTCAGAATGACTACCTTTATGACATCACAGTTGAGTTCGAACATGGGTCATCTGGGGCCAAAAACTAGGTCACGAGATCAAATTATAGAAAAATCTTGTGTATGCAATATAGGTTGCATTTTTCATTTGATTTTCATGAAACTTGGTCAGTATGATTGCCATGATGAAATCTAGTTTGAGTTCGAACATGGGTCATCTAGGGTCAAAAACTAGGTCACCCAGTCAAATCATAGAAAAACCTTGTGTATGCAAAAGAGGTTGCATTTTTAGACTAGAGTGAGCTACTAGGATCGCATTCTGTCCGGTGTCCGTCGGTCCACCATTTCCTTCAAACAACATCTCCTCTGATACCACTTGGCAAATATTGATGAAACTTTGCAGGGATGTTTCTTGCATGAGGCTGTATCAAAGTTGTTCAAGGAATTCCATTCCATGCAGAACTCTGGTTGCTATTTCTTGCATGAGGCTCTATCAAAGTTGTCCAAGGAATTCCATTCCATGCAGAACTCTGGTTGCTATGGCAACAAATAGGAAAAATCTTTTTCTCTGAAACCACAAGGCCTAGAGCTTAGATATGTAGCATGTGGCATTGTGTATAGGACCTCTACCAAGATTGTTCAAATTATGACCCCCAGGTCAAAATTGACCCTTCCCCAGGGGTCACTTGGTTTTACAAAGGCTTATTTTTTTATGGTAAAAACTTTAAAAATCTTCTTCTCCGAAACCACAAGACCTAAAGATTAGATATTTGCCATGTAGTAATGCCTAGTGGACCTCTACCTAGATTGTTCAAATTATGACCCCCAGGTCAAAGTTGACACATACAGGGGGTCACTTGATTTTACATAGACTTATACAGGAAAAACTTTAAAAATCTTCTTCTGAAATGTAGCATGTAGCATTGCCTAGCAGACTTCTTCAAAGCTTCTTGGGTCTAAATCGACCACACCCATCAGGCAAGTGAACCTGTATTCAAGTGAGCAATATGGGGCCATCATGGCCCTCTTGTTCCTTGTATTTTCCTGAAACTTGGTCAGTATGATTGCCTTTATGAAACTTAGGTTGAGTTTGAACATGGGTCATCTCGGGTCAAAACAAGGTCACAGGGTCAGATCATAGAAAAACCTTGTGTATGCTATAGAAGTTGCATTTTTCAATGGACCTTCATTAAACTTGGTCAGTATAATTGCCTTGATAAAACCTAGGTCGAGTTTAAACATGAGTCATCTTGGTATAAAACAATTTCACAGGGTCAAATCATAGTTACCTTGTGTATGCTATAGAGGTTGCATTTTTCATTGGATTTTCATAGAACTTGGTCAGTATAATTTCCTTGATAAAATGTAGGTGGAGTTCAAACATGGGTCATCTGGGGTCAAAAACTAGGTTACCCAGTCAAATTATAGAAAAACCTTGTGTATGCAATAGAGGTTGCATTTTTAGCTCGACTATTTGAAGAATAAGGAGGCTATTGCACTCGCCCCGGCGTTGGTGTCGGCGTCGGCGTCTGCGTTGGTTAAAGTTTTTTATGAAGTCAAATATCTTGAATACTATCAAAGGTATTGACTTGAAACTCAAACTATATGTTTACCATCAACATCTACACCTGAGGAAACAATCCCCATAACTCTGTTTTGATTTTTGACAGATTTATGCCCCTTTTTAACTTAGAATTTTTGGTTAAAGTTTTTTATAATTTCAAATATCTTGAATACTATCAAACGTGTTGACTTGAAACTCAAAGAATGTGTTTACCATCAACATCTACACCTGAGGAAACAATCCCCATAACTCTGTTTTGATTTTTGACAGATTTATGCCCCTTTTTAACTTAGAATTTTTGGTTAAAGTTTTATTCAAATATCTTGAATACTATCAAACGTATTGGCTTGAAACTCAAAGTATGTGTCCACCATCAACATCTACACCTGAGGAAACAATTCCCATAACTCTGTTTTGATTTTTGACAGATTTATGCCCCTTTTTAACTTAGAATTTTTGGTAAAAGTTTTTGTAAATTTAAATATCTTGAATACTATCAAAGGTATTGACTTGAAACTCAAAGTATGTGTCTACCATCAACATCTACACCTGAGGAAACAATTCCCATAACTCTGTTTTGATTTTTGACAGATTTATGCCCCTTTTTAACTTAGAATTTTTGGTAAAAGATTTTATAAAGTCAAATATCTTGAATACTATATAAGGTATTGACTTGAAACTCAAAATATATGTTTACCATCAACATCTACACTTGAGGAAACAATCCCGATAACTCTGTTTTGATTTTTGACAGATTTATATCCCTTTTTAACTTAGAATTTTTGGTAAAAGATTTTATAAAGTCAAATATCTTGAATACTATCAAACGTATTGACTTGAAACTCAAAGTATGTGTCAACCATCAACATCTACACCTGAGGAAACAATCCCCATAACTCTGTTTTGATTTTTGATAGATTTGTGTCCCTTTTTAACTTTGAATTTTTTGTTAAAGATAGAATACTATCGAACGTATTGACTTGAAACTTAAAATGTATATTTACTGTCAACATCTTCACCAATGTTTTTGATTTTTGACATATTTATGACCTTTTTAACTTAGAATTTTGTCACAGTTTTTACCATACTAATATGGAAATACTCAAAATGGCTTTCTTTTGAAATGTCATAGAATAATTATGCAGCATGTAGCGGTCATGCTTTTTTAATTCTATACATATCAATTTTGAAAAGTTACAAAATTATTCATGATCAAATACAGCTCTTGTTTATTTGATATTCATGAAACTTGGTCAGTATGATTGCCTTGATGAAATCTAGTTCAGTTGGAACATGGGTCATCTAGGTCAAAAACTAGGTCACAGAGTCAAATCGTAGAAAAACCTTGTGTATGCTATAGAGGTTGCATTTTCATTGGACCGTCATAAAACTTGTTCAGTATGTTTGCCTTGATAAAATCTAGGTTGAGTTTGAACATGGGTCATCTAGGGTGAAAAACTATGTCACGGGATAAAATTTTAGAAAAAACATGTTTATGCATTTTTCATGCTATCTTCATGAAACTTTGTAAGTATGATTGTCTTGATGACATTTAGGTCGAGTTTGAATATGGGTAATCTGAGGTCAAAAGCTAGGTCACCTGGTTAGAAATCATGTGTACGCTATACAGGTAACATTTACATCCCAATCATCATGTAAATTGGTCAAAAGGTTTGCCTTGTCAAGGTCAAACAGAATGTTTGTGTTTTTGATATATAGTTTAGAGGCAAAGTTTGGTCACATATTGTCATAAGTCGCAGGTGAGCGATATAGGGCCATCTTGGTCCTCTTGTTTTGATTTTGAGGTCAAATTTGAATCTGGATCACCTTGGGTCAAAAACTAATGTGACCATGGCAAATGTAAGAAAAAGCTTGTGAACATTGTAGATGCCACATTTGACCCTTAATCATCAAGGGAATTGGTCAGAATGTTTGTCTCAATGATCTCTATGCCTCTTTTGTTTCTTAGTCACAAGGGGTCAAAACTAGTTCACAAGGTCAAATCAAAGGAAAACCTAGGCCATATTTGATACTAAATCTGCATTGAAGCTCTTCAGAATGTTTGTCTTTATGATTTCTAGGTCAAGTTCGAATCTCGGTCACCTGATGTCAAAAAACTAGGTCACCCTTGCAAATCAAAGACAAATCTCATGGATGCAGTAGAGGCCACATTTTGCATTCAGTCATCATAAAAACTTGATCAGAATAATTGTGTTGATAATTTCTAGAAAGAATTTGAATCTGGGTCCACTGGAGCTAAAAATTAGGTCTCTGTGGCAAATCAAAATAAATCTTTGTGAACATGATAGAGGCCACATTTTTATGCCCTAAAAGGGTGGCATATTAAAATCACACTGTCCATCCGTTCATTCGTCTGTGCGTCCGCCCTTACATTCTTCCGCGTCTGGACTGTAACTTTGTCATGCATTGAAGGATTTTAAAAAAACTTGGCACAAAGGTTCAGCACATCAAGACGCGTGTCCCATGCAATATCCATGTCCCTTCCTCAAGGTCAAGGTCACACTTAGAATTTGAAGGTAATGGAATCCTGTATTTATGCACACATTCGTGTCTGGAATGTGACTTTGTCATGCATTGAAAGATTTTGTAATAGCTTGGCACAAATGTTCAGCACATAAAGATGATGTGTCTCTTACAAGACCCACATCCCTACCTCAATGGTCAAGGTCACACTTGAGTTTGAAGGTAATGGAATCCTGTATATATGCACACATTCATGTCGGGACTGTAACTTTGTCATGCATTGATTGATTTTAAAATAACTTTGCACAAGTTTTAAGCACAGCAAGACAATGTGTCACGTGCAAGACTCACGTCACTACCTTAAAGGTTAAGGTCATACTTATGGGTTGAAGGTAATGGAATCCTGTTTACATTTTAATCGTGTCCGAACTACAACTTTGTCATGCATTGATTGATTTTAAAATAACTTTGCACAAATGTTTAACACACCAAGCTGATGTGTTGCATGCATAAACCACGTCCCTACCTCAAAGGTCAAGGTCACACTAAGAGTTTATAGGTAATGGAATCCTGTATTTATGCATACATTTGTGTCATGACTGTCACTTTGTCTTGCATCGATTGATTTTGAAATTACTTAGCACAAGTGTTCAGCACATCAAGACAATATGTCACGTGCAAGAACCATGTCCCTACCTTAAAGGTCAAGGTCACACTTTAAGTTTAAAAGTAATGGAATACTGTATTCATGGTAATTATGTCATGCATGAAAGGATTTTAAAATTACATGGCACAACAGCTGTTGAGCACATGGAGAGGACATATGAGATGCCTCTTTTATGGGCATTTGTCACTTGTGAAGGACAGCTCTTCTTCATTCAGTCATCATGAAAATATTCCCCACCCGCCATTTGATTTAAATCACCTGCATTGATCTCATTGAGAGCAACATTACTCAGGTGAGAGATTTAGGGCACTCATGGTCCTCTTATTTGCTACTGCTGTATGGAAACTTAAATAAATTATCTTGTGTGAACCATTGTTGGCATCTGTGAAGGTTAAACAGCTATTGTTGCTAATCATTGAATTAAATAATAGCTCTGTAGGTTTTCTGCAGATGTTAACGTTTTTGGTAATTTGCACATGCAATTCCAGTTTTTGTGGGGCATGTTGAAAGTTCAGAATACAGTTAAACAGTTTTGTTAATTTGATCAAGTTTCGTAATATCTTAAATTGTATGACTGAAGTTAATTTAATGTGATATAAATGTGTGAAGCAATTACTAGAACCTTGAAATCAATATTTATTCCAGTTCTTAAATGGTGTTAATAAGATAAATTATTTAAATGTGCGCATTTATAACTTGGGAATGGGTTGTTTTTGTGTTAGAAATGTTTGAATTTTGTTTGTTCAAGTGGCTATGTCTTTTGGCATATTATAGTTGAATCTGTTTCAGCTGTCCACTGAGATGAGCAGCCACTTGCCATAATCAGTCAATACCATTTTATTAGAGACAGTCACTTACCTTGATCAGTCAGTATTGCTTTATCAGAGACAGTCACTTACCTTGATCAGTCAGTATTGCTTTATCAGAGACAGTTACTTAGCTTCATTTGTTCGTACCACTTTATCAGAGACAGTCACTTGGCATGATCAGTCTGTTTCGCTTTGTCAGAGACAGTCATTTAGCTTGATCAGTCATTACCACTTTATCAGAGACAGTCTTTTAGCTTGATCAGTCAGTATTGCTTCATCAGAGACAGTCACTGAGCTTGATCAGACAGTACCACTTTATCAGAGACAGTCTTTTAGCTTGATCAGTCAGTATTGCTTTATCAGGGACAGTCACTTGGCTTGATCAGTCAGTATTGCTTTATCAGAGACAGTCGCTTAGCTTGATCAGTCAGTATTGCTTTATCAGAGACATTTACTTGGCTTGATCAGTCAGTATTGCTTTATCAGAGACAGTCGCTTAGCTTGATCAGTCAGTATTGCTTTATCAGAGACATTTACTTGGCTTGATCAGTCAATATTGCTTTATCAGAGACAGTCGCTTAGCTTGATCAGTCAGTATTGCTTTATCAGAGACATTTACTTGGCTTGATCAGTCAGTATTGCTTTATCAGAGACAGTCGCTTAGCTTGATCAGTCAGTTTTGCTTTATCAGAGACATTTACTTGGCTTGATCAGTCAGTTTTACACCTCTGTTTATGTTGTAAATCTGGCCTAAAGCTGAGAATTTGTGTTTTATATTTCTCATTAAAGATTTTATATGTATTTCAGGCATCAAAATCTGTAGAAGACTTTGGAGCAACTGTTGAACAGTTATTGATGAAATATGGGAAGACAATTATGAGTAAGTAATTTCTGACTCAAAGTAACATAAGGAACATTAAGAAGTTCCCAAAATATCTACACTCAATAAAATTCCTGAACGGTCACTTCAATAATTTGTTCTTTCAAAAACAATAAATACAATTTCATGAATTTATTGAAAGCACAAGAAAGTGAAATTCATTACAACACGACAAACACAATTTCATTTTAAATAAATAAATATTTGACATATTCTGCTGGAATAAAGAAGGCGTACCGATAATTCAAAAGTCACAAAGGCATATTAGTCTACGACTCTTATAATGTCAATAACGTGTTTGCCCTCCATCGGCAGCAATCACAGCTTGACAACTACTCCTCATTGAAACAATATATCTGTGAAGATGCGACTGATGGATATTTGTCCAAACTCGGTAGATGTCACGTTCCAATTCCCGTAGATTCAGCTGCTTAGGACGGGCCCGTATCCTTCGGTTCAATAAGTCCCAGACATGCTCGATTGGGTTAATGGTCTGGACTTCTAGGAGGAAAAGGGATGACTCGTATGTTATTGACCTGTAACATCCCTAATGTTGCTCTGGCGACGTGGCATGAAGCGTTGTCTTGGAGTAGTTGCATGCCACGGTTTGCAGCAATGTGCGGTATAAGCACAGGTTGAATGATGGCGGTCTGATATCGTCGCGCATTCATGTTGCCTTGTATGGACACAATCGGTGTTTTGATGTGCATCGAAATGCCCGCCAATATCATAATGCATCTTCCCCTGAACAGGTCCACCTCAAGAACACAGTTGGCGCTGTTTCTCTCATCACGTCGGCGATAAATGCGCATGTGGCCGTCGGCACAACGCAAGGTTATCCTTGTCTCGTTGACAAAAAGAACTTTGCCCAGTCAGCCCTGGTGAACCGTAAATGTCGCCTAGCCCAAGCTAAACGAACTTCGAGGTGTCTTCTCTTTAAGATAGGACCTTTCTGGGGTCGTAAATGAATTCCAGCTTGTATCATTCCGACGGCTCGGGCGCGTTCTTCTTCAGTCATTTTCACCATATTTTGTGTTTTTCAAAAGGGATTTTCATCAGCAATGACAAAAATGTACACGAACATGTGCAAATAGGTGTTCATGCCCTGCACGTGCAAAACGTGCTATAATGGTCAACATGCCTAATACAATGACTTCCATCGCGAGCCGGCTAAAAAAATCAATAAATCACTACATCACCCGTTCAAATATCGGTATGTGAAATTTTGTGTGACTACATGCATTATTAGAAAAATTATAATACTATATAAAGTGACTGTTTAGGAATTTTGTGGAGTGTATATATAGTTAATAAGTATTGTTATCAATTGCTTGTTTGTGAACTTGTATGATAAGAATTTCAGTAATTTATTTGCAGATTTCAGATGTTGAATCTTACCATGAAGTTATCTACACTGAACTAGTCAGTGCCTCATCTGGCCATCTGGTCTTGGATACGTTACACAAATACTTTGTAAATGATTGTACTGGACCAATATTATTTTTGATGTAACAATGTCAATTCCAAAGTCATAGTGACCATTGACACTTGTTCCATTTCTTGTCATTCACTAATCAACACTTGGGCCAAGTTTCGCAAACTTTATAGGGAGACTGCATGGTAATGACCAGTAATAGACCTAAGTTTAATATGAGGTCAGAAGGTCAAGGACACATTGACCAAATGCATTTAAATGGTACAGTCCAGTAATTCAAAAGTGCATACCAAATTAATAAGATGATTGGTTATAAACAGTGCATGACAGTTTACAACTGTACAGTTTTTTATTATCTCCCTTTATCATATTTTCTTATTTATGGCTGTAAGACAAAAAATAGGAATTAATTCGAACTGCAAATGAAATTATTTTTTCCCTCAATGAAATACATGACAAGTCAAATACAAAGCCAAAGTTCTATGGACACATTGATGGTTTGTCTAAGTTTTGCCTGATGTTTCATATGAATTAACAGAAGCGTGAAATTTACACTTGATATTTGATAATGTTATGAGTCATGCAATTAATGCAGAAGAAGATAATTTTGAAGTACTGTGTGCTTGTTTCAAGTTTGGCAGTGATAAAACACATTTTTAATCAAATATTGCAATGACATTTTCACTACTCAGAAACAATTTACAAATTTAAAGGTTATGTAGTAAGAATAGCAAAGTCATAGTGATGCTATAGAAAACTGAAATCATTGTCATTATAACAGTGACTTGTTATACAACTTTGTCTTGCCTTTTATATGTTAGATCAGATTTTATATTCAACCATAAATGGGGGCGGTGGTGTAGAGGTTAAGGTGTCTGCCACTCATCCTGGAGGTTGCGGGTTCCAGCCCCACCAGGGTCACGACCATACTTCCTCATATGACACCAGTACTGCAGGCCCTGTGCTTATAAACGTTTCTTGAGCACAATCTCATGCTCAGCACAAAATCATGCTCAAGAAATATGGAATAAATTCAGGTTATATTGCTCCACAAAGTCTGGTTCCATAACAATAATCAGAAGGTCTCTTCTTGAGCTGATACATCTTTACAATAAATCCAACTTTATATATAAATATAACTTTGATTGACTTCATATTACTTGAGCATGATTTTGTGCTGAGCATGAGATTGTGCTCAAGAAACGTTTATAAGCACAGGGCCTGGTTTTTCCAAGAAGTGGACTCGAGAGTGACTCAATAAGCTGCAAGCTTTCTTCACAATCGAGCTAAAATAAATTAGTATAAACTAAACTATCCATTAGGTGACAAGTAGAAATATATATTTCAGAGCTTCTTAAGTTACTTAATAATTGTTACAGGAGTATTAGTGCTTTAGTTATGTAGCAGTGTAATTTAATCAGATTGAACAGAACTAGCCTTCCTTTTCCAAGGTGTAAGGGAAGAATTGCATATTCTAGCATACCAGATGGGGATATCTGCAGTTTTTACCAGTGCTGGAAAATCTCATCTTACATCCCCCCCGTGTAAGACGACTTATGTGAATTACTTATGACGTAACGTTATAAACAATGTGACGTCACTTTCCCAAACATAGCATCTAAAGAACATTTGTTAAGCAGGTTTTTTTTAAAAAAACCTACTTATTACAATGGCGATGTCATATGTCAGGCGGGTGGGCGGGTGGGCGTCAAACATTGGTTTCGGTTGGATAACTTTAGTTAGGAGTGACCAATTGCAATGAAACTTGGTCTGTAGGTAGCTTGCGTGGAGACGCCGCTTGAGATTGCATTTGGGGTCACTAGGGTCAAGGTCACTGTTACTAAAAATAGAAAAACAATTTCCGCTCAATAACTCGAGCTAGGAGTGACCAATTACAATGAAACTTGGTCTGTAGGTAGCTTGCGTGGAGACGCCGCTTGGGATTGCATTTGGGGTCACTAGGGTCAAGGTCAAGGTCACAGTTACTAAAAATAGAAAAATGGTTTCCGCTCAATAACTCAAGTTAGGAGTGACCAATTACAATGAAACTTGGTCTGTAGGTAGCTTGCGTGGAGACACCGCTTGGGATTGCATTTGGGGTCACTAGGGTCAAGGTCAAGGTCACTGTTACTAAAAATAGAAAAATGGTTTCTGCTCAATAACTCAAGTTAGGAGTGACTAATTGCAATCAAACTCAGTGTGTAGGTAGCTTGTGTAGAGAGGAAGCTTGGGATTGCATTAGGGGTCACTAGGTTCAAGGTCAAGGGCACTGTTACTAAAAATAGAAAAATGGTTTCCGCTCAATAACTTGAGTTAGGAGTGACCAATGGTAATGAAACTTGGTGTGTAGGTAGCTTGCGTGGAGAGGAAGCTTTGGGTCACTAGGGTCAAGGTCACTAGGGTCAAGGTCACTGTTACTAAAAATAGATTTTTATTTATTTTTAGTTTTTAGATTGTTTTAACAACGAAAAAAAATTGGGGGGGGTCAAGGTCACTAGGGTCAAGGTCAAGGTCACTGTTACTTAAAATAGATTTTTATTTAATTTTAGTTTTTAGATTGTTTTAAGCAAAAAAAAAAATTTCCGGGGTTAAGGTCACCAGGGTCAAGGTCAAGGTCAGTGTTACTAAAAATAGATATTTATTTATTTTTAGTTTTTAAGTCTTAAGCAAAAAATTTTTTTTCGGGGTCAAGGTCACTAGGGTCAAGGTCAAGGTCACTGTTACTAAAAATAGATTTTTATTTATTTTTAGTTTTTAGATTGTTTTAAGCAAAAAAAATATTGGGGGGTCAAGGTCACTAGGGTCAAGGTCACTGTTACTAAAATATATTTTTAGCTCGACTATTCGAAGAATAAGGAGACTATTGCACTCGCCCCAGCATCGGCGCGGCGTCGGCGTCTGCGTTGGTTAAAGTTTTTCATAAAGTCAAATATCTTGAATACTATCAAAGGTATTGACTTGAAACTCAAACTATATGTTTACCATCAACATCTTCACCTGAGGAAACAATCCCCATAACTCTGTTTTGATTTTTGACAGATTTATGCCCCTTTTTAACTTAGAAATTTTGGTTAAAGTTTTTTATAAAGTCAAATATCTTGAATACTATCAAAGGTATTGACTTGAAACTCAAAGTATGTGTCTACCATCAACATCTTCACCTGAGGAAACAATCCCCATAACTCTGTTTTGATTTTTGACAGATTTATGCCCCTTTTTAACTTAGAATTTTTGGTTAAAGTTTTTTATAAATTCAAATATCTTGAATACTATCAAAGGTATTGACTTGAAACTCAAAGTATGTGTCTACCATCAACATCTACACCTGAGGAAACAATCCCTATAACTCTGTTTTGATTTTTGACAGATTGATGCCCCTTTTTAACTTAGAATTTTTGGTTAAAGTTTTTTTTTTAAATTCAAATATCTTGAATACTATCAAATGTATTGACTTGAAACTCAAAGTATGTGTCTACCATCAACATATACACCTGAGGAAACAATTCCCATAACTCTGTTTTGATTTTTGACAGATTTATGCCCCTTTTTAACTTAGAAGTTTTGGTATTTTTTTTTTGTAAATTCAAATATCTTGAATACTATATAAGGTATTGACTTGAAATTCAAAGTATGTGTCTACCATCAACATTATACACCTGAGGAAACAATTCCCATAACTCTGTTTTGATTTGACAGATTTATGCCCCTTTTTAACTTAGAAGTTTTGGTATTTTTTTTTTTTGTAAATTCACATATCTTGAATACTATATAAGGTATTGACTTGAAACTCAAAATATATGTTTACCATCAACATCTACACCTGAGAAAACAATCCCCATAACTCTGTTTTGATTTTTGATAGATTTGTGTCCCTTTTTAATTTTGAATGTTTTGTTAAAGATAGAATACTATCGAACGTATTTACTGTCAACATCTTCACCAATGTTTTTGATTTTTGACATATTTATGCCCTTTTTAACTTAGAATTTTGTCACAGTTTTTCCAGACTAAAATGGAAATACTCAAAATGGCTTTCTTTTGAAATGTCATAGAATAATTATGCAGCATGAAGCGGTCATGTTTTTTTAATTCTATACATATCAATTTTGAAAAGTTACAAAATTATTCATGATCAAATATACAAGGTCATGTATTTCTTTGAAATTATCCCCCCCATCCTCCCTCCAGTTGGCTTGCAGAATCCAGAGTAAGGCCTTGAATGCAATGTACATTTACAAAGGTCTTTGAACAAGTTTCATATCTTTGACCTTAATTCTTATAGACAATTACACAATACTCCTGTTCTTAGACAAAAACCCCATTTTACCAACAAGCTTTCGAATAGTCGAGCGTGCTGTCATGTGACAGCTCTTGTTTTTTTTAGTTTTTAAATTGTAGCAAGAGAAAATTTGGGGGTCAAGGTCACAAGGGTCAAGGTCAAGGGCACTGTTACTAAAATAGGGGGGAGTCAAGATGACTGTTTTTTTTTAATTCTACAATTTCTGCAGGCGCCGTTTAAACCTGCTTTGGCGGCATTGCCGCGTCTTCTTGTTTTTATATTAAAATGCACCATTTCAATAAGTTTGTTTTAAATATCTATTTCAAAGTGCAAGACGGTATGCAAGAAAAAGTTTCTTCCACGAGATACTTGGTTCAGATCGAAATATCCGTAACTTCGGGTAACTGTTTCACGGGGAACTCGTCAGAGCCTCGTTCCCGCCAAAACAGTCACCCTCAGTGATGGATATTTCGATCTGAATCTCATGCTCATATAAGAAACTAATAACACTTAAAAAGTAAAAAATGTGATAGATAATACACCCTGTTTCCACAAAGCAACCAAAGAATTAATAAAAAAGAATTGCCTTTTCAACAAGGAAATATGTTTTCCAATTATCAAAAACTTCATCATTTTCCGAAAGTCTATCAGGACAAGGCTGTGTACTATAAATGATAATAAAACTAGATTGTGCACTAACAGTCATGCTAATATATTGAATCACGTGAATTCCCGTTGGTTAATAATTTCGTCTTCATGTGTTTATAGCTTATCTGAGCACCCATGCACATTCCTCAGTTAATGAGTGATGGTGTATTAGTATTCATATGAATAGACAGCTGGAGTTTCATCGCAGGAAAAAAAGCTACAAAGGACACATGTATTGACTAGAGCTATGTTGTTGTTTGTAGATGAACAGATGGTGTTAAACAGAGTGGCAGATGCAGCTATAGATATATATGGTATGGTGGCCGTGTTGTCAAGGGCTTCTCGATCGTTGAACAATGAAATTTCCAGTGCCGTGTCAGAAGCAGCCATGTGTGAAGTCTTTTGTTCAGAGGTTAGCATAAATTTAGAGTAGTCCTTGTCAAATTTCTACAATAAATCTGATTTGAACACAAGCCTTCGCCAACAGTTAATTACATGTATGAAAACAGCAGGTTTGTCAGACATCCATCATCTAGCATCTTGTTAACTCAGCTGGCACAAAGTGCCAGAGTGAGCTATAAGCAGGGGTGTGATTGTTCCGCAGATCAGATCGTCCCGGGGATCATTTCTGTGAATCGTGTAAATCCTCGTTCGCGTGGTGGGGGGGGGGGGGGGGGATAGGAAAGACCAATATCATACTGGCTTTTGACTTTGATAGAGTTTACAACCTGATTGAGAAGTTTTGTTTGAAATAACTTTCTTGGTGATGTTCTCAGTTTGAATATATGTTCACATAAAGCCATTAACATAACATAATTAAGATGTCAAAATAAGAAACTTAATCTACATGCAATTTTGTCAGTTCGCTTAAATCTGACATTTTTCATTTAATTGTTCAATTATTTGAATTGCTGATGTCAAACAGCTTTCAAAACAGCGTACAAACAATTTAGTTAATTGTGTAAACCCATATAACATACTGGTATTTTTGCACCTTTTCTGACTCCGGATTAACAAATGTCCAATTAAAATAAACAATTAACAAAATTGGAAATTCTGGACAATCAGCTGCAGATCTACAGCACAGATCTAAGGAATATGCAAAAAATAGCATGAATTTAGCGCGAGTATCATGGGAGTAAAGTCGCGGCACTTCGGGTGGTTTCACTGGTTAATGCACAGGATTAAGGGACATTATTAAACTTAAATTAATTGTATTTGATAGAAATTTGTATTTGCTTGAGATTTTTTTGCAGTATATACATGGTATATTTAGTATTTGCAAAAAAAATCGAAATACAAATTAAAAATAAAAAGGATCATCAGTCACGAAAAAGAACGGTCACACAACTGAACCATTTAAGACATCTTTCATAACACGCACTATATACAGCTGTATATGATATTTTGTGTTATATTCGATCAAATTTGACAGTTAAACATAAGGAAAATCTGTCCATCAGAGGTGTAATAAAGCTCAAACTTGCAAACAATTTACAATTGATTTTAAGAGTTAACTTGACAGGCTATTTTTCACACCTACCGCAAGTGCCAAATGCCAAGAGGAGAATAAACATTGATCAATTACGGCGAATTAATATTTCAAATCTACATAAATGGTGCCCTTTTTAAGTTAAGATAAAAACTAACGCAATTCTTCACGCAACAATTATATTAAAAAGAAAAATAACTTTTATGCAGTGATACTCTAGCGTCGATTCGCAGCGAAAATACCGCAGTTGCAAAGTGCGATCCGAAGAATCTGATTGAAACAGGTAGCTTTTACAGACATTTTTAACCAACATTTAAATGAAATTATTGAACTACTCAGAAATACGCGGAGAAATGCGAGGGCTCACAAAAGAGTCATTCCAAGCTGCCGCGACATCACTCCACTAAAAGGAGTAATTTATGTTGTTTTTTGTCACTGACTCCACTCTCCACGTTTTGTGCATATTTCACCTAATGCCTTATGTATTATTGTGAAAATATGTGATAAATAAAAAGGAATATCGGTTAAATTCGGCTAAATCTCTTTGAAATTTGTGGTAATTTTGGCCCCCAAAAATGGACATAATTATGAGACCCCTAATATTAATTTTTAGATTTGAAAGTGACTGTTTTTATCCTAACACATCACTATTGAAAAAACTTGCTTGGTGAAAAACACATTGAAAAATTCCTAGAAATATTCTAGAAATGCATTTTTATTCCCCTAGAGTGCTAAAAAGATATAGTTTCCCCTGGTCCCCCACAGGGGCATTGCCCCTTGAACCCAATGGTTATAGCAAAGGTAGTCAGGTGAGTGATATAGGGCCCGATAAAGATAATTTTCACCTTCAAATTGTTCGTATATAAAGTATACCTTGAGATGTTTGTTTGGATGTGTTATTTCTCAATAACCACTGGCTGAAATCAATGAACTTCACAGAAGTAATTAGTATTATGTAATGTTTGCGCATATTATCAGCATTTTGTGCTTATATAATATTTTGGCCGTAATTATTAGAATTTCATCAAGACAGCATCTGGGGCATTCAAAACATTCAGTGTTAGTTTTAGTTTGATTGGAATAGCTATGTTTTAAGCTCACTTGAAGGTATTTTCAGTGTTGCCTGTTATGACTTTCACAGACCTCCAATAGTTAATCTGTCCACTACTCTTCCTCATCCCTTAGTAGTTAAGATAATCATTTACAAAAACTGCTCAAAGAATTTGACTTCATGTAGAATTTTGTTATCATGGCCTTGTCAGAATCAGTTGGTCTGATCTCGAGATAATTTTTCAGTAATTTTCGACCAATGTTGTTCAAGAAATGCTCATTTTTAGCAAACTTGGCACAAAGTGCCAGAGTAAGCTATTAGGATCGCTTTCTATTGGTCGCATGTCCATTAACATTTTCCTTCAATGACATCTCTTCTGAAGCCACTAGGCCAATGATGATGAAACTTGGCAGGGATGTTCCTTGCATGAATCCCTTTCATAGTTGTTCAAATAATTTCATTCCAAGCAGAACACTGGTTGCCATGGCAAAGGAAAGGAAAAACCTAGAAAATCTTCTTCTCAAGAACAGGAAGGCCTAGAGCTTAGATATTTGACATGTGGCATGACTTAGTGGACCTCTACCAAGATTGTTCAAATTATGACAGCTGGGTCAAAATTGACCCAGTATCGGGAATCACTTAATTTTACATAGTTTTCTGTTTTAGAAAAACTAAAAATCTTCTCTGAAACCACAAAGCCTAGAGCTTGGATATTTGCATGTGGCATTACCTGATGAACCTCTACCAAGATTGTTCAAATAATGACCCCCGAGTCAAAATTGACACCGCCCTAGTTGACATCTTCAAAGAATGTTCAAATCATGTCCCTCAGGTCAAAATTGACCCTTTCTGCTATTGAGGACCTTGTATTATAGCCAATGGTAGCCAGGTGAGCGATATAGGGCCATCTTGGCCCTCTTGTTAACAGTTTGACTGGAATCCCCTTATCATGCTCTAAAACAAAAATTGACTTAAAGAATATGACATTGCTAGGCTGAAAGTGTTATTATAGGAGTCACCCAATGGTTGGTTGGGAAGGGCGGTTGGTTGGTCCGTCGCATTTTCCTTGTCCGGAGCATAACTTGACAACTTCAAGTTGGAATTCAATACAACTTCATACAATCGTCAAGCACACTGAGAGGAAGTGCAGTGCACAAGAACCATAACTCCATCTGGGCTAATTACAGAGTTATTGCCCTTTGTTACTGTTCCTTTTCCAGAGCATAACTTGAAAACTACTGGTTGGAATTCAATACAACTTCATACAATGGTCTAGAACAATGAGAGGAAGTGCAGTGCACAGGAACCATAACTCTTATCTTGAGTAATTACAAAATTATTGCTCTTTGTTACTTTTCCTTGTCTGGAGCATAACTTGAAAACTACATGTTGGAATTCAATACAACTTTATACAATGGTCAAGCACAATGAGAGTGCAGTGCACAAGAATCATTACTCCATCTTGACTAATTACAGAGTTATTGCCCTTTGTTAATTTTCCTTTTCCGGAGCATAATTCAAAAACTGTTGGTAGGAATTCAATACAACTTCATACAATGGTCAAGCACAATGAGAGAAAGTGCAGTGCACAAGAATCATAACTCCATCTTGACTAATTACAGAGTTATTGCCCTTTGTTACTTTTCCTTTTCCGGAGCATAATTCAAAAACTGTTGGTAGGAATTCAATACAACTTCATACAATGGTCAAGCACAATGAGAGGAAGTGCAGTGCACAAGAACCCAAACTCCATCTTGACTTATTACAGAGTTATTGCCCACTTTTCTACTTTTCCTTGTCCAGTGCATAAATTGAAAACTACTGGTTGGAATTCAATACAACTTCATACAATGGTCAAGCACTATGAAAGGAAGTGCAGTGTATAAGAACCATAACTCTTTCTTTCGTGATTACAGAGTTATTGCCCACTTTTGCTTTTCCTTGTCCAGAGCATAACTTGAAAACTTCTGGCTGGAATTCAAAACAACTTCATACAATGGTCCAGCAGAATAAGAGGAAGTTCATTGTACAGGAACCATAACCCTTTCTATAGTGAGCTGAGTTATTGCCCACTTTTCCTTGTCCGGAGCATTACTTGAAAATAGGGATGGCAACGAATATCCAGATGTCCGAATATTCATTCAGCTTCCAAATATTCGGATACAATATAGGTATCCGAGTATTCGGTAAATTGGTCCAAAAAATGAATTTCATTTAAAAACTTGAATATATACGTGTTGTTTTTTTTTGACAATGATTTCAATTACGGTGGATCAAGTGTCATTTTACAATACCCGGTTGCTCTGGTGATGACACTTTCTATAGTCAATCTTTAGTGATAGACAAAAGAGATTATGCAAACAAAAGAGTTTCAATTTCTAGGTGTGGATTGCTGAACAAACATTTAGATTAAGGAAAATTATTATGCAAGTGTTTTAAAGCCTTACGCCGATACATATTGGGAGGCGCTTACTTTAGCCATTGCAGTTATGAAGTATCTTTTTGCACAGCGCCCCGTTTTACAAACATTAAACAAGTTTATTAATTATTTAACATTTTTTAAATTAAAATGAAAATCTTTTAAGGTTGTTATTATTTGAAGCTTTTCTTTCTCAGTTCTATTAAGCCTCCTGCAGTTCTATAAGGACTGAAGCTGCTGAAAAAGAAAATAAATGTCCGTGTAACGACTCTGTCATGGAGAAAACGAAACCGAAAGTACAACAGTCCTTACAGAGTTAGCTCCTGTAATAACACAGTATATGAAATTTATTTTATCCTAATTTTATGACATAAATGATTGAATCTTATAGCCATTAATTGTCTGACTTAAAATATATAAAAGTAAGTTCTCGGGATAGAATATTCGCCTGGCCAGGGTAACTGTAAGCTGTAAATTTTATAATCGCGAAAATATGTGACAAATTGATCAATAACGTATTAGAATTAGTACAGTAAACGACTGAAAATAGCCTTCTGAACGAATATCCGGATACCAATTTGGGTATTCGTTGACATCTCTACTTGAAAACTACTGGTTGGAATTCAATACAACTTCAAACAATGGTCAAGCACAATGAGAGGAAGTGCAGTGTACAAGAACAATAACACTATTTTGACAAATTACGGAGTTGTTGCCAAGAACAATATCTCTATTTTAGTTATACCCCCCAAACACAAAGTGTAAGGGGGGGTATACTGGATTCAGCTTGTCTGTCCGTCCGTCCATCTGTAGACGGAATCTTGTGGACACTAGATCTCCAAAACCCCTGGTCAGAATTTAATGATACTTCACACAAGTGATAAGTACAATGCCTAGTTGTGCAAGGTCCATGTTTCGGGTCTCTAGGTCAAAGGTCAAGGTCACAGGGGCTCGGGATAGTAAAATCTTGTGGACGCTAAATCTCCTAAATCCTGGTCAGAATTTGATGATACTTCACACAAGTGATAAGTACAATGCCTAGATGTGCATGGTCCATGTTTCGGGTCTCTAGGTCAAAGGTCAAGGTCACAGGGGCTCGAGATGGTAAAATCTTGTGGACTCTAAATCTCCAAAATCCCTGGTCAGAATTTAATGATAATTCACAGAAGTGATAAGTACAATGCCTAGTTGTGCATGGTCCAGGTTTCGGGTCTCTAGGTCAAAGGTCAAGGTCACAGGGGCTCGGGATAGTAAAATCTTGTGGACGCTAAATCTCCAAAACCCCTGGTCAGAATTTGATGATACTTCACACAAGTGATAAGTACAATGCCTAGTTGTGCATGGTCCAGGTTTCGGGTCTCTAGGTCAAAGGTCAAGGTCACAGGGACTCGAGATGGTAAAATCTTGTTGATGCTAAATCTTCAAAACCCCTGGTCAGAATTTAATGATACTTCATAGAAGTGATAAGCACCATGCCTAGTTGTGCATGGTCCATGTTTCGGGTCACTAGATCAAAGGTCACAGGGGCTTGAGATAGTAAAATCTTGTGTGCTTTTAATCTCGAAACCCGCTGGTCAAAATTTAATTATACTTCACAGAAGCCTTAAGATGTGCAGGTCCAATAATCAAAGCATAATCAAAGCATCAAATATTACATGAATTTTAAATACTGTGTCAGTGGGATGTTCGGGGGGTAGTCATCACCTTCAGTGATAGTTCTAGTTTTTTTTGCAAGGTATTCTGTTACTACGAACTTCCTCAGTTTATATAGCAGTCTTTCGGGGGTATTAATCACGTTTAGTGATAGGTCAACTTCTTTATAAATTACCTCCCTTTATTTTTTATGCCCCCGAAGGGTGGCATATTAAAATTGTTCTGTCTGTCCATCTGTCCGAGCACACCAATTGGCATATATTGGGTACTATATCATTCATTCCGTCTAGGTACCCAACAAAAAGAAGGGTACTTGTTGGGTAGGTCTAACTTTATATAGTGCGCTGTTGGGTATCTACTTATAATGGGAAGCAATGAGAGAGTACCCAACAAATGCCCATTTATAAGGTCATCCGTCCATGTGTCGGTCATTACATTTTTCGTGTCTGGGCTGTTACTTTGTCATGCATTGAAGGATTTTAAAATAACTTGACACAAACGTTCAGCACATCAAGACGACGTGTCCCATGCAATACCCATGTCCCTTCCTCAAAGGTCAAGGTCACACTTAGTGCTTATAGGTAATGGAATCCTGTATATATACATACATTTGTGTCCGGTAACAGAATCCTGTATATACGCACACATTCGTGTCCGGACTGTAACTTTGTCATTTATGGATTGATTTTAAAATTACTTGGCACAAATGTTAAGCACATCAAGAAGAAGTGTCATGTGTAAGACCCATGTCCCTACCTCAAAGTTCAAGGAACTGAATCCTGTATATATGCACACATTCATGTCAGGACTGTAACTTTGTCATGCATCGAAGGATTTTAAAATAACTTGGCACAAATGTTAAGCACATCAAGAAGACATGTCACGTGCAAGACCCACGTAGCTACCTCAAAGTTCAAGGTAACACTTAGTGCTTATAGATAATGGAATCCTGTATATATACATACATTTGTGTTCGGTAACAGAATCCTGTATATACGCACACATTTGTGTCCGGACTGTAACTTTGTCATTTATGGATTGATTTTAATTACTTGGCACAAATGTTAAGCACATCAAGAAGACGTGTCATGTGTAAGACCCATGTCCCTTCCTCAAAGTTCAAGGTCTCTCTTAGTGCTAATAGGTAATGGAATCCTGTATATATACATACATTTGTGTCCGGTAATAGAATCCTGTATATACGCACACATTCGTGTCCGGACTGTAACTTTGTCATTTATGGATTGATGTTAAAATTACTGTGCACAGATGTTAAGCACATGAAGATGACGTGTCATGTGCAAGACCCATGACCATACCTCAAAGTTCAAGGTCACACTTGGTGCTAATAGGTAATGGAATCCTGTATATATACATACATTTGTGTCCAGATTGTAACTTTGTCATGAATGGAAGGATTTTAAAATAACTTGGCACATATACATATCAAGATGATGTGTCATGTGTAAAACTCACGTCCCTGCCTCAAAGGTCAAGGTCACACTAGGAGTTCGAAAGTAATAGAATCCTGTATATATGCACACATTCATGTCCATACTGTAACTTTGTCATGTATTGATTGAATATAAAATAATTTTGCACAAATGTTCATCAAGACGATGTGTCGCATCCAAGAGCCATGTTCCTACGTCAAAGGTCAAGGTGACACTCACAGTTTAAAGGTAATGGAATACTGTATGCATGGTAACTGTCATGCATTGAAGAATTTTAAATTACATTGCGCAATTGTTGAGTACATGGAGATGAAGTTTTCATAAATTAAAACACTTCAGAATTATTTCTTGCAACTACTGGATACCTTTCATGAGAAATAGGCACCCGAACATTGCCGATTTTTGGGTTGTCACCTATTTTCGCGACCCTGATTTTTGTTATTTTTTCAAGGAAAACGATGCTCTAAAGATTAAAAAAGACACTAAAACAATGTTTTCAATTGAAAATAGCAGTATTATTTGTTATTCACGTGTGTTTTAACACCAATGCTGCTAAGTTATGTTCCTGACACCATATTTTATATAAAAAAAATTATGTTAAATTCTTATGTCTTCTCTTTATATTTGGCAAAAGAATAATGTCATTAACATACTTGATAGTTTTGGTTCTTTTTTTTACATTTTTAAACAGTATATTTTATACATTTCTAAAATATTGCCCTTTTCAGGCAAAATGACTGAAATTTCCCCTCCTAACGGGCCCTGCCACCTTTCCCCTCAGACTGAAAAAAAAACACTGGCTCTTGTTTCATTCTTTAAAAAAAATTCTTCTTTCATTATTTCATGTTGCTTTCATTCTTATGGTATAGTGCTTGTGGAGCGACAACTTTTCCCAACCATACTTTTGTTTATTTTTAGGCCTCTGTACGAGTGGACACTAACCTGAATATGGCCTTGTCAGACAAAAATAAGGAAGTTTTCCAGCAGATGTCAGCGATATCAGACGGTGTGATCAAGAATGGTGGCTCTGTTCAGGAACATCCTCTTGGATTTTAACGATAGTTGTAACATTAAGGACATGCAGTCTTATTTGAAAGTGGATCTTATATACAAAGAAACTGTGATTTATCGTTTAACTGTTACAATAGTTCTCATTTAAAAACAGTTAAATCTGATTTGATTGTATTATTAAACTGTACAATCAATGTTGTATTGATGTTGCAAGTAAGAGATTGGTTTAAGGATGACACTATCATGTTGTAAGGCTACATAAATTATGCCAGCATCAGAAGTGCTGATTACAGCAAATACTTTGTCTGTTTTGGTTAAGTATGAAATTTCATTTCTTTTTCCAAAACATGCATATGAATGTTTACGCATTGAAAAAGGATAGATATACCCCTGAAACTAAGTTAAGGGGGGTATATAGGAGTCACCTGGTGGTTGGTCGGTTGGTCCGTTGCATTTTCCTTGTCCCGAGAATAACTTGAAAACTACTTGCTGGAATTCAATACAACTTCATACAATGGTCAAGCACATTGAAAGGAAGTGCAGTGCACAAGAACCATAACTCCATCCTGAGTAATTACAGAGTTATTGCCCTTTGTAACTTTTCCTTGTCTGGAGCATAACTTGAAAACTACTAGTTGTAATCAATACAACTTCATACAATGGTCAAGCACAATGAGAGGAAGTGCAGTGCACAAGAACCATAACTCTATCTTGACTAATTATAGAGTTATTGCCCTTTGTTACTTCTCCTTGTCCAGAGCATAACTTGAAAACTTCTGGTTGGAATTCAATACAACTTCATGCAATGGTCCAACACAATGTGAGGAAGTGCAGTGTACTAAGAATCATAACAAATTACAGAGTTATTGCCAAGGACAATATCTCTATTTTAGTGGTTTTTTTTGCAATATTTTCTGTTACTACAAGCTTCCTCATTTTATAAAGCAGTCTTTCGAGGGTATTAATCACATTTAGTGATAGGTTTAGTTTATATTGATTGTGTTTACTTACAAAGACACCAATATTGTTACATTACAAGCAGAAAATGCTCAAAACGGAATTCTATTGTCATGCTTCAACAGTTCATCATTTATCAGTCACTTGCTGAGTAGATAAAAGTTAGTACACACAGATGTGTCTAGCGTTTATTTACATATCAGCATTTTCACAAATCAGCTTCCATCATTTGGAAGAAATTAAGCATCTCGACTGACTTTTATGTGAAATGTAGATTTTTTTCATCAGAGGAAATCAATTGAGGAGATTTAAGATTGTAAAAATACAATTATTGGAACCACCGTGGCGCAGTGGTAGGGCGTTTGCCTCAGGGTCGAAGGGCCCCGGGTTCGATCCCTACCATCCTCTCCCTTCGAGGTTGATTCCATCTGGAATGAGTCTCGAGAGCGATTAATATAAGTTGTAAGAACTTGTTTCGCAATCGAGAATAAATAAATTAGTAGAAACTAAACTAAAAATACAATTCCAAACAGTAAATGTATTGAGCTGACATCCCTGCATTGTGGTTCCGGCTGATATAAATGTACATACAACTAGCATTTGCAGAGAACAATTTGTTTGCTTTCTGTAGTGGGAAGGAATTTGAGTTGAGCATAAGAAAATATGCTTATAAAGATTGATGAGCAAAAGTATTTTGTAGTAACTGTTGTGGAATTGAGTCATTCTTTAACAATCAGTTTGGTTTTCCATTGCTACATGTACATTAATACTCGATTGTTTGTGATATGGTTAATTTTGCAACTTTCTTATGGCAAGTGAATTGTGTTTTACATTTTGTCCTCAAGACCATGAAACATAATTTTCTCAGCACAAACTAGGTGAATGTCAAAATGTATTTGCTAAACATGTAGCTTGAACTTGTTACGAAGAAAGATTACATACTGTTAACCTGTATCTGTGAGTTTTGACAAATATTTTAACATGTGATGCATTTAGTACTACTTTATGGTCTTGTACTCTTGTTTCTAATCTTTAATGATCAATTACTATTACTGCTAGCAGAATGGCAAAATCCATGCATTAGTCTTCATTTTAAAATGATTACCTCAGAGAAAATGTCCTCATGTCCTGTAATTGCTTTTGTTTAATAGGTAAGATGATAATTGAATAGTGGTCCATAGTTTTTTGTCTATTTGCTCTTAAAGATATGTTTGCAAGCTCTTGTTTTGTGGGTAGCCTTGGACTAAGATTGGAAAACATATACTGTCGGAGGGTGTGGCTAACTTCCTTATGGATGTACCATATACCCCTGTATACCATATACCCCTGTATAAATGCCCCCTTTTGTAAAACAAAAAATGACTTCCCAGGTCACAGTAATCCATATCTACAGTGATTAATCCAGTGGATAATAGAAAAACAACATTTATAAAAAAAAACTTCTGCTAAAAAATTATGTCCGTTTATAGATTATTGTATTGGAACGATTCTTATAAAATCCTCTACCAAGACTGGTATTTGATTTTTCTAAAAAACATGGCCAAGTAGGGGTAGGGCCTGTTTTTATATGGGTATTTATGTGAAGAAAAGTTCTTGAAGTAGCACTGTATTTAATGAAATTTGTAGTTTAAAATATGACAACCCAATCAGATAGAGGATGTAATGACCCTTTAGTTGTAAATACTTGCCTGATAGAATGTTTTAAGATCATCTCGTGTAATAATCTCTACCAAAATGAAATTTCTATAGGTTGTTCTCTTTAGTTTAGCTGAGGTGGATGGGTTGTTTTTGTAACCTTAAATTTAAGTTTTGTAAATCTTTATTTCTTTATTATCAGAGGGATATTCCAAAAGTTGCAGGGAAAATATTGTGTTTTGTAAAGTTCAACTTTCATTAAGTTGAAATTTGCTTCCTGAAAATCAAGATTTTTTATGAATCCCATGGTTCAATTAGTTTTGTGTAGATTGTTATACCCCCACAAAACGAAGTTTGGGGGGGCGGGGGGGGGTATATAGGAGTGAGCTTGTCGGTTTGTTTGTTTGTTGGTAGGTCGGTCGGTCAGTCTGTTGGTTTTATGGTTTCCGGATGATAACTCATGAACGACTTGACCGATTTAAATAATATTTGGTACACAGGTGCAACATAAAAAAATACAGGTCAAGTTCGACTTTGGGGTCAGTAGGTCAAAGATCAAGGTCACAGTGACTCTGAACAGTAAAACAGTTTCCGGATGATAACTCATGAACGACTGGACCAATTTAAATAATTTTTGGTACACAGCTGTAACATCATGAAATACAGGTCAAGTTTGACTTTGGGGTCAGTAGGCCAAAGGTCAAGGTCACAGTGACCTTGAACAGTAAAACGGTTTCCGGATGATAACTCATGAACGACTTGACCGATTTAAATAATTTTTGGTACACAGGTGCATCATCAGAAAATACAGGTCAAGTTTGACTTTAGGGTCAGTAGGCCAAAGGTCAAGGTCACAGTGACCCTGAACAGTAAAACGGTTTCCGGATGATAACTCATGAAAGACTTGACCGATTTAAATAATTTTTGGTACACAGGTATTACATCATGAAATGCAGGTCAAGTTTGACTCTGAGGTCTGTAGGTCAAGGTCACAGTGACTCGGAACAGTAAAACAATTTCGGATGATAACTCATGAACGACTTGACCGATTTATATTATTTTTGGTACACAGCTGTAACATCATGAAATACAGGTGAAGTTCGACTTTGGGGTCAGTAGGTCAAGGTCACATGAACTGTTAAACGGTTTCCGGATGATAACTTAAGAACGCTTGGGGCTAGGATCATGAAATTTGATAGGGAGGTTAGTGATATTAACATGTTTGAAATAAACCTATTAAATTTAATAATAATCCATACTTTCCAACCTTACATATTTTGTGTGCTATTAAAACAATACATTTACACAACTTATTGTATAATAACTGAAATGTATGTCCTTGTGGCCATTCCTTTCTTATGGTTGCCATACTTCTGTGACAAAGCTGTATTGTGGGGGTATAATTCGTCACTCTTGTGACAGTTCTAGTTTCTTTTATAAAAATGACATAATGTCAGGAAGATCAGTACATTTTTCAGTGGCAAAAAAAGTCTTTTGATGATAGCTCTATCAAGAAGCAGAATATATGAATGCTTTACTCTGGGCAACAGAAGTTTTTCAGAAGACACCAGAGAAGGCTGTATGCCAAGTGCAAAAATGTCTTATTGCATGGAAAATGTGTTCTGTTATTTAAATTATCAAAAAGCCTGAGTAAATTTGCACCAGTAAAGTGCATCATAAGATATTAATTATCATGTACATAAATTATGAGCTTGGCCTAGGATTTTCCAGCATTCTGTGTGCAAATGTCAATATTCATGCATAATGGATGAAAACTTTGTCCCTATTTCAAGTAATGTGTTCTGCATTATTTAATCTGATGGTATTATAAAAACTAGTTGTAAAAGTCAAAAATCTTTTTTTATAGTCAACAAATCTGTTTCTAGTTTCAGATCAATTTTCAAATACATGCATCAGTATTTCAGTATGGTAGTTTTCCTCAAACTTTTTGGAATGTGTCTGGTATGTCGATCATGACTTTATTATTCATACGAATTTTCAAATATCTTACATTGTGTATAACAGGTTAAAATGCTTCAAAGTGCAAATGAGTATAGATCAAAGGTTGAAGGATTCTAACATGCAGTATCAGCAACAGAAATATTGTTCATAACAGTATATTTGATAGTAATACACTTAAAGTTTGATTTCTGTGACTTTACATTGTCATTGAGATAAATTTTACTTGTGTTAGCAACATTAGACCACCATAGGTGTGTGGGTATGATTGAAGATATTTAAGTAACCTTTGGTACAATTTCATTTGCATAAATTCTCTGTGAACAATTTTTTAGCTCGACTATTCGAAGAATAAGGAGAGCTATCCTAGTCACCCAAGCGTCGGCGTAACCACTTATGTTAAAGTTTGCGTACCACCTCAAATATTTTCAAAGTCCATTGACATATGGCTTTGAAACTTTGCACACTTGTTCACCATCATGCCCCCAACCTGTACACAGGAGGAGGTAATTCTACCAAGCATTTTGACAAAATTATGCCCCTTTTTCTACTTAGAATTTACGTTAAAGTTTGCGTACCACCTCAAATATTTTCCAATTCAATTGTCATCTGGCTTTGAAACTTTGCACACTTGTTCACCATCATGCCCCCAACCTGTACACAGGAGGAAGTAACTCTATCAAGCCTTTTGACAGAATTATGCCCCTTTTTCGACTTAGAATTTACGTTAAAGTTTGCGTACCACCTCAGATAATTTCAAAGTCCATCGACATATGGCTTTGAAACTTTGCACACTTGTTCACCATCATGTCCCCAATCTCTACACAAGAGGAGGTAACTCTATCAAGCATTGTGACAGAATTATGCCCCTTTTTCAACTTAGAATTTATGTTAAAGTTTGCGTACCACCTCAAATATTTTCAAAGTGCATTGACATATGGCTTTGAAACTTTGCATACTTGTTCACCATCATGTCCCCAATCTCTACACAATAGGAGGTAACTCTATCAAGCATTGTGACATAATTATGCCCCCTTTTGGACTTAGAATTTATGTTTAAGTTGGCGTGCCACCCCAAATATTTTCAAAGTCCATTGAGAAATTGCTTTGAAACTTTGCACCCGTGTTCACAATCATGACCCCAACCTGCACACAGGAGGGATAACTCTATCAAGCTTTGTGACAGAATTATGCCCCTTTTTCAACTTAGAATTTATGTTTAAATTATGGTCTTCTTTTTCATTTGGTTTAGAATTGGGCCTTTTACTTATAGCTTATATTATACAATCAAGCACTGAGAATAGTCGAGCGCGCTGTCAACTGACAGCTCTTGTTTCATGCCATGTTCATATATGTGTCATATTATGAGAAATGCAAATTACAATATATAGAAAGATGTTTATATTTGTTTCATGTGTTACATGGTTGTGTTTTTTAGATTACCGCAGTATATACGCTCGGGGTACTCTATTGTTACTACTCACCATCCGACGTATGGTACAAAGTCTGTCAATCATCCACAAACAACATCTCTAAATCCTCTTGATGGAAGTTGGTGAAACTTTGCATTTATATCTGTTGGGTGGTTTTCAAATAATGCCACCCCATGCAAAACATTGGATGCCATGGCAGCCAGTGGAGAAACATCTTTTACTACAATTCCCTATTTAGTGAGTGGCATTTTCTAATGGGCCTCTACCAATTTTGTTCAAATTGTGTCATGGGGTCAAAGTTTGCAAGAGTAGGTAGGGACATAGTCGATATATGCATGTATGGGGTTAGGATGTGCAGTGGAGCTCAGGCAAGTGTTGTAAAGTTGTCATGGCCCTCTTGTACACATGTTCATGTTTTCAAAATGTTTTTATATTTGAAGAAGAGAATAAAATCTGATCAGAATTCCGTTCTTACTCTTACCTGAGTCATCCCAAGTATTTTTAGCTCGACTATTCGAAGAATAAGGAGACTATTGCACTCGCCCCGGCGTCGGCGTCTGCGTTGGTTAAAGTTTTTAATAAAGTCAAATATCTTGAATACTATCAAAGGCATTGACTTGAAACTCAAAATATATCTTTACCATCAACATCTACACCTGAGGAAACAATCTCCATAACTCTGTTTTGATTTTTGACAGATTTATGCCCCTTTTTAACTTAGAATTTTTGGTTAAAGTTTTTCATAAATTCAAATATCTTGCATATTATCAAAGGTATTGACTTGAAACTCAAAATATATCTTTACCATCAACATCTACACCTGAGGAAACAATCCTCATAACTTTGTTTTGATTTTTGACAGATTTATGCCCCTTTTTAACTTAGAATTTTTTGTTAAAGTTTTTAATAAAGTCAAATATCCTGAATACTATCAAAGGTATTGACTTGAAACTCAAACTATATGTTTACCATCAACATCTACACCTGAGGAAACAATCCCCATAACTCTGTTTTGATTTTTGACAGATTTATGCCCCTTTTTAACTTAGAATATTTGGTAAAAGATTTTATAAAGTCAAATGTTTTGAATACTATCAAAGGTATTGACTTGAAACTCAAAGTATGTGTCTACCATCAACATTTACATCTGAGGAAACAATCCCCATAACTCTGTTTTTATTTTTGACAGATTTATGCCCTTTTTTAACTTTGATTTTTTTATGGACTTAAAATGTATGTTTACTGTCAACATCTTCACCAATGTTTTTGATTTTTGACATTTATGCCCCTTTTAACTTAGAATTTTGTCACAGTTTTTACCAGACTAACATGGAAATACTCGAAATGGCTTTCTTTTGAAATATCATAGAATAATTATGCAGCATGCAGCGGTCATGCTTTTTTAATTATATACATTTCAATTTTGAAAAGTTACAAAGTTATTCATGATTAAATTTACAAGGTTATGTATTTCTTTGAAATTATCCCCTCCTCCCTCCAGTTGGCTTACAGAATCCAGAGTAAGGCTTTGAATGTAATGTACATTTACAAACTTAAGGTCTTTGATCAAGTTTCATATCTTTGACCTTAATTCTTACAGACAATTACACAATACTCCTGTTCTTTGACAAAAAACCCATTTTACCAACAACCTTTCGAATAGTCGAGCGTGCTGTCATGTGACAGCTCTTGTTAGTTATTCATTGCTATTCATGGTCTTCATCCTTCACTGATTTCTATACATGTGATTGTATTATAACATCACAGGAATGATTTGTACAAAGTCTATTAGCTCTTGATTATGAAGTCTAATATTGGCGGGCTTGTCTGAGCTGTCCACAACAGAAAATAAGAAACTTCATAGGACTATTCAGTTATTCAGTACTGAGTGAAGTTTAAACTTAAAGCATTCATAGAGATCCTTGTCCAAACTTTATTTCAGTAAGTCTTGATTTGACGAAACTTGGTTAAAACAGTATTTTATTTCAAGTTCAGAATACAAATTTTCAAATTCATGTATCAAATAAATACATGTATACAGCATTGAGAAGTAAGTTTAAACAACTTTTGTAATCTCTCTCTTCATCACAAGAGTGATGAACTCTTGGGCAAATGCATGACTAGAATTACCAGGGACTGGAATGTCAAGTGGTTGCTGATTCACTTTAAGTGAGGTTTTTGGTGCATGATCATAAAAATGGACTGGACATTGATTTTTAGCTCACCTGAATGTCCGTCGTCCGTCCACACTCGGTTCGTTAACACTCTAGTGGTCACATTTTTGCCTCAATTGTCACGAAACTTGGTTAGGATGTTTGTCCCAGTAATTACTCGGACAAGTTCAAATATGGGTCATCTCTGATGAAAAACTAGGTCACATGACCCAAAAATAGAAAAATCTTGTTAAGGCTCTAGAGGCTACTGTTCAGTCCAAATATCCTGGCAATTTGTCAGAAAGGTTGTTTGGTTGATTTCTAGCTCAAGTTTTAATATGGGTCACCTGGGGTCAAAAACTAGGTCACACAGCCCAAATATGGAAAAACCTTGTTAACACTCTAGAGGTAACATTTTCAGCCCAAATATCCTGGAAATTTGTCAGAAAGGTTGTTAAGATGATTTCTAGCTCAAGTTCGAATATGGGTCATCTGGGGTCAAAAACTAGGTCACACAGCCCAAATATGGAAAAACCTTGTTAACACTCTAGAGGTAACATTTTCAGCCCAAATATCCTGGAAATTTGTCAGAAAGGTTGTTAAGATGATTTCTAGCTCAAGTTCGAATATGGGTCATCTGGGGTCAAAAACTAGGTCACACAGCCTGAATATGGAAAAACCTTGTTAACACTCTAGAGGTAACATTTTCAGCCCAAATATCCTGGAAATATGTCAGAAAGGCTGTTTCGATGATTTCTAGATCAAGTTCGAATATGGGTCATCTGGGGTCAAAAACTAGGTCACAGAGCCCAAATATGGAAAAACCTTGTTAACACTCTAGAGGTAACATTTTCAGCCCAAATATCCTGGAAATTTGTCAGAAAGGTTGTTTCAATGATTTCTAGCTCAAGTTCGAATATGGGTCATCTTGGGTCAAAAACTAGGTCACAGAGCCCAAATATGGAAAAACCTTGTTAACACTCTAGAGGTAACATTTTCAGCCCAAATATCCTGGAAATTTGTCAGAAAGGTTGTTTCGATGATTTCTAGCAACTTTGTTAAAAGCAGTTGTACTAGGGTGAGCGATAAAGGGCCATCATGGCCCTCTTGTTGATCTCCGTGTCATCAAGACCATTAAGGCCATGTTTTTTAGCTCACCTGGCAGAAAGTATGTCCATTAACATTTTCCTACAAATGACATCTCTGAAGCCACTGGGCCAATATTGATGAAACTTTGCAGGGATGTTCCTTGCATAAACCCCTCTCATAATTTTTCAAATTATTCCATTCCATGCAGAACTCTGGTTGCTCTGGCAACAAATAGGAAAAATTTAAACAATCTTCTCAAGAAGAGGAAGACATAAAGCATTGCATAGTGGATCTTCACCAAGATTGTTCAAATTATAACCCCCGGGACAAAATTGATCCCACCCAGGGGTTCACTTATTTTTACATAGGCTTTCATAGGAAAACTTTTTTTCAATAATCCCAAGGCCTAGAGCTTAGATATTTAGCATTGCCTAATGGACTTCTACCAAGATTGTTCATTATGACCTGCAGAAAGCATGTAGATACTTAAAATGATGTTATAACAAAGAAACCCAACACTTATGTATGTTTGGGTTAGAGGTCATGATGAAGCTTTCTGGTTAAGCTTTCTTAAAATTCACTTTCTCTGTAACTATTAAAGCCTTAAAACTTCAGACAATTGCTTGGCATCATACAATGGCCTCTGTGACCGAGTGGTTAAGGTCACTGACTGATGATCACTTGTCCCTCACCGCTGTAGGTTCATGCCCTACTTGGGTCGGATTCTTTTATGTCTGAAAGCCATCTAGGTTCTACCCAGGTGTCGCTCGTGACTGAAATAATGTCCAAATTGGCACTAAGAGTCTTCCTCCTCCATGAAAGCTGGAAGTTGCAATATGACCTTAGCTGTTGAGTGCGACGTTAAATCTGAATCAATCAATTGGCACAATACAATCAACCCTATGGTCATATCTCATAACTTTTGAATGACATTAAAAGTTGTTCAAACTATGCATTTTCAGTTCGGCTTCTCAGTTACCATTCACAACTATGATACTTCATAGGATAGTTGAACATAGTCACTGAATGCATAATGTAAGCACATGGGTTCCTATCTCAAAAGTAAAGTTTACACAAATGGTTAAAGGTCAAAATTTGTGGACAGTTGTGTCTCCAGTTTAAAACTTTACTTGTGTAAGGGTTGTCCTGATATTTACACAATCATGTATGTGTACAGTCTGTGTTGTCCTGATATTTACACATGTATGTGTGCAGACTGTGTTGTTCACAGACAATCGATCCTCCAGCACTTCCAGTCCTTTGATATATTAACTGTCAACAATCCTACTCCGAAGTTATTGTCAATACTATGGAATTTCATTCATATTACACACTTCTTTTTAAGCACGTGAAATCAAACAACATGTAATAAACTGAGTCAACTATTCAACAAGACGAATTTTGATGCAAGGCATCAAAGACGCCGCGCATGTTTTTGAAGCATGGCTGGGAGATGGGCACTGGGGCAGGTTTCTATATAAAATGTGCGCGGTAAACATCAGCGAACCCTTTTTTACTACATAAAATGATCATTACCTCTGTCACGGACCTATATACACATTATGTTAATTATGTTATATGTTTTTATTCATCCTTGTAATGATATATGCAAATAAAAAGATTTTAAATGATTTTCTACTTTCTGTTTTTTTATTTTCATTCACTCATGGGAATTTTCGTAACTGGAAATGCAGATAAGTTGTTTAACTGTCAAAGAACTTGAACAAAAAATAACGCTAAAATTTATCGAACTATTTAAGTACAAAAAAAGAAAAGTAATACTTTTTTCTAATAAAGATCTTTCATTTCAACACGGACCTATACACAGTGTATATAGGTCCGTGATTGCTTTTACCGTCAAAGGGAGGTAATCGTTACAACATAAAGTACACACTAAGTTACATCGAACTAAAGCTTAAAATCTAACGTATCATTCTAAAATTACACATATTCAACAAATACAATAATTTTTATCATTTAGAATAAAAAGTGTATTTAACATAAAAACTATTGAATTAAGACTTGTTTCCGGTAATCTCATTTGTTTTTGGTTGTTTCCGGTAAAAAGTTGTTTTCGGAAATCAGTAATACCGGTCCGTGCCTCTGTGTATTTAGCTGTCCAGTATACTGTCCTTTTTGTTTATGAAACTGATTTATAAAAATAAAGTTTTTATTAGTAATTAGCATAATACTAAACCCTTATGTAACTTCCATATTGTTTGTCTATTGTGATAATTAAATACCTCTTTTCTCACAACATTAATTATTTTCGGATGCTAACTGGCTATTACACTGGCTATTTTTAGATACCAAGGTTTTGATTTGATTTGATGAGAATTTTATCAAGGTCCGTCCAAAAGAGCACTTATGTTAGCTTGATATTTGGATGAGACCCCGGCATGTCTCCCGTCATGCCTAAAAAATAAAATTTTGAAGCCAGAAAATAGGAGAAATTTACCTGACTGCAATTTCCAGCCAGTATAGCCAAAGGTTGTATTTGATTGGTTACCAAATAGTAGGCCAATCACGGCGACCAATGAGATCTAAGTGTGATTGACCTAGTTTGTATGTCTGGATCGTGGTAGCCTAACAGTTTTTAGAAAATTTTGATACTAGATGTTATATGTGTTTGTTTTGTAAAGTAAAAATCCCCTTTAATAAAGTGTTGTCCTATTTTTATTTTGCTTAGCTTTTTGTGATGATAAAAAATTTAATTGTCCTGAATGATAGAATAAAATGTTGTCCGAAAAGATGGTTTTACTTTATTTGAACAAGTTAAAAAGTATGCATGAAAGTTTGACTTATGTTTCTACTCTGAAATTTTGAAAACATAAAAACCCCTTAAAACCCGAATAAGCCAGCAACCGCACAGGCTACTTGTTAACTTTTACTTCTTTAATTATAATGGTGTACAATGAAAATTATAAAGAGACTTGTACTAGTTGGTTGTTTACTACCGGAGCTAGAAGCAAAAAATCGGAGCCAGGAGAGACAAAAATGATTAACCAATCAGCAGGTTGCTAATGGCAGCCAGTTCGGTCTACTACTGTTGAAAAAGCACAGTCATTAATGTAATTATTTGAATCATTTGTATCATAAATTAGATAAAATGCCAAAATTTGTCTTTAAATATATGAATGTTGCTGTAGATCATGAGTTCGTAAAATAGAAATTTTATTAAAATTTTGTGGAATTTTGGTGAGAATTCCTTTTAATTGTTTCAGAAGGAAATTTTAATTTTAATCTGTTAATCTGTTTTATTTTTTACTTATAAATAATAAAAGAAGTAAGTGTAGATCATGATTTGTATGATCGGCGTTTCGGTCCTCGGACAGATGCTGGTGAACTACTATTCCTGATCCTGGTTGACTAACCAGTACTTTTCACATCTTCTTTTGTTGTGAGTGATTGGGTTTTTCGTGCCTGAGTAAGATTGTTCTTAATGTAGTTTTGATCTTATATTACACATCTTTATTGGTTCGAAAATATAATTGCGAAAGTTAGATATGCTTTTCAAGATTAACATTGCTGTTCGTACTACTTGACCTGACCTACTTGTTGGTTTTGGGTGACCTACTGCGACTTTTAGTGCGCACGAACCGGATGGAGTTATAACAGGTGCGCGTTTGGCTTTTTTGGATCCGGCTATTTTTTGACAGTAGATTACTGCTTCCATTTAGGAAATAAGTAGTGTTTTATGCATTTTCTGCAATGTCTGGGGTATCTAGTTATAGGATCAATCACTGTTTTTGGTTAGTTATGACTTTTTATATGGGCATTAGTATGCATTTTCTTGTTTAAGCAGTCATTAATTGTGATTATTTCTATTTTCTACGTTTTTCCAGTCATTGTCCTGGTGATTTTTTGGACATTTATTAGTTGTATGTTTGTTTTTGTAATCACCAGGGGTTTTTATATGCGTGGGTTATAATGGTATGTCGCCACAGACACTATTTTTTCCTATGTAGGTATCAAATTTCTTACTCAGACACTAGAACCGCTGAAAAGTAAAAATTTGTTAATTTCACTATTTTATAAAATGACTAATAACTATCTAATCTACTGAGCTTCCGTCACATGTCAAGATGTCGGCTTTATACCGTGTTTGTCACGTGGTAGGTATTTGTAGTAATTATTCTATACATGTGTTTTTTATATATTTAGATAGAGAAAAAGGATTTTTTGTCGATTTTGTTTAAATAAAGCTTTTTTCCTACGTTTTTTTGTGTTATATCTTTGGTCCTTGTTATTCTAAATATAATTTGGTCGAAATATAAACTGTCAATGTTTTGTATCCTTTATAAATTGTCTTTTATGCTACAAAATTTTGGAAAATCGCGGAATAAATTATCTGTAATAAAATTGTCTAATGTTTTCAATCTTTTTCTATTTTCATTTCAAATCTTTACTAAATCGTGCTTTATAGTTATGGCTAGGGTGTTGGGTAGCCCTTATCTAGTTCTAAAGTTTTTTGTTATAAAATTTTCATGTTTTCCGGAGGTATATGAATTCAGTGTTTTAGATATGTGTTTTGTCTCAAAGATTCACCTGAGGTGGGGGTTTGATGTCCTTGACCTTTCTGTACCGGAAGCTCATTCTTGTTAACATATATACATGTATAATAAAGTATACTAAACTACTTAAAGGTAAATTACAGGACACCCCTGGTTTACAGAGAGTGTGTTAGGGGTTTCTTAGTGTGGAAATATTTGTTTTATGTCACTAAAATGCGATACTGGCTTGCCTATTCTAATCTAATCTACGAAATAACATATCTACAATCTATAATAGACTTGCATATCTACCCCTATGTACTTTTATCAAATATAGAGTTGTGTGAGTTGTGTGCTGTGTTCTGTATATAGGGTCATAGAGCTCAGGGCTAGCACCATGCATTCCGCGCACCATGCTCCTGCAGAGTCCAAGTACCGTTTTTCCCCCATTGCGAGTTACGCATTATTTCGTTAAGGTGGGAGTCCCAAATAAAGGGTAAGATACGGTTTTTAGTCGATCTACACTTGCGCAGTCCATGTACTACATCATACTTCACCTTGGTCTTTTGGTACGACCGTGTGGGTGTGTGGGTTCGAGTGATTGCCGGGCGGCATTAACACTCCGTAAAAGTCACCTATGACGTTTGTGTTTTCAGTAGTGTGTATGTTTGTTCTGGTGTTTTGCCGAGCAATCGGTCCTAATCTATATTTTTTCATTGTATCCTATATTTTTGATAAATTCGAATACGGCCAGGCGAATATCTTGTGCTATTTCTTTTGGTGGATCTAACGAGTTTTTTCCGTAATAGTTATTAGTTCTAATTTCAAAAGTTTTGTTTCAAATATTTTCCTTTCTTCCGAATATAATGGGCAGTGAAACATTAGATGGCCAAAATTTTCTATTTCGTTACAGTGTTGGCAGTTTTGTCTTCTATGTATCGGTCCCCTTTAAGAAGCTACTTTTTAGTTTAAGTCTAGTATACATTGTGTCTATTTTTCTATCATGATGGTACGTTTGTAATTTGCTAGGCGGTTTAATATTAATTTCTATGTTATGTGTTGAGCAGAAGTTCCCATTGCTGTAGATATTTTTGTTTTACTTTATCTTTTATGATGCTGTAGACTTCCGGTACGCTGAGCTTAATATGAATTTCTGTACCGGAAGTGCTGCCGTATTTTGCTTTGTCGTCTGCTAATTCATTTCCGTTTATGCCCACATGACTTGGTACCCACATTAACTGAATTTCGTCCCCTCTATGTTTTATATCTGTGATTGTTTTTAGTATATTAAAGATCTTTCTTGTCTGTGAGATTGTCCTGATTTTATTGCATTAAGGAACTAAGACTATCACTAATAATGACTGATTTTGTAATATGATTTTCTTTACAGTAAGTTATCGCATAATCTATTGCTGCTAATTCGCATGTAAATATTGAAACTTGATGTTGAAGCTTTAAACTCTTGTTGTGTAAGATTGTTCCGTCTTCTCCTATAACTACTATGCCCGCCCCTGCTATTTGTTTTGACGGGTCCTTACTTCCATCTGTATAAATTTGGGTAAAGTCTCTAAAGTGTCGAATAATGTTTAGATTTGCAATCATTTTGTTTCTTTCAGCGTTTTCAGATTTGTTATTTTTCCTACTAGATCTAAATTGATCTCAGGCATTTCAATATTGATTAGTTGTTCATAGCACGGTTCTTGAATTTGGGTATCGCCTAGGCCGTATTCTGTAATTAGAGTTCTGATGTGTTGTGGGTAAGGTTTCTTTAAATTTTTGTTACTTTTGATTTTGTAAAAATATGCCGGGTGGTCGCAATATCGTCATTGATAGGTAGTTTGGGCCCAGTCTGGAGCTTCTGGCCCAATATTTTAGTGCTTGAAGTTCTCTTGTAGAGGTAGTGGGATCATAGCTGTTTCGGTATGTAATGGGAGAGTAGAGGTATGCCTCGACATCCTAGTATGGTTTTTAGTGCCCTATTTTGTATTCTTTTGAACCCTTTTTAGTTGTGATTCTTTTGCGGAGGCGTATACTATGCTGCCATAATTGATTTTGCTAAGGATGAGGGCCTTGTAAATGTTTAGAAGGCATTTTTTGTCTGTACCCCAAGATTTTCCCTTTACTGCTCTTATGATATTGAGATCTTTAAGACATCTTTTTGTCATATATTCTATATGCATTTTCCAAGAAAGTGTTTTGTCAAAATACATTCCCAGGAATTTTGCGTGTTCATTGTATGTGGGTTCGTACCACATAACGTTAATTTCGGAAAGTTGGTGGCTCTTTCCGGAGGTTTTACGGACTGTCTATGTATTAATAAAACTTGAGTTTTAGCTGGGTTAATTATGAGCCCCATGATTTGCTCCATTTTTCTATTGTATTCAAAACAGTTTGAGCTTTTTTAACTGCCTGTACCGGACTATATGAGGTTAGCCATGTGGCTGAATCATCTACAAATTGAGATTTTTAGCATTTATAGTTGGGTTTTCTCTGTTTAATCCATTAATTTGTGTTTCAAAGGTATTCATCATGAGGCTGAAAATTATGGGAGATAATACCCCGCTCCTGGGGGCACCCATTTACTGTTTCCACTACCTCTTGGAGAGCTCCATTGTATTTTACCTTAATCTGTCTGTTTTGTAGAAAGCACCTTAACCATTTTATCATGCGTCCTTGTATACCAGAGTTATGGAGTTGCAAGAGTGCTCCTTCGTTCCACATTTTATCAAAAGCATTACTAAGGTCTAAAAATATAGCTATGAGATATTTATGTTCTGCCTGTGCTATTTTGCCATCTGACTCTAATCGTGTGATATTGTCGTCACATGAATGATGTGTTTGCATCCTGATTGGTATTTAGACATTATATTGTTTTTTTCCAAATATGCGCACAGTCTGGGTTTTATCATTTTTTGCATTAATTTTGTAAACGTTGATGTTAAGAAATTGGTCTGTCCGAGGCAGGTTCATTTTTGTCTTTATTAGGTTTTAGTAATGGAATGATAACTGCATGATTCCAGCTTTCTGGTGTGGTGCCCTCTACCCATGATTGATCTAATATGTAGTAATTGAAATGGGTTTTCATTGATTTTTCACGTAGGCGCCATGTATTCTATTATCTGAGTGTCTTAAGATAGCAAAACATCTTCCGAATCTTTTTTTCTGAGCTTTGATGAATCGGATCGTAAGGTCCGTAAACAAAGCTATAAAAAACCCGTGGTCTACGAGTTTGTGGAAAAGTTATTAAATACTCATTAAATGTGTCCAAAGTTTTGTAATAAGGGAAGGAGACATGTGTATTTTGTATTGTATTGTTTTTTTTAATGACTTAATACAATTTAATGATTCATAAAAGTCATTTTTCATACATAGAACATAGTTTAGATTTACAATGATAATATTGGCTGCTCCCTATTCGATTATGCAACCCCATGGTACAAATTTGAAACCTATTCAATACTGACGCCGCCGTTCAACGGCGGCGTCAATGAACTCACTCTACCATATGTTACAACAAGTTTTCATTCAAGTGACCGGACTACTTTTCTGCAAGGGATTATCGTGCGTATTATTAATACATCAACTCCCAAGATAACACTATAGGTCAACCAGGGTCCGTATATTACAGGGTTACGATACGGACCCTTGGTCAACTAAGCGTGCAGATTTGTTTAATATTATCAATACAAGTAATCTAGATTTAAGTATTTGGCAGGAAGTGTATTTGCATTAATACCATAAGAAACTACGATATTTTTTTCTTTCGTAAACATGAAAAAGCTTCCCCTCTCTACCAGTAATCAAAGCGCTGAAGACGCTGGATTTGTTTGTGTATTCAAAATATTTGTCCTTTGTTTTGTTGCCGGCTATTTCAGTCTGTAATCATCATAAGTGAAGGCTGTACCAGTTGGTAATAAGATATGGACAGAATGCAACAGTTATAAATCGTATTTTGGATCGAAATTGTCTGTTTCTATTCCCGGTACACATAGACAGCAGGGATTTTCACTGTACTGAACAAAATGTTTTCACCTACAGTTCTACTGACTAAAATCAGACACTGATCAAGCAGCTAGTTAGTAGTTATGGCGCTTCGATAACACAAACGAGCAGGCAATAGCACCGATCAATAAGGGGATCAATTTATTGTGCGGACCGACAAAGTAATAATGCGTATCTATAATGCCACAATATACATTTATAGAACGAATATGGTTGAGACCAGGAAGTAACAATGTTCAAATGTTTTTCTGCAGTCATTGATATGTTTTTTAACAAAATAGCTCATTCGATGCGTTTCAAGATAACGAGGCCTACAGTCGAATATAGTGTAAATTGTCTTCTACTTATACAATCACCACCTATGAAATATAACATCGACATTAAGGTATCCTAACACTTGTTTCTGCTTAAACTCTAATACATGTAGGAACGCAGACTAGCTCGCGCTAGGTCCGCAGATTAAACGTATCAGCAATACGGAAAGTTATAATTACGTCCCTTGCCGCGCATCGAATAAAATTTATGAGCGGCAGGATATAATCGTAAAAAGAGCATGTGTAAACATGGGCGTAAGTATTCCTGGCTGTTCAAAATATTTCATTCTTTAAAATGACGATCAGGTATAGCCATTTTGTTGTCACAGAAACTCCAAAAGATATGTTTTCTTTCCGCACAAGGTTTAAGAAATGGCAGACGGGTTAAGAAATCGGAACTATTTCTATAGGGTGTATATATATAGTACATGGTCCCTTATTTTTACGCATCATTATAAAATGAAATACATCGGCGGTTCTTATTCGAAAACAGTTTACTTTAGTTATATTTACAAAATTTAGCTGATGCTGCATGAGTTTGTAACATCTGCAATTGCCATATAGTTTCAAATGAAGACTCATAATATGGGATTATATGCTGACTGACGTGCCCAAACTACTTTCAGATCTGGTACTTAAGGAGTAGGCTTCGGAAAACGGTAAGTAAATTTGTTTGTTACACAAACAAATAAAAACTATCCCAATATTTCTTCTTTTTTGTTGGAAACCGGACCTATTGTAATAAATGTGTTTATATTTTTCATAACCCCATGTTGTATTGTTAAATACCTTGGTGAAATAAAAGATATGTTCTGTTCTGTTCTGTTCTTTTCACTGGCCGCTGATCGCGAACGGCAGGTGACCACTATTCCTGGTCTTTTTTAGAGCAAATTCGGACGGGGGAATTCAGACTGGCCGTTGTCCGCAGGTGACACCTACTTACAGGTGACCGTCGGCACAAGTTTGACTGTGGTTACTTATTTATGACTATCATCTACTTTTTACTGTATGAAATGTTTCAGCTACTTGCGGCAGCGATTGTGTGCAACATCATAATCAATGTATCAAAATGTATTTTTATCGATTTCATGTCCATCTGTGTAATGCTCTTCAAGTAGAACTTTGCCCTAAGTTCATTGGACATTAATCTGAAAATATAATAAAATGTAAATAGAGTTCAATAATTAGATAATTTAATATTAGAATCATCATAGTACATCAGTACAGAATGATATAGTTAAACACAAATAAACATTTATTTACATTTGAATAAACATTTGATTTCTGTACATTTTAAAAGTAAAAAAACTTAATGATCAAAGATAAAAGCTGAGTAATCACGTTTCCCGAATATAATTTATTATACCATTAACCCAGATGTGCGAAGCCGAGAATGAACAGGTCGAATTTGCCCACTACAGTACATTAATGATTAATTATGTCATGTACACATTTTATATGCCCGTGTAGATTAAGTTGTACTTCATGCGTAATGATTACATATCATGCTTATCAAAAACTGAAAAAGATAGAAATAATTAATAAAAAATATGAAAAAGCATTATCTCAATGAACCCGCGCTTTTGCGATTGTGTAGTGGGTGGGGTACGGACAATTCTGTTTAATCAAATGCATGGCCAAGCAAACGGGTATCGTTTGTACTTAATGTAGGTAAACTATAAAGAAATCAAATCCATTTTCATCTTACCTTTTCAAAGACCTATACTAACAGTTTACACTCTGTAATTTAGACCCACATTTGCCAGGAATTCCCTAGTAGAAGGTAACTGTTTATCTAAATGACTGCCCGGCAGGATATCTTATTCTAACCCTGGTGCGAACTATAAACTGTCCATGGTGCATTATTGATACAACTCTTATCAGAAACAATATGGCCATTTAGCAGTGGTCAGTGTGGATTGATTTCACCTAAACATTAGACTGATGCCTACGGAATGAAAATAATGTTGATTCGGTGAAATATGTTTTATATAAATTTATCGAGGAAACAGCTGATTACAAATATAATAACAAAATCAGTGTCACAGTGTTACATTTAGTATTGCGGTTTTAAAATACCATAATTTAATACAGAAAGATGTAGGGATTTTACAGTCTAGAATAAGTAAATAAAGTTTAGGAAACTGATATTACGCATCAGTAAATCAGGAGTACTGCATGCCACATTCAAAACAAATGTAGTATAACACTCAAGAATTTAACTTAAATATCCTCGCAGCGTTCATTTGGTATTGGACTGTAACAATTAATTAGTTCAAACACATAAAGATATTTCCATCAACTATGTTTTCTATGTCTTCACAAATGTCAAGAGTTTGTAAGAACCTGATAGTCAGGCTAGTCACACTATCACAATCAAAACTATTTTCACAACCTCATGTGAAAATCATGAATTTACAATAAATACATCATCAATGAATATAAATCTTAATAAATAGTAACAAAATAGTATCATATGCAAAGTGTCTGTACATCAATTTTTTCTCCTATTTACATGTTTACCTCTTTTCTTTTTTTATTTAACCGATTTTTTTTTCCAGTTTTTAAAAGGCGTGACTTTTCTTCCAGTTCTATTCCTTACCATGATACAAAACCTAAAGTTATAAAAACGGATTGGTCAACCACCCCAAAACACAAACATACCTATGTTTAAGTTCCAGCATAATCAATGTCGCTCTATCTTGTTTAGCTTACCAAAAATCTAAAAAAACTTGATCATATTGCATTGTGTATTAACTAATCAATAATAAAATAATTGATTTTTTAACAGGTCTTAGAAATATGATAAATAATAATGAGTTCAATCACGGTTTTAAAAGTTTCTCTCCATGGTTTTCGCTTTCGTTTTAAGGAAATCAAATACAGTACAAGTGTAACTTCTTCCTGTCATTTATTCTTTCATATTAGTGTGAAATATTTATAAAGATTAAGAAAGAAATTAATGAAGTTTACTTCGTATCACTGGAAGCGAAAATTCTCTTTACTTTTTTGCGTAGGGAAGGGGGCGGGTGGATCTTTCAATGTTATAACTTAAAGTGAACCATTTTGTTTACAATTGTGTTTCTATATGTATTTGTTTGAATGTATATTCTATGTTTTCTTTCAATGTAAAATTGATTGTCAATTGGGTGGAAATAAATTTCAAACTAATTTCTGACAAAAAAACCCACACAAATAGAAAAATTTGTCCTGAATGGTATTTACAAGGTAACTAAAAACTTTATATTATCACAGGAAACCCCACTGTGTTTAAAAAATGGAAACACTTATCATATAATTAAACACAGTAATTTTTGAAACAAAATGGGCTATTTGGAAATATCGAAATGACTGTAAATATAATGGCAATAGACTTTCCACCACAAGCTTTAACTACAAACTCTTCTAACAGGATCAAGGACCAAATAATATTTAAAAACACCAATAAAGAAGATCTAGAACTTGCAAACGCTTTATCAAATTTGTAAATATTTATGAATGATAATCTCATTTCGCTTTATCATGTTTGTTATTTTCGCTTTCGAATAAATGTGATATAATAGTGAATATGCCTAATAGAATTTACTAGTACTTGGTAATGTAATCTTTTTAATCTTGATTGAACCATTGTTTATTTGTGTATATCGTTCTGTTCCATTTAACATGTATTATAATTACATGTATTGTAAGGCTGGTAGGGGATGCTCCCCGACCCCTATCAAGCCTATGACGGGGAAAATAAACGGGGTTACCTCTTTTAGAGGGCTTCAAACGGAAAAAAAAAGAAAAAAAAAAACACTTATCATATAAAAAGAAAACAGACTTAAACCTGCTACTGAATCAAATAATATGACCAGGAGGCCAGCAATTTATTAGTCCTAGGTATTTTTGCAAATAGAAATCTTGATTTGTTTGTGGTTTGGGCTTATCAGATGGAAATGGGATATTAATTGCCCCTGATGCTGTGAATCAGCCACACTGACCACTTAATGTCTTCATGGTAATTCTGGAAATAACAGTACAGGCAAGATCACTAGTGATCAGATTTTTGGGTCTATGGTCTCGATTGTTTATAGTTTATAGGTCTTTGACCTTTTCAAATGCAGCACTTCATTGCTGCTAACATACATGCCACAAAGGGTTGCATTAATGCCGGGAGTTGTTTTTTTTCAAAATCGCTGGATATGTGGACGCAATACCGGGAGAAAATCGTTCATTTCTAAGGACGTATTTGACTATTTATTTCGTAAAAGCCAAATTTTAATCATTAGTTTACTATTATTCCGTAGTAATTATGGTTCACAGAAACACTTTATATTTGAGAAAATGTGAGGAATGTGAGATATGTGGCCACAAAGGTGCAGACAGACCTGTGAATTCAAAGTAGGGTACTTAGCCAATGATAGACTAGCTTCTGTTTTAAGCTTGACGTCTGCGTTGGTTAAAGTTTTTTTATAAAGTCAAATATCTTGAATACATCAAAGGTATTGACTTGAAACTCAAATTATATCTTTACCATCAACATCTACACCTGAGGAAACAATCCCCATAAGTCTGTTTTGACTTTTGACAGATTTATGTCCCTTTTTAACTTAGCACTTTTAGTTAAAGTTTTATAAAGTCAACTATCTTGAATACTATCAAAGGTTTTGACTTGAAACTCAAAATATATCTTTACCATCAACATCTTCACCAGGGGAAACAATCCCCATAACACTGTTTTGAATTTGACAGATTTATGCCCCTTTTGAACTTAGAATTTTTGGTTAAAGTTTTTTATAAAGTCAAATATCTTGAATTCTTCAAAGGTATTGACTTGAAACTCAAAATATATCTTAACCATCATCATCTACACCTAAGGAAACAATCCCCATAACTGTTTGGATTTTTTTTACAGATTTATGTCCCTTTTCAACTTGGAATTTTAGTGAAAGATTTTTATAAAGTTTAATATCTTGAATACTATCGAACATATTGATTCGATTATCTCCTGTGGCTCAAGTCGCGTGGTCGGTATCCGGTTAGATCACACAGCATCAGTACCACTTTACCACTGATGATGATGATGATGATGACGATGATGATGATGATGGCAATAATAATAATAATAATAATAGTAGTAGTAAAGATGATGATGATGATGATGATGATGATGATGATGATGATGATTATGATACAATAATATTAATGTATGTATGAATGTACCCGTCAAAATTAAGTGCAGCAAAAGAATCGTGGTAAAGTTTTAAAGTTTTAGTTACAATACAATATATAATAAATCTTATTTGTATTTATATTGAGATAATATCTGTTCTTTGTAAATGACAGCATGATCTACAGAAATGAATTTGATTTTCCCTTTAGATTATTACATTTCTGTCAACATTTAAAAATCGTATTTAAGACATGTAGATCTATGTGATTTCTTACAGTTATTCGTACCCAGGTACGAACCGACTTCGGTAAAATGCGGACATTTTCGTACCCTTTTCGAACCACGCATTTACATAAAATACAACAATTACAACGTGTTTAAAGCATAAAAATATGTTGTCATATTTCAAAAAGACATCTACCAGTGCCTCTGTAAAGTTAATTTGCTGATAAGTTTCAGTTTTACACCTAAACGCGTATTTTAGACTAGTGTTTCAGGCGCTATAGTGCGGCATATCTTTTAAAGATACATTTTTGATGATAGAGGGGTTGTCAAGTTAAAAAAAAAATCGTTGTTTTTTTATGTTGAATTTTGAGTTTTGTAATTTAAAATTTAAAAGTACCTAGTGGTTCCATAATGTATTACGATGTTCCAATAGTTTATGCCACGAAATCAATATGGGGTAAAATACTTTAAATTATCCGGTATGACTTGTTGTGATCAAAATCGCGTAGGAAAATAGTTCTATACAGAACAGATAGATCTACCTCGTTGATTTTTTAATTACAAATTTAAAGAAAAACAACAATATAATATTATGTTATTCTGAAATGTTTTGAAATTATTTATGTCGTCCTTATACATAACAAAACAGTGCACTCCTTACAGCAATGTTGTCAGCTGGCAGCCTCAGTTACCTACTAGATAAATATGACATTGACTTAGCTTTTGTAACTGAACATAAGTTAAAGGAAAAGTCACAACAATTCTTAAGTACAATTCATAATAAATATCAAGCTATTGAATTATGTAATAATACGCACTCATTTCCATCGACATGCGGCAAAGGTGGAGTCTGTACAAAAAGTCTATCTCGTTCAATATCAAAGCACTGAAAGTGCTGACAACAAGGAGTCCTCTGCAAAATTGGGCACAAGGGAGTTTTCTTACAATTTCAATACATTGTAAAATTACTTGATTTTGGTTACTGTCCGTTTATTTTAATCAAGGAACCTGTAGTTCATTGACAACACATCATGTTGCTGTTGTTTTACTTTTTTCAAAAACAGGGTTTTGCTTGAGACTTTTCGACGAAGTAAAATACAGTGCTTTTAAATTGTATACAACCAGCTTTGTTTATGAGAAATCCTTCAGAAATACATGACACGACCTACACAGCATATAAAAGCTGCTCGCTGTCAGATTTTGTTAAAAAATATTGTCTTTCAAACTGTATAAAAAATAACATAGTTAAGAGCATATAGTCATATAAAAAGATTCCAGTATACATTTCAGTCAATTATATCTGTAGATTTGAAATAATACGCTACCAACTGATAAAGCGTAAAATAATACCAGGATTTTCATTCGATTTTGGCTAATTCCTACCTAGATTTTTACTTCTATTGTTGAGTTTAGCCTTTAGCTTTATGTTTATGTATTAGTATGTCGTTGTTTAGAATTTAATTTTCTCCAACGGCAACTGAGAGCGAGCAGCTTTATATGAAATCGTCTTATTTTCGTGAAACCTAAAATCTAAGTGGTTATACGCATTATGTTTCCGTTAGGGACATATGCTGACATCATAAAACATAGTATATACGTCATTATTTTCATAATGATATCCGACCAGATCCACTCCCGTGGTTTAGTGGTTAAGGAAGCTAACTTGAAATCACTGTAACCTCCAACCTAGTACTGGAACTTTCTATGACGATGTTAGGGAAACTAGCTGCCTATTAAACATACCAAATACATGTACTTTTGAAGTGGGCGTTTAACTCCTACAAAAACACTATCCGATCAGAAATCATTAAAAGAAAGCAAATGCGGCATTTTTTTTTCTAAAAGTAACATACCCTATAACTCATGCCAAAACGAAATAACCACCAAAAATAATAAATAGAATTTGTAGAAGTAGATGTATTATAACTTAATCTAAAAGTTTCAGCGGATTTTTGAAAGTATTTCATTAAAAAAATTCAAACTCATTTTTTCTGAAAGTGACATGGCCTATAACTGATGCCAAACGAAATAACCTCCAAAAAATAATAAATAGAATCTGTAGAAGTACATGTATTATATCTTAACCTAAAAGTTTCAGCGGATTTTTCAAAGTATTTCATAAATAATTTTTACAGAATTCAAACTCATATTTTTGTTGATTTTTCACAACCGCATTACATCGGCAGTTTCATTTCGTCGCATTTTGTGTTGGTAAGGGGAGATAACATCCATTGTAAGTAGTCTATTAGCCTTACACGTTAATTTACTTTAAGAAATCTTTTGAAAAGCTAGATATTAAACCCAGGCTTATTCTTAGAGCCTATAATACTTTGAAACTTAATTATAATAAATATGTATATATAAGTAGGCTACACAAAATGTTTAGTGTTCTCTTACCATTTTTCATCGGTTTGCACCATTCAAATTTTATGAATGGAAGCGTTGTGAATGAAATACATGTACAATCGTTTTGTTCACGTGAACGCCGATCTAAAGATAGATTGCATATTGTTAATGTATACATATTTACGCCGTTTATCTTTTTAAAAAGAGATATTTCTTGTTAGTACTGGCTGATACTAGTTTGTATTGCTAGTATGAGTTTACACAGTCGATGATATGTAAACGTTAACCGTATGCAGTGTCGGATCAGTGTACATTGCTGCCTGATGGTGTAGTAATTTAAATATTCTGAATTTTGCCTACATTAGTGTTACAATGATTTAAAGCATTTACACGTATATTTGGAAACGGAAATGGCTTTTAATTATTTTTTAAGTCGAGATCACAAACACGATCCCCGCGCGTCTCAGCTAAAGTCGATCTACTTTGCATGCGAAAGGAGAAACCTATGGCTGTTCAAATTGTCAGGGTTTGTGGGGGATATTCGTTTGACGCATGCCGGCGTACGCCGCTCTATTCGTTTCTAAAAGCCTGGATGAATTCGGCGCATTTTGAGCAATGAGGTTTGGATATACCGGCGTATCCCGGCTTACGCCGCATCCTGCGTCAAACGAATAGGCCCTTCGCTATTGGTCAAATGATCCTATTGCAGTCCGGCTGAGGGATTGGCTGAAAAAAGTACAGGGAAAACCGTAAGATTAAATGAGACATTACCTGATTGGTAGAAAATGTTGTGTTTACAAATGCAAAAAACTCATTTGAAAAATAAAATGCAATGTCTTCTGCACGCGAATGAATATTTTAGGACTGGTTATCATAATAAATAACACTGAAATCGCCATATGAATAGAAGGTGTACACATGCGGTTTAGACCCCTAAATCTCACCTGACTGAGTGGGGTGGTTGTCTCCCTTGCCAAATTGTAAAAAACTGGGTTGGTCAACCCCATATAAAAACAGCATTTTCTGGTGCCTAAGAGACTAATCTGTTCGAAAAATGTAATTTCATTAGTCAACACCCTATAGGTGGGTATGATACAGGGTCCCCTTTTGACTAGAGTTATAATGTAAGTCAATGGGGAAAACAATAGGAGTATCTGACCTATTGGCAACTAAAACAAGGAGTCACGTGACTCCTTGTTAATAAAACCAATTATCTGCTGTGGCTCAAGTCGCGTGGTCGGTATCCGGTTAGATCACACAGCATCAGTACCACTTTACCTATTTGCAGTCTACATGCCTTCCGCAAACTACACAGCAGAAGACTATTCAAAATGTGTTGACATATTGCAAGGCAGGTATTTACCGGACGGCAATGTTTATTTCCCAGGCGATTTGAACGTTGATTTATTAAGAAATTTTTGCAGTGATAGCAGAACGAACACTCTACGTGCCTTCCTGCTGAAGAACAATTACGAGTTCATCCCAACACAAGGACCTCAATACACATTCAAACCTACTGGGAAAGTGCTTGACTATATACTAACAGGAAAATGGCAGTTCGACCTAATAAACACTAATATCGTTATAGAAAATGACTGCTGCAACGTTTCGGATCACTTGCCGGTATTAACTGTAATTAACGTTAACCTCTCATTATATGATCAAGCGCCAGAACCATTTATAGCCTGGAATAAATGTAAAAACTCGGACTTCGATAATTATGAAGCATTATTGAACGCTTACCTGTCGTTTATGGACATAACCTCCCTATCAGCTACTCAATACAATATTGATATATTGTACACTCACATTATAACATGCATTAAAAGTGCTAGCAAATCATTGCCTTTCAGTACATTCCAAACCATATTGGAATGAAACAGTAAAATTTGCCCATAAAAAACAAAGGAAAGCCAGAACAGAGTGGATAATACATGGTCAAGTAAGGGACAGAAATGACCCTTTCTACCTTAACTACAAACAGGCAAAACGTGCATTTATCAATAAACAAAAAGAAGCAATAAATAAATGCAAAAAAAAAATATTATGAAGATTTAAGTTCAGCTGCCACATGTGATATACGATTTTTCTGGAAACTCGTTAGAGCTAAGACAAAAAGGCCAAAAGAAGCTATAAACGAAATGACCTCACAAGGGATCAGTGTACACGATCCATTTAAAATAGCTGATATATTTACGACATATTATAGTGATGTCTTCACTCCAAAAACGCATGAACACTTTTTTTGACTCAAATTTTCATTCTGAAATAAATAACTTTGTTGAAGATTCCCTATGCTAAAAAGACTTTTCGGAAGATCAAATATAGTCGCGAAATGTAGATTATGATGAAATATATATAACGCTTAAAACGTCAAAAAAACAACAACAGAAAGCTCCGGGACATGACCAAATTGTAAACGAGCATCTAACTTACGGAGGAAGAAGTTTGTGTGTATACCTGCAAAAGCTGTTCTCGCTTATCTTAAGTGCTTCCTACGTACCAAAAGCATGTAAAATAGGAGTAATTATTCCTGTGCATAAGGAAGGCAAACCTAAAGACAATCCTAAAAGTTATCGGCCAATCACTTTACTTCCGGCTGTCTACAAAGTATTTGAAAAATTGCTACACACTCGTATAAATGAATGGTGCGAACATAACAATAAGAGCTTTCCCTGTGATCAACAAAATGCCTACCAGAAACACTTGGGATCCTTGACAACATAATTTAGTCTTCAGGAAACAATATCAAACAATTACGAACAACAAAATAGATCATTTGTTGCTTTGCTGGACACAGCTGGTGCGTTTGACAATATTCTCCACAGCGCCCTATTCTATAAAGTTCATGACATGGGAATCCATGGTAAACCTCTAAGGTTATTCATAAACTGTTACAAAAATATTCAGAGTGTGGTATTCGTTCATGGGATTACATCAAATCCCTTTCCAGTACTGCAAGGTTTGCGTCAAGGCGGAATACTCTCGACTTGGGCCTATCTTCTATTTATTGACCATCTTCTCTGTGAACTTCATGAATCCGGAAATGGATCCTTTATCGGCTCAATTCCGGAAGGAAATCCAACGCTGGCAGATGATCTGACATTAATTTCTCCAAACTTAAAAGCCCTGCAAACCCAAATATCAACGGTGAACGCGTATGCAAATAAATGGGGCTATCGACTGAATGAAAGTAAGTGTAAGTTAGTCGTCTTTGTTTGAATCATTCTCCGTAAAAATAAATGACAGTATGATGGCATCCACAGAAACAGCAACACATGTTGGAATCTATGAAATGCTCTTGGGCAGTAGAAGCTCGCAGTAGAAAAGGCAGGGCTTCAATGTGTTCACTATTAACCATTCGTGATGTCACTGGTGACGTAAATCCTTATGTACTTAGCAATCTTATTCAGAAAATCTCAGTCCCCTGTGCACTATATGTGGCTGAACTATGGAATAACCTGACGCAAACAGATATAGTTTATGCTGAACGCTTTCTCCGCAAAAAGCTGTCAGGAACTTCCGTTTCGTACAAGGACAGACATGTCACTCAGTCTGCTAGGATGGAACCCGCTACAAGCTCACATTGACAGACGTAAACTATTGTTGTTGTTTTTTTTCCAGAAATTATGAACTATGCCCACATATCTTGTACCAAAGAAAATATTTGAGTACAGAATTCAGTTATTTCTACTGCGAAATAAGAAACATCAGTTTGGGTTTATTCCCGATGCTTACAAATTATTTGTGAAATACGAACTCCTTACATACCTTGACAAATATTCAATGAATGCTTCATTTCCGACAAAATTACAATGGAAAAGAATAGTTAACACTATAATTGATCATTTCTATAAAGAACAGTGGCTTATACGTATAAATAGCGATCCCGAGTATGACAGGTTCAGACACATTCATCCTGACATAAAACCATCCCTTCTGTGGACAACAGCGGACTCTAATATAGCCATAATAAATGCAACAACTACGGTGAAATTTGTGACTGTTAGAAACGACTCATTATTTCAACAGTGCATAAAATGCAAAACATTCACACGTGATTTAACAAAACACATGATTGCTTCCTGCTCCTTCTTTAATATTGATCAAGTGGAACCTTTTAAGAAAATTGATTCAAACATATCCCTGGAAATCTCTAAATAGCTTAAGGCACCGGACGGTGAGTCATTTATACGAAATAGTATGTCTATTAATACTGCTGTGGCATTTGAGCTGACGCAAGAGCAAACAGGTTCTTTGATACGAACAGTATGTTCTTTTATACACGTGATTCTCAGGAATTCAAATTGACACTTCCATTTGTATAAGAATAATATCATGTCTCCAATATGTCTATGGCAGATCTTCATAGCAAATTGCTGTGCACAAATTACTTTTTAAATATTATGAATTGCAAATACTTCATGGAAAGCTATTAAGCTATTTGACACTGTTCACTGTTCCTTGTCAAATGTGTTCTATTATTATACATAGCAGGCTTTACTGACACTATTATTAAGACTTGAATTTCGCTTTCGATCAATTTTTGAAATCATCTTAGTCTCTTGCATTTGTTAGAACCACATCACAATTCACTCTAAATAACATACTTATCACATTTTGTTCAGTTTGTTAACTGGAGGATATTGTGATAATATTTCAAAATTATATTGCCACTAATGTACAATAACCATTGGTTTGCACAAATGTGACCTTTTTCTAAGTAATATTTTGTAATCAATTATGTATCTCTTGATTTGTACAAATATATATTTCGTCATATGTATGCAATTTTGTAAATAACTATATATCACTTGATCTGTTAAAAATCACTGCAAAGTGGAAATAAAGACAATAATAATAATAATAACTGAATATATGGAACTACTTGTTTGTATGTTGTTCGTTCGGCCTTAAGGAAGCTATACTCCGTTAACATTGGACCGATTGAAAAACAATCGATCCTAAAATGAGTTTTGTCAATTTAGTTTTTAGATAAAAAGTTCTTAATACACCATCATTTATAAACATAGAAGTTATGCAGTAGCTGATTAAAATAACAGTAGCTAGTCGTGGTGTTCGTTTTGTTTTGTTCGTGCCCTTTTCCGACAAAATTTTACTTAAAGGAACCAAAAGACTATCGTTCCGTATCTTTGATAGCGTATTCCCTGGTAGAAAAAATGTTTCAAAACGTAATTTGAACTTAAAGTAGTTGTCGCCGTTTATATCCGTATTTGGTCAATGTTTATTCTCGACCTAGCATTGACACTTGCAGCAAATGTGAAAAAATATGGTCAGTCATAAAGAATGACAACATTTTAAATGGTTACTATCAAGTTATAGTGAAGATAAAAACGAAATAAGTGAAATAAAGGTACTCTAAGTTGATTTGAATATACTTGAAATATACTTGTATGAAAATAGTTCTTCTAGTTGAAATGTGATACACCAAAATTGCGTAAATGCAACATTGTACGGAGTTTAAACTTATATAATGAGTTGCATTCGACAGACTTGCAGCTTATACACATTGTCAGTTTTGCTACATACTAGGATTGACTAGCAGTTTATATATTTAATAGTATCAGTCCTGTATTTGTCACACCAGCGTAATGTTTTAAAGCAATTACAGACATAAGCTTTGTATTGAATAATTTATATCATAAATGTCATGATTAGATGCAGATACATTATCCATGTTTGATTTGTTAGGCTGCGTTTAGACTGCTGTAGCAGATTTTAATTTTGCTTGTAGATGTTTTTTAAACATGATCTGATGCTAACAACCTGTTTTTCTGAAAACGGTAGATCTGCGATCTGAAACGCAAGTTTGTGAGAATTGCGAATCAGTTTTCATTTCCTTGACATTGGCCTTCATCTTGTGCTTACATTTTAAAGTCCAAGGATCACAATAACAAGTAGCTCTTATTTTGCCAAGAAAAATGTCTTACCGGATGAAGTGAGCTTTATTTGTACCAAGTACATTCCTAACATGACTTTTTAATCGATCTACTTGTTCGAAATACATGTATAGAACTTTTTTCAATAAAAGTGCCAAAAATAAGAAAAGCTTCCTGGCAACTCTTTTTCGTGGGAAAACGACATGAATACAAAAGAAATGAATATGTCAACATTGTTTCATAGGGAATAGAAAATAGTTCTATCATTTTCTTATCAGTATATTTATTTTGCAATGTCAGTAAATTCAAACTGTTCCTGGGACTTGAGATGATTGAACATTTTAACGTTTTGGAGTGAACATTTCAGTATTTCACTTAGAGTTGATAATTTCAGTATTGCTTTCCTAAATTTAATTTACAAATGCCAACATAACCATCCCACCAGTACTTTCATTCTTTTTGGACTTTGTTAAACCGATTACCGATTTTTTAAGGACTTATTTTAAATAAACAAGATTTATCTCGCCCTGTTTCAGGGGAGTTCCCACTTACAATCTTATCAAAAGTCACCTTTTTCAACATTACATGTATATTACAAAATATTTTATAAACTGTATCTGTCAGTTTTAGAGAAAACGCGTGTTACCGTGCGACCTCATACATGCATCACAACTTGAATCCTGTTTTCAAACGAAACAGGACAAAATGCAGATAGTGATGATAACCAGATATGTATCACTGAAAGGAATTTCATCCAATTTGCAAGCATTTCGACTAAAAAGTAAGAGTCGATGAATCTACAGATTAAAGTTAGACCATGATTGCGACTTAAAATGATTTTCATGATACAATCAAGTTTACTTACGATATTTCAAAAGACCACTCGCTATCTTTCCTTGATGTAGATATATGTAAGGATCCCGGTAATAACGTGTCCACAATGGTTGATGTTAAAAATACTAACATTCATCAGTAGCTTGAATATAGCTATGACACCCTACAGTCAAGCTAAAAGGTATCGTCGTATTATATCTGATGATCACCAATTTGCCGAATCCTTAGATATGTTACGTGAATTTTTCAAGATTAGAAATTACCCTGATGACACTATTGACAAGGCGTTTAATAGAATCAAGCACTGGTTTACAATAATAACCATACGCATACTAACATTGTGCCGTTTGTTGTAGAATATAACAATTCCCTACCAAATATTGGCCGTATTTTACATAAATACTGGGATTTGTTTAAGCTATCAATAAATCCCTTGATCCAACAATTATACACCCTGGTCTATAAACGAGGTAAAAATCTCAAGGATTTTTTAGTTAGTTCAAAATATACGTCTGCACCCCTTACCCCCATCAATGCCCGTTCAAGCCGATGCAATAGGCTTAGGTGTACACACTACACTAGATGAATTTATCAGTTCATGCAATATGTCTCAGTTTAAACTTAGAGTAAATGCTGATTGTACATCTACAAATGTAATTTATCTCATAACATGCAAAAAATGTAAAATACAATATGTGGGCCAAACAGGACAACAAGTTTCGAGACGGATGAACAGTCATAAATTTGATATAAATAATTTCAGCGATCCGGCATTTGCTAGTAATGTTGCTACTCATTTTAATAGCTTTGATCATAATATGGATGACTTTAGCTTTTTGGATCGATTGAATTTATTCAATCGTATCCAAAGTTAACAGAGTATTTCAGACCCTTACGGCCGAACTCTTAACACAATTTTTTGTCGAATACGACCGAAAAGTAGTTCTATATTACCAGGATTTATTATATACGATCCCTGATATTACTGTCCTCTGTTTTAAAAATTATATAGTAACAGATCTAAATAATATCAAAACATTACAGAATAGCATAATATTATATTGTTGTTTTTCTTATAATTTGTAACTTAAATCAACGAGGTATCTGTTCTGTATAGAACTATTTTCCTACACGGTTTTTATCGTCAGACCGTTGTGACATGAGAAATGTAAGACCAGTGAAATACGTATCGCTACACCGGATACACTAAATTCAGTGTTTCCGCGAGAGCGCGTTTTCTGCGGATTTGACGCACTCATTTTGTCAATGACGCAACAAAATTGGCAAAGAGCGTCTTCTATGACGCAATTAAAATGTGTATGATCAAATTACTACAAAAACAACATTTCAAAACCTCCCAAAACGCTTCGAAACGCAAGATACGCTTCCGGTATGGGATATGTCTAATTTTGACCCTATTGCGTCGTCGTTGTCGTCTGATTTCGGATCGACCCGCATTTTGTACCATTGCGTTTTTGTGTGTGTTGATTCCTATGATACCGTCATCATAGATCGTAGACGCACAACAAGAGATGGTCGACGAACCTTAATAGGGGAAACAAAAACGTCTTTCTGAGGTATTTTAAAGATCATTTTGTAGTCATTTTGATCAGACTGTCACTATTGAAAGGGGTTTAAGTGTGCCAAATAATATCCAAGTTTAATGTCTATGGTTGAATGCACTTATGAAAAACTCGCTTTGTGGAAAAATTGGACTTTTGAGATGCAGTGACAAAATGGAAAGCATCCAAAGAGAAACACCTGTTGTCTTGCAAACCCTTTGATTACCCACCATTTTGTGATGTATCACATGCAGTTTTACAGAAGTAAACTGAATAAAACTTCTTTAACACATAGTCGTGCCTTTTATTTTTTTACATTAAAGGGTATGACCCTCGGAGTTTCTAAATGACCCCCAAATTATGATACAGGGAATTGGCACCCAGGGTCTTCCTCCTCCATGAAAGCCGGAAGTTGCAATATGACCTTAGTTGTTGGGTGCGACGTTAAATCCGAATTAATTGGCACAATACAATCAACTTTATGGGCATATCCCATAACTTTTGAATGACATTTAAAGTTGTTCAAACCATAAATTTTCAGTTCAGTTTTGTCAAAATCCATTTCTCAGTTACGATTCACAGCTTAATACTTCATAGGGTAGTTGAACATAGTCACTGAATGACATAATGTAAGCACATGGGTTCCTATCTCAAAAGTAAAGTTTACACAAATGGTGAAAGGTCAAAATTTGTCGACAATCGATCCTCCAGCACTTTCAATCCTTTGATTACCAATTGATGTTGTTGAGAACGATTTGGACAGACTGATGCGCGAGACTTACCCGATCCATACTTTAAATACCACTTGGCCCAGTGGTATGAACAGTAGCGTATTATTTGATGTGTGAACTTAACACATCTTATATTCATTAGTAATGATTTTTCATATAGACATGCTGGGTTTTATATTTATTGATCATGTATTGAATAAATACATTTCATTTTGATAAAACCCGCCGCATCAGTCTGATCCATATTATAAACATTACGTTGTTTTCCATCACGCGGACGTTCGCGTCGTTTTTAACGGACATGACGTCTTTTTGTTTTGTATAATATTAGTTTCTTACATGAGCACGAGGTTCAGATCGAAATATCCGTAACTGAGGGTAACTGTTTTGGCGGGAACGAGGCTCTGCTTGTGTTTGAACCAAGTTTTTCATGGAAGAAACTTGTTCTTGCATACCGTCTTGCAATTTGAAATAGATATTTAAAAACACACTTAGATCTATCGAAATGATGCATTTTAATATAAATAATATAAAAATATGTATGGGAAAGTGACGTCACATTGTTTATAACGTTACGTCACAAGTAATTCACGTAAGTCGTCTTACACGGGGGTTGTAAGATAAGATTTTTCAGCACTGGTAAAAACCGCAGATATCCCCATCTGGTATGCAAGAAAAACTGTATCAGCATGGGCAAAATCACCGGAAATGCCGATCCGATATGCAAGAATACTGTATCAGGAATACTCTATAGACGGTTCCTGGCTGTATGTTGTATCAGGGTCCGTATATCACAAAATCGAGCAAAATTTTCACGTTTCCACATTTTTTCAACTTAAATAATATCAAAAAATTTCAGAATAGCATAATATTAATATATTGTTGTTTTTCTTATAATTTGTAACTAAAAATCAACGAGGTATCTGTTCTGTATAGAACTATTTTCCTACGCGGTTTTGATCACAACAGTTTTCTAGTCAAACCGGATACACTTTAGTGTTTCCGCGAGAACTCGTTTTCTGCGTTTTTGACGCACTCATTCCGTCGCAACAGATAATAATAATAATAATAATAATAATAATAATAATAATAATAATAATAATAAATTCTTTATTTCATGAAGGATAACACATTAAGTGAACGTACATACATTGCATGACACTTATTTACAATGTGGCCTTCAAACAGCAAATGAAACAATAAAACAAGAAAGAAAAAAAATAGAAGAAAAAAGGCACATATATCAATCATTCTAAAACATACACGAAATAACACATACCTGACAAACACTCTGAGATTAATGTATTTATGGTAACAATACAATTAAATTAAAAATCTAAAACATTAACATACATAGTATTTATGTCATACAGACATGTGTCACATGTAATCAACACATTAATATTTATGAAAATTGCAAATGTAATAAAAAATTCTTTAAGTTATATTTGAATGAGTGCAATGAATTTATTTCTCTTATATACAAGGGCAGGGCGTTCCAAATATGACTACTGTGATAAGTAAACGTATCCTTCATGTAATTAGTTTTGTGCTTTGGTAAAACAAGATCACATCGTCTTGTAGATCTTAGAACATAATTTTCATTGGATGACATAATAAACCAGGAAATAATTTATTCTTGCATTTAAATACCATTATTGCTGTATGGTAAATACACCTATCATTAAAAGTCAACCAGTCTAGCTTTTGAAATAAATCTATGGAATGCATATTAAATAGACTTTGTAAACTGATACGAGCAGTACGTTTTTGTTGTTTAATAATCTTATTTATATCGCATTTAGAATGAACGACTTTACCCCATACAGAACAGCAATAATCAAAACATGGAACAATGTATCCGTTTTAAAACATTTTCATCATATCATCATTTAAATAAAATTTAATTTGTTTTAAGAGTGCTGTTTTCTCATTTACTTTCTTGCATACTGATTTCATTTGCATATCCCAAGAAAGAGTATTATCAATATAAATGCCTAAAACTTTTTGGGACGTAACGTTTTCAATATGTGTACCGTTAACGAAAAGGTTTAACTTTCGGATATTTTTTATTCTGTTTTTTGATGAAACTAACATAATTTTGATTTATCTGGATGCAATGCCATGTTATTCCGAGAACACCAACTTGACACAGCATTTATACTTTCTTGGAGGTTTAATTCAATGACATTGAAACAAATAGCAAAGAGCGTCTTCTATGAGGCAATTAAAATGTGTATGATCAAATTACTACAAAAACAACATTTCAAAACCTCTTAAAACGCTCCGAAATGCAAGATAAGTTGTTTACAAAATACGCTTCCGGTATTGGATATGTCTAGTTTTGACCCAATTCCGTCGTTGTTGTCGTCTGATTTTTGTACCATTGCGTTTTGTGTGTATTGGTTCGTATGATACCGTCATCATGGTATCGTAGACGCATAACAATAGATGGTCGACGAACCTTAACAGAAGAAACAAAAAACGTCTTATCTGATTGATTTTATTGATCATTTTGTAGTAATTTCGATCAGACTGTCACTGTTGAAAGGGGTTTCAGTGTGCCAAATAATATCAAAGTTTAATGTCTATTGTTGAATGCTCAAGATTATGAAAAATTCTTTTTGTGGACAAAGTTGACCTTTGAGATGCAGTAACAAATGGAAAACACCCAAAGAGAAACACCTGTTGTCTTGCCAACCCTTTAATTACCCACCATTTTGTGATTTATCACATGCAGTTTTAAAGAAGTAAACTGTATAAAACTTCTTTAACATAATTATAGTCATGCCTTTTATTTTTTACCATAAAGAGTATTCATGACCCTCGGAATTTCTAAAGGACCCCCAAATTCTGATACAGAGTGTCACAAATGACCCCTTAAAATTCTGATATTTACACATGTATGTGTGAAGACTGTGTTGTTCAGAGACAATCGATCCCCCAGCACTTTCAGTCCTTTGATTATTTTAGTGACACTACGGAGCAATCTTTGAACTATCTCTATCACCAGAAAAAAATAAAATAATACTTAATCACAAAGAGTTTAGTTTCACATAACATACCCATTTACACTTTGTATCAACAACGGCGTCTCTACCGCTTCAAGATCTCCCAACAATCATCCACTTTTAACAGCTTATTTTGACCATTTGGTAATAGAAAACTAAACGTAAAGATGAAAAAAAAAAAAAAAAAACTTAAACACTTACCTCAAATTTCAATATCACGACTATATAAAAACTCGCTCAAATAACAAGCTTATAAGTGTTTTGTTGATAGGCTCTCCCGATCAAAATTTCAAAAATATTCCATATCTCGGACAAGGGTCACGTGACCCTGGACATCATATTTTCATATTCAGCCGTTTCGTAACCCTGTAATATACGGACCCTGGTTGTATATTTTTTGACGAAGACATAAAGTCGAAACATGTTATTGAAAACTTCGTGTTGTCTTGATTTTATTTATACTAAGAATCGCGTTAATGGAACATAGCGTAGAACATGTTATAATATTGCTGCGTTAACCAGGGGCGGATTCAGGATTTGGTCTTAGGGGGGGCGTAACTTTTTTGCCATTTGTTGGTTCTGCTCAAGCCTTATATATAAGACGGCAATTAAGACTGTTTTTTATTCTTTTGTTTTTAAGTAACCGAACACTAAATAGCGGTGGAGCGAGCGAGTGTATAATTAAGATGTATAATTGAATGGCAATGAACAATGTCAGGGCCCTAGCCAGAGGTTAAAAATAGGGCGGCACTTTCTAGGGGGGTTGGGGGGCATGCTCCCCCGAAAAAAAATTTTTTCGAGGGTGCCATTTCGTGCATTTTCCTGCATTTCAAACGTGTTTTTGATACTTTTAAGATACCGATTTCGGAAACAGAAAATATAAATTTATACTCAGATATTTATGTAAGGTTGAGGAATTTTAGGGGTGGGTGGCGGGGGGGCGCGCGCCGGGTGCGCCCCCCCCCCTGGATCCGCTAGTGTTAACTATGTTTTAATAAAAGCTGAATGAAAAAATCGGAAAGAGCGCAAAGTTTTCATGAATATGCTTTTGTTTCTGAATATGTTTAAGTCAAAAATGATACACTGAAAACTGACGACCAACGGCCAAACAATAAACTAGAAATTTACCACCACAGGAAACAGCAGTTAAGTTAAAATGTCTGATATTTCACTTATTAGCTTTTTTAAAAGCTAACCCCGCAGAGCGGTATTTCTTAAAATAGATCCGGGAAATTCTCATATGGATTTCCGTGACGTCAAGAAATGAAAATTATTGATCACGTGACTTGTGCAAAATGTCATTCAGAAGTGTTAAAATGAATATTGTTTGTATTAATTGCTTTTTGCGTTAGTTAAGCAGTGTTTTATTGGATGTATATGCTGCATACATTTTGATTTCATATAAGTTATTAAATCCATCGCCCTACTGCGTCAAACTATGCTGTTACGGGTAAGAAATCGAGCAGAAACCGTGTTTTGACAGAAAATTGATTAGAGTGAAGTGTATGTTACAGGCCCACACATTACTGTATTTTGACGTGTTATTGTGATATTCATCTTGCATATCAAGTGGTATATTTAGCCCTAAACGTGAAACTCATAACATCCTTTATCTGTTTTCATAGTACAAAATTAATAGCTGATCGTGGGCGTGTTTGCAAACTGGTAGGATTCAGACACAGTAATATTTATTGTGCTTTATTTAGTGCAGCTTTAAAATTGGTCTGGATTTAGATTTTTTCATTTCCTGGAATCATTCATAATTGATGTGACAAATAACCTGTTGCAGCTTTATTCATTAGTAACAGTGAGATACGGGAAGTGAGGAAGGGAGTTGTTTCAAAAAAGTTTGCAGTTTTATTCAATGGCAAGTGGGGAGGGACAGAACGGACCAATGGATGACAGTGACTCACAAAAGAAGCAAGGAACAAGGTAATTAAACACAGTAGCTGATCTAATTAAAGGAATGCTAAAACTACTTACCAGGTAATTTGAGATAAATGTGCACAGCTACAGACCCTATTGTCACTGTTTTGGTTAGTAAACATTCTTAATGGTTAATTGGTATTGTTGTTAATTGGAAGATGATACATGTATCAGTTTTCAGAATACATTCAAAACTTCGACAGACAGACAGAAGTTTCATTGACATAAACTAAACAGTATTTTGTCATACAAATACAATACTATAGCAATATTATTTTATCATGCGAACACAATAGAGGTGTAAACTTCAAAAATATTACAAAAATACAAGGTACACATGAAGATTGAGAATATAGACATTATAATACAATTCTAAGGAACCATATGGAGAACAATAGTGGTGAGAACAACTGTAAACTATGGTAGTCTCATATCATGCTTTGTTGTGGATAAATGCACAATGTATGTTTTTTGCCAAATTAAAGCTAATTCATATCATCTTTGTTCAAACTTTGAAGGAGATAAAAAAATTTGTACGTACTTTTTAACTAGGTCTTTCATAGAAATGCGACTGTACTTTTGCAAATATAACAAAAGGCAGGGCAATCATTACAAATATATTGCAGTATAATATACCACAGACATACATGTGAGTCTATGAATAATTACTATTGAGTATTAGTCTGAAAAACTACTGTGATAGACCTTTGATTCTTTTAAGTCTACTCATCTGTCATAGCCATCATATTCATAGTCTATAAATAAATCACTTTGTTGTCTGAGTTGGAAGACATTAACTCTGAGGAGTGAAAAAGATGATTGCTTACAATGATTGTCCTACACTAATTGTTTGACTGTGACTTTTTTGTATTGTTTCCAGTCTTTATAATCATCTTTTACAACCTGGTAAATAATATTTAATTCAGTACACCAGCCCTTAATGTCATCATGAGCATACTTGTATGCAAAGTATTATTCTTTTCTATAAGATCCATTATGGGCTAGTTGATATAACACCCTCGCAATACATGACTCCTTACAGTTACACTAGACACTCAAGACATTTCCATGATCTATAGCTTATCAAAATCCAGCATACACCTTCAGACAACATGAAGTTCTCATTTTTCCATGTACAACAGTTGAATGGAACTCTCTGTCGGTCTATGTAGTCAGTTCTGACACTGCTGTTGCATTTAGGGCAGAACTGGCTACATTGCCACTCATACCTTAGGCAGTACAGAGCTTTTATCTTTTTAACTGCACTAACATTCTTGTTTTCTTCACCACACATACATTGTAGATATTGCAAAAGGAGTTAATGTTTTTGTATTTCCTTAGATTGACCTGGGTGGTCTTTTAGTCCTACTTTCGCTTTATTGCATGTTGTAAACAGTCAGAGATAGTTGCACATCATTGGAAGTAAAGTTCTTTCAACTATAATTCAAAATAGGCATGCTTACAAACATGTATTCATATACAACATATTTACAGCCTCTTTCTGGGAGACTTCTGGAAAATTGAAGATATTTGGTAACTGGAAAACCTACTTTAATTTTTGAAAAGGCAAAATATACTTGATTAATTTTTTTGTAAAACTCAATTTTCAACACAATATGGTGACATTTAATGCAGTATGTCATATCTTTCCTTCTGAGAAGACGCCCATTACAAATCCAGATTTGAAAGAAAATTTGATTTGGTCTTAGTTATGGACCTTAAAGTGTGTAATACATATAAATAAAGACTTTTATTATGCAACTGCCATAACGATGACCCGATAACACCGGTCTGATATTTGTTGATATTGTGACGTCTGATATCACAGAACAGTGTTATCACGTTTTAGGCCCCGCCCACTTTAGACATTAAGTGAGATTTATGAAATAAGATCTAGGCTATTGTGGATTTCTTACACGCTACACAATAAATTAAATTTTCGGTAGCTACTTCAGACTACAGAGGTGCGTTTCATTAAAATTTCTTGGAATACAAGCAAACAGCACATCACATAAAATCGAAAAACGACTGTAGAATTTTTATTTTTTGAATTAAATATAGTGTTGTGGGTATTCGTTTTCTTAGTTATATCATTATCTATCCATCTTTAGCAATTTTGAAACAATTTTCGAGAAAAAGTTGATTTTATTTTTTCACCCCCTTACTATTTTCGCACTAATGTCTTATTGCTTGACTGATATGAGCTGAGACGTTATAAGCCGCCTCTAAAAAGTGTACAAATGCTTTCTAGGTACAAATGCATGTATTAATGTTCAGCATTTCCTATACTAGTATCGAAGAAATGAAGGTTTTCTTAAAAATATGTTTATTTAGAAAGGTTCAGTCATTCAAAAGTTCGGCAATATAAATTCTTTAGCTCTTTAGCTTTAATGGAACATAAACATTTACTTTTTCTCTTGCGCATGCATGCAAGTAACAGGGCTCAAAAAGGATATACAAAAAAGGACAAAACCGGTTTGCTACAGAAGCAGTTTCCGTCACGAAAATTTGTAGAACGTGTTGATAAATGATACAAACAAATAATGATGTTATATGTTTTTTTAAACCTTTCTGACTACCTCCAACTCATATAACAATCTTTAACAGTTTTTGGAGAAGAAAATCAGGAAGCTTTATGATTTGGGCGATATCCGTATATCATTTCCGCTATTTTTCATATTGATTTTAATAAAGTAATTATTATACCCCCACAAAACGAAGTTTGGGGGGGGGTATATAGGAGTGAGCTTGTCGGTTGGTCGGTCGGTCTGTTGGTTTTATGGTTTCCGGATGATAACTCATGAACGACTTGACCGATTTAAATAATATTTGGTACACAGGTGCAACATAAAAAAATACAGGTCAAGTTCGACTTTGGGGTCAGTAGGTCAAAGGTCAAGGTCACAGTGACCCTGAACAGTAAAACAGTTTCCGGATGATAACTCATGAACGACTGGACCAATTTAAATAATTTTTGGTACACAGCTGTAACATCATGAAATACAGGTCAAGTTTGACTTTGGGGTCAGTAGGCCAAAGGTCAAGGTCACAGTGACCTTGAACAGTAAAACGGTTTCCAGATGGTAACTCATGAACAACTTGACCGATTTAAATAATTTTTGGTACACAGGTGCATCATCAGAAAATTCAGTCAAAGGTCAAGGTCACAGTGACCCTGAACAGTAAAACGGTTTCCGGATGATAACTCATGAAAGACTTGACCGATTTAAATAATTTTTGGTACACAGGTATTACATCATGAAATGCAGGTCAAGTTTGACTCTGAGGTCTGTAGGTCAAGGTCACAGTGACTCGGAATAGTAAAACGGTTTCGGATGATAACTCCTGAACGACTTGACCGATTTATATTATTTTTGGTACACAGCTGTAACATCATGAAATACAGGTCAAGTTCGACTTTGGGGTCAGTAGGCCAAAGGTCAAGGTAACAGTGATCCTGAACAGTAAAACGGTTTCTGGATGATAACTCATGAAACTTGTCCTTAAAGTGGACATGATTGAGTTATCCTTTGCGCATGCGCAAACAGTGCGCGTGAAATCCCTCACGTGCGACTTGTAAACAGAACAGGTGTTGCACTTTTAAACCTTAAATTATAAGTATCCTTTTACCTTTGCTGAAAGAAACAGTACTCAGCTCTTGCATATAAGACATTGTTATGAAAACAATCGCGTCTTCTTTGTAGAGAGTTACACAGAATGTAAAGTAGCGCTTTATCGGATACTGCTAGCATACGGATACTACTTCGATACCAGTAAAGGATAACGGTGCTGGATTTAAAACACTGATTTAAACTGTTGATGACGTCATAAATACAACATAAATCACTCAATCTACTTCTTTGTTTTTAATTGTGAAAAGGGAAAATTGAAGTCAGCTGCATTACAAATAGAATACAAGGTAACTGTCTTTTGATAACAGTTGATATCGAACTCGGATGAATATCGACCAGAAAGCCTCGGCTTCCTTGGCCGATATCATCCTCTTCCGATATCAACTGATATCAAAAGACAGTAACCTTATATTCTGTATTTATTGGTATCTGTGGGTTCAAGGTCCATACATGCTGTTCTCCTGATATTTGCTGGGTTCTCCTGTTATAAAGACCCTAACCTGGGGCCATGGAGAAGTTCGCAAAAACGCTAAAAACTCCAGGTAAATTGAAATTCTAGAAAATAAAACAAGGTTTGTAAAATATCAACCTATATACATGGTAAATACCCTGACACGTGATATCTATAATGAAGAAGTACTAATATTGTGTACAGTCAATTAGGTGACGAAACTGATATGTTGACACGAGTTTGTGTTAATTGTCACTATAAATTGCCTGGAGGGTAGGGGTGTCACGTCTACACGTGTACACGGAAGCGTTTGGATTAACAGCGCTAAACGTTTAGTAACTTCGGTATCCGTTTACACGTAAAATAACACAAATAACAGCTTAGTTAATAACAGCTACCTTATTATTGAACCGGACTACGTACTATAACTTATATGAGTCACATGATTGAAAATATATGTATTATATATGGTTGCTGAATCTGTATTCATGTATTGGGGCGATCTGGACGTCTACATAGCTAAATGATTATGTATCTAAAACGGCAGACATATTTAAACAGGTATGTAACATTTGTTACTTCAAAGAATATTGTTTTGAACGCAGCATGTATGATGATTTACTGAAACTGATGTAAACAACGTGTAAATGGATCCGTTTCGTTTAGTGATAGACGTGTACATGTTTACTAAATTCCCTAAACGTGACACCCCTACTAGAGTGGTAGTTAGTGGCGATTCATAAACTTTTCAAACAGCGATGATTAGCCGATAATCTACCATCTAAAAAGTCACTATGCTTCAAACATGCTGCTTATTAAATCATTTAACCAAGTTAACAAAATTAAAAGATTTGATGTTTTTGTAACAGAGCCAAAACAAATTTACACATCGATTGTCGCAATCACGCATCTGTGTTGCGATAAATTATCAGAAACCTTTGTTTCCTGTGTTCTGATTAGATGATGCCTTCAAATTTTTCAGCTGTCAAACGGTGTATTGTAGATCGAGATGATTAGTGACCCGCGTTTCCTCAAAGTTTTATGTAAACTGAAATCATCGTCGGATTATTAGCATTCTTTTCAAAATGAGTGTGTAAAAAGATATGCGGATTTAAGCGCTTCTGTGAACCTTTACTATGGGAATAGTAAACTTTTGTTTAAAATAGACGTATTTTTGTGTAAATACGCAAGAAATGTCAAATATGTCAAAAGAAAAGGAATTTCCTGCTAAAAATATCTCTCGCTGAGTTGTCCAAAAACCTGGTGATTTTGAAAAAAAAACGGCGTTAACTCAATTCTTTGTGGAAATTGTGGCATGTATGTCAAGGTCCATTTTTTCAAAAAATAGAAAAATGGGAAAAATACAATATCTTTAGTTGCAGTTGAATTATTGTGATAAAACTTTGTGTCTAGTAATTATTTCTGAAAACCTTTTGTGGGATTATGTTTCAGGGTCAAGGACACTGATACTTAAAATGGTTATGAATAAACTGTAAAAGGATAAAACCAGACCAGTGTCCGGCACCCGCAGCGGTGCTTAATTTTCATGCTGCAATATTTCTTGAGTTTTAACCAAATTTTAAGACGCAAGTGCACCGGAACCCTTGTAAATAGTCTGACACAATGCAACACTATTTGATGAAGCTGAACAGTAAAAAAATTGGGATACTATTTAGATTCAAATTCTGAAACACATATCCTTTAAAGTTCAAAAACTTTGTTATAAAATTGTCAATATTCAGTTAAAAGATGTTTTACAACTATTTATTTTTACAACAGATCATTTTTTAAGTGTTTCAGATCAAGGAATTGAAATGGTTTCTAAGTCCATAGAAAAAACGAGAAGAAATATACTGGGTTCAGAGGGTGAGGTTACAATTTAGCTAACAGACAAACAGTTATAAATATGGTTGCCTGTTAATACAGGAAAGATGAAATTTGATTTTGGCTACAAATATTTTTAACACTATATTTGAAATACACTGGCAGATGTGTGCACTTTCAACACCTGGGATTTTTCAACCAGCATTTTATTGATCTACTTACACTTAGGTCTGTACTGCTAATCAACTCATCATTCCCCCAAGTTGACAACTGCCATGATTGATGTTACCATGGTAACAGAACCTCCGACTGGAAGATTGATTTTATGAAATGTAATTTTCAGGAATGTCTGTCACACCTATGAAGTGACTCCACCATAATCATTATCATTCTGGACTTTCAACACCAAACATAATGTCTCCCTCTGCTTGAGAAAGTGGACATTTGTAGGAGGAAAAATTCAATATGCATGTCTTCCTTGTCTGAAATTGTTCTTTATAAAAATTATGTGATTATCTTGCAATGTCAAGTGGTACTGAACCCTCTTGTGTAGGGTTGAAGAGATACTGAATTGAATATAAAAATACTGCTTTAATCAGACATGGGGTTGATAACTTGAAAAAGAAATCCATTAAATTATGTAGTGCAAAAACTCAATAAGTGCAATTGAAAACAGTTGCACTTATTGAGTTTTGCACTAGGGTGACGAGTCTTGTGTCGCCCTCTTACACTTTGTCAGAATAACATGATTTTGTGGCATAACTCTGTCTAATATGACCAAAGAAATCTTAAGAAATGGCAAAGTTATAGCCAACATAAAGTTTTAGTGACAAAAACTAATTACAAAAAGGGCATAACTCTGTCAAATATTACCTTGACTTACAAAATTTGGCTGCATCATGATCATTTTGTCATAAGCAATACAATTTGAAAGTTTGATGAGGAAATCTTTTGAAATAGAAAAGTTATAGCCAAAATCTAAGTAAAAAAGGGGCATAACTCGGTCAAATATTACCTTGACTTACAAACTTTTGCGGCATCATGGCCCTTTTGTCATAAGCAGTGCAATTTGAAAGTTTGATAAAGAAACCTTAGGAAATGGCATAGTTATAGCCAACGTTAAGTTTTCATTACAAAAATTAAGTACAAAAAGGGGCATAACTCTGTCAAATATGACCTTGACCTGCAAACTTTTGCATCATGACCCTTTTTTGCTCGACTTTTCTATGAAAAGGGGAGCTATCCTACTCGCCCTGGCGTAGGTGTGAGCGTCACACCAATGTTAAAGTTTGCGTACCACCTCAAATATTTTCAAAGTGCATTGACATATGGCCTTGAAACTTTGCATACTTGTTCACCATCATGTCCCCAATCTCTACACAAGAGGAGGTAACTCTATCAAGCATTGTGACATAATTATGCCCCTTTTTCAACTTGGAATTTATGTTAAAGTTTGCGTACCACCTCAAATATTTTCAAAGTGCATTGACATATGGCTTTGAAACTTTGCATACTTGTTCACCATTATGTCCCCAATCTCTACACAAGAGGAGGTAACTCTATCAAGCATTTTGACAGAATTATGCCCCTTTTTCAACTTAGAATTTATGTTAAAGTTTGCGTACCACCTCAAATATTTTCAAAGTGCATTGACATATGGCTTTGAAACTTTGCATACTTGTTCACCATCATGTCCCCAATCTCTACACAATAGGAGGTAACTCTATCAAGCATTGTGACATAATTATGCCCCCTTTTGGACTTAGAATTTATGTTTAAGTTGGCGTGCCACCCCAAATATTTTGGAAGTCCATTGAGAAATTGCTTTGAAACTTTGCACCCGTGTTCACAATCGTGTCTGTAAGCAAGAGAAGATAACTCTTTGAAAATGTTTCTTGATTTGTACTTAGAAATTCCTAGTTAAAGTAGTTAAAGTCTTGTGTGCCCTTAACTGTCAAAGTTTTGTTTTATTGGCAAGCACTAAAAAAGTCGAGCGCGCTGTCCTACTGAGAGCTCTTGTTTTATAAGCAATACAATTTAAAAGTTTAATGAAGATACCTTAAGAAATGGCAAAGTTATAGCCAACATTAAGTTTTTGTGACAGAGGGACTGACTAACGGACAAAGCGATCCTTTAATGTAGTTTTGAACTGATAGTGTCTTTATTAAAGTCAGTATTTGCTCATCAGGGCAAAATATGGCGTCAAAACACCACTGGTGAGTTGTATGAAACGCGTAGCAGTGTTAATTTTGTTAATTCAGTCGTTATTTTAAAGCCATATCAAGTCATTTTTATTTAATTCATTATATATATTGCCTTTTCCGGCATTTTAAGGGTTTTAAACTTTAAAACTATATATATTATATTATAGTAAAAGACATAACCACAGTCCAAATTTGCCCTGATGAGCAGAAAAAGCAAAACCGGTTGGCAAATAATGATTTAATTAACTCATGGACTGTGTTTTTATCTTTTAATATATTTAACTTTTTTCCGGCACATGTTTTTGAATTTTTCACGTATATATATATATGTGTGAAAAATGTTAAACGATATGCCGGAATAAGTAAATTATAAATAAAATGACACTATATGAGTTTTCTATTTGTATTTGCCAACTGGTTTCGCTTTTGCATCATCAGGGCAAATATAGCATTAGCATACAATATGCATTACTTAGCAACCTTACTTCAAAGTTGTGTACACATACGTCAAAAATGATGATGTCATCAGTTATTGTTTAATTTAGACTTAAAAATGTCTATAATATCGTTCTTTAGATAACCTACATGTAGCATCGTGAAACATCATTACTATGAAATTTGTAAAAGGGAATCAATTTCGCTGTCTATTTTTGCGGACTCTCTCAGTACATGAGGCTTCTCTTAGTCTGGCCATTTCAATTTCATTTTTAGCTCGACTTTTCTATGAAAAGGGGAGCTATCCTACTCGCCCCGGCGTCGGCGTCGGCGTCTGCGTCGGCGTCGGCGTTGGCGTCACACCTTGGTTAAGTTTTTCGTACCACCCCACTTTATTTCAAAAGTATTAGAGGTATGGCTTTGAAACTTACCATACTTGTTTACCATCATAACCTCCATCTACAGACAAGAGTACATAACTCTGTCAAGATTTTTGACAGAATTATGGCCCTTTTTTGACTTAGAAAGTGTATTGAGCTTGGTTAAGTTTTTCGTACCACCTCACTTTATTTCAAAACCATTGGAGGTATTGCTTTGAAACTAACCATACTTGTTTACCATCATGACCTTCATCAACAGACAAGAGTACATATTTCTGTCAAGATTTTTGACAGAATTATGCCCCTTTTTTTACTTAGAAAATACATTGAATATGGGTAAAATCCACTTATTGCCTTAACCCTTTGAGATATTGCTTTGAAACTTTGAATGCTTGTTTACATCATTACCCCCATCTGTAGGCAAGAGAAGGTAACTCTGTCAGGGATTTGTTTTAAAAATTAAGGCCCTTTATCAACTTAGAATCTTGGTTAAGTTTTTCGTACCAGTCCACTTTTTGACTAAACTGTTCGAGATATTACTTTGAAAGTTGGAATACTTGTTTACCATCATGATCCCAAAACATGGGCAGGAGAAGGTAATTCTGTCAAGGATTTTATATGAATTATGGCCCTTTTTGACTTAGAAACTCGGGTCCACTTGTTGACTTAACCATTTGAGATATTACTTTGAAAGTTAGAGTACTTATGAACCATCATGAGACCTATCTGTAAGCAAGAGAATATAACTCTGTGAAAATGTTTCTTGATTTGTACTTAGAAATTCTTAGTTAAAGTAGTTAAAGTCTTGTTTTATTGGCAAGCACTAAAAAAGTCGAGCGCGCTGTCCTACTGACAGCTCTTGTTAAACTCTTGCATAACTAATTTTTCCCTAAACATCTTTTGGTCCTCATTCTCATTTGTAAATTCAAACTTGAAATTTTCTTCGAATTATAATAGGACTCCCAGCAATCCATTTTTTTTCATAAAATATTAAATTTCCATTTTTTCTCATTTTACTCCAGTGCGCGTTTCTTCTTGCGCTTAACTTTTTCTCCCATAATGCTGCAATCCCAGCTTTGACACGCATTGCCTCCACTTCAAAAAAATTATCATATATGTATGTATAAGGAAAACTTTAAAGCACCTCTTGATCAAAACAGAGAGCTTTCATAATTTGGCTTGAAGCGGTGCCTAGTTGCCATTTACAAAGATCATTCAGATCATACCCCATGTGTCTATGTTGGCAATTTTATATCCAGGGGCCAGAATAAAATTTTAACCATGGGTACAATGGTTCTCAGGTGAGCGATATAGGGCCACCATGGCCCTCTTGTTTTGTATTCCTACATCTTTTACACCTCTGGAATACACTGGACTGGGATAGTCACCATTGTATCTTAAAGCCCACAAATACAATATGAAATAATGAACAGCAAGGCAAAAACTGGACTTTTAACTTCCGTTGTTAAACTTTCGTCGTGGCCCATTTTCCAGCCAATATACGGTGGTCATTCATCCACAGTTACACATGTATCAAATATATTTCATTATTTAACTTCCTATGTTGACAAACAATGTCATCATTCTTTTTCATCTTGTGTGTGTAAGTGTTTATTAAGATAACTTCCTGATCATTGATTACAGAAACAACACATTACTCAAGATAAACAAATGGTTAGCAATGGGAAGCTGCAACATGTATCTAATGATGCAGAAACTGGACAATGTGGGGAAAATGATATGTAGTGTACTGAAATCACCAGATTGTCCTGTACATGCATTTTAGCTAATGCAATTTATAAATTTTAAGATCAATCCTTATTATATTTTGAAAAGATTTTGTAGGCCTGTATTTAATTATGTCTCCCCCACCTCGGGGGGAGACATATTGTTTTTGCCCTGTCCGTCAGTCCGTCCGTCCGTCAGTCCGTCAGTCCGTCCGTCCATTCTTCGTTTCCGGACGATAACTAGAGTTCCTTTTGACCTACAGCTCTCAAACTTCATAGGATGAATGGTCTTATTGAGCAGATGATCCCTATTGTTTTTGGGGTCAGTAGTTCAAAGGTCAAGGTCACAGTGACCGTTGGTCAATTCCTCGCTTCCGGATGATAACTAGAGTTCCTTTTGACCTACAGCCCTCAAACTTCATAGGATGATTGGTCTTATAGAGCTGATGATCCCTATTGTTTTTGGGGTCAGTAGGTCAAAGGTCAAGGTCACACTGACCGTTGGTCAATTTCTCGTTTCCGGATGATAACTAGAGTTCCTTTAGACCTACAGACCTCAAACTTCATAGGATGATTGGTCTTATAGAGCAGATGATCCCTATTGTTTTTGGGGTCAGTAGGTCAAAGGTCAAGGTCACAGTGACCGTTGGTCAATTTCTCATTTCCGGATGATAACTAGAGTTCCTTTTGACCTACAACCCTCAAACTGGGGGAGTCCGTCAGTCCGTCCGTCCATTCTTCGCTTCCGGACGATAACTAGAGTTCCTTTTTGACCTACAGCTCTCAAACTTCATAGGATGAATGGTCTTATTGAGCAGATGATCCCTATTGTTTTTGGGGTCAGTAGTTCAAAGGTCAAGGTCACAGTGACCGTTGGTCAATTTCTCGTTTGTAACATATTTTAATTGGAAGCTTAATAGAGAAGGCTTTACCCTTTATCATCTTGGAAAAACATTAAATATAGCAATTAACTCACTAGATATAAGTACAGGTTAAAGTTGTGTATATATTTTAATGAGATTATTACAAGAAAGTGGTAGCTTTATTTGTTACTAAGATGATAATGACAATTAGATTGCGTGTACTGTATCAAAGGTGATGTGACTATATTTTGTGTCCGCTCCATATCTCTTGTACCCCTTGAAGGATTTTAGAATAACTCACCACAAATGTTCACCATATTGAGACGATGTGCAGAGCGCATACGTGTAACGACCACCTTTGTTCAAGGTCAAGGTCACAATTAGAGATCAAAAGTCATGTGACTGTATTTCGTGTCTGAACGAAGTGTTCAGCAACTGTGATGAGATGTAACAGACACATTCCCCACTCAACAATGGAATTTAATTATTTATCTTCACTTCTTCTCCACAATTATTTTATTTTAATATCCTGTCTCAGTATTACAATCATTGACAAACTGCCATTTGGGAGACATTTGTTTTTGTGACAAAAATAACCATCTAGTTTTAACCAGATCCGACTTGTAGGTCAAAAAGTTCATGCGCCCATGATTGTATGTAATGAAGTGTTGTTAGCTCATTCGAGCCAAAAGCTTTGGATGAGCTATTAGTATGGTTGGCAGGTCCAATGTCCATAAGCTGACAGACAGTATCAGTTTGAAGGTAGTCATGCATAATATAATCAAGTCAAGGTCACAGGGGTCTGTTGATAGAAACTTTTGTCTGGGCTTATCTCCTACATGTAAACTCCTAGCTGGATTTTCATAAAACTTAAGAGGAAGCATTAGTATAAGGTGTAGGTCATGTGCATTATGATAATTGGAAGGTCACTGCCTCAAAGGTGAAGGCCTTGCGCAGGCTTCATCTCCTTATCTGTATCTGGACTTTGATAAAACTTGACAGGATGCATCAGTATGAAAGCTGGTCATGCATTTCCAGGGCATATTTGGATCTTCTAATTTTCACAGAGTTTTGCAATTTGAAATTCTACACACACTGATCTCTTTGTAAAGTCCACATAAAACTGGGGCTTCATCTCTAAAATTGATGTAGGTAAAATAACACAAGTGATCATTATCAAGGTTAGTTGTGCATACCATAGACCTGCAGGTGCCAATTACTAGCTTCACTTGAACTAAAATATTACAAATGATGTACATGTTAATAGCCTAAAGTCTCCTGGAATTATTTTTGCAAAAGTTTACATTAATATGTATGGTGTAAAATACATGTAAGCTATCTTGTAAGGATGATATTTTATGCTAAAAGATTAATAAAAAATGTAACTTATTCCAGTATAAATGTTTTCACAGATATTCACAGTTCACAATTTTTCACAGATATTCACAGTTCACAATAATATCATGATAGCTATTTAGCTATCTGTTGTAGTGCTACATTGAATGCCACTATACTAATGTCTTCCTACAGTATATGCATAGCTGAGCTATTATGACCACTCTCAGTTCAGAGGAAGTGGCAGATTTTCTTTAAATGTCACTTATAGGGTCACTCCCTATATCTAGCAGATTATACTCATCAAACATAATGTGTTCAGTGGTGCCTGGAAGCTACAGGAATATAGGGCAATCAATTTTTTGAAGTAATCTGAGAACTACAGGAATATAAGGCCATCATGCTGTAAGGTGTCTGACAGCTACTGAGGGCCATCACACTTTAAGGTATCTGACAGCTACTGAGGGCCATCATGCTTTAAGGTGTCTGACAGCTGCTGAGGGTGATCATGCTTTAAGGTGTCTGACAGCTGCTGAGGGTGATCATGCTTTAAGGTGTCTGACAGCTGCTGAGGGTGATCATGCTTGAAGGTGTCTGACAGCTACTGTGGGCCATCACGCTTTAAGGTATCTGACAGCTACTGAGGGCCATCATGCTTTAAGGTGTCTGACAGCTGCTGAGGGTGATCATGCTTTAAGGTGTCTGACAGCTACTGAGGGTGATCATGCTTTAAGGTGTCTGACAGCTGCTGAGGGCGATCATGCTTGAAGGTGTCTGACAGCTACTGAGGGCCATCATGCTTGAAGGTGTCTGACAGCTGCTGGGGGCAATCATGCTTTAAGGTGTCTGACAGCTGCAGAGGGCGATCATGCTTTAAGGTGTCTGACAGCTACTGTGGGCCATCATGCTTGAAGGTGTCTGACAGCTGCTGAGGGCGATTATGCTTGAAGGTGTCTGACAGCTACTGAGGGCGATCATGCTTGAAGGTGTCTGACAGCTACTGAGGGCGATCATGCTTGAAGGCGTCTGACAGCTACTGAGGACGATCATGCTTTTAGGTGTCTGACAGCTACTCAGGGCGATCATGCTTGAATGTGTCTGACAGCTACTGAGGGTGATCATGCTTTAAGGTGTCTGACAGCTACTGAGGGCCATCATGCTTGAAGGTGTCTGAAGGCTACTGGGCCATCATTCTTGAAGGTGTTTGAAAACTACTGGACCATGATGTTTGAAGGTGTCTGAGAGCTACAGGGCCATCATGTTTGAAGGTGTATGAAAACTACTGGGCCATCATGCTTGAAGGTGTATGAAAGCTATTGGGCCATCATGCTTGAAGGTGTATGAAAGCTTCTGGGCCATCATGCTTGAAGGTGTATGAAAGCTACTGGGCTATCATGCTTGGAGGTGTCTCAGAGCTACAGGGCCATCATGTTTTAAGGTGTATGAAAGCTACTGGGCTATCATGCTTGGAGGTGTCTCAGAGCTACAGGGCCATCATGTTTTAAGGTGTCTGAGAGCTACAGGAATATAGGGTCATCATGCTTTTAGGTGTCTGAGAGCTACAGGAATATAGGGCCATCATGCTTTAAGGTGTCTGAGAGCTACAGGAATATAGGGTCATCATGCTTTAAGGTGTCTGAGAGCTACAGGAATATAGGGCCATCTTGCTTTAAGGTGTCTGAGGGCTACATGAATATAGGGCCATCATGCTTTAAGGTGTCTGAGAGCTACATGAATATAGGGCCATCATGCTTTAAGGTGCATGAGAGCTACAGGAATATAGGGCCATCATGCTTGAAGGTGTATGAAAGCTACTGGGCTATCATGCTTGGAGGTGTCACAGAGCTACAGGGCCATCATGTTTTAAGATGTCTGAGAGCTACAGGAATATAGGGTCATCATGCTTTTAGGTGTCTGAGAGCTACATGAATATAGGGCCATCATGCTTTAAGATGTCTGAGAGCTACAGGAATATAGGGCCATCATGCTTTAAGGTGTCTGAGAGCTACATGAATATAGGGCCATCATGCTTTAAGGTGTCTGAGAGCTACAGGAATATAGGGTCATCATGCTTTTAGGTGTCTGAGAGCTACATGAATATAGGGTCATCATGCTTTTAGGTGTCTGAGAGCTACAGGAATATAGGGCCATCATGCTTTAAGGTGTCTGAGAGCTACAGGAATATAGGGCCATCTTGCTTTAAGGTGTCTGAGGGCTACATGAATGTAGGGCCATAATGCTTTAAGGTGTCTAAGAGCTACAGGAATATAGGGCCATCATGCTTAAAGGTGACTGAAAGCTACATGAATATAAGGTCATCATGCTTGATGGTGTATGTATGAGCTACAGGAATATAGGGCCATCATGCTTTCAGGTATGTGAAAGCAACAGGAATAAATTATTAGGACCAGGTGTATGGGAGCTACAGGGATATAGAGCAGTTATGCTTGAACATTATTATACTGGATCTTATTTTATTTGTTTAATATATTAAACAATGTGTAAATAAATGTGTTATATCCATGTCAATAAAATACAAGCAAATGTTTGTGATGCTTTAACAGTGTGACATAAACTTGATGTTTGATCAATAATACACTGTAGAGCTGTAAAGTTCCTGCTACAAAAATAACATTCATTGGTGTGAATTATCTAGGCTGTGACCTTCAAGCACTCAAGTTCAGAATCAAATAAATGGATGCAATTTTATGGCATTTTTGACAGTCGATCCAGTGATTGTGTCTGTCGTGTACGGGGAACTGTGTGCTCGAAGTGGCCTTAAGCTGCCACTGTAACCAATGTAGTCACGAGATCACAGGGGCCTGGGCCCCAATTTAAATGTTTGGACAAATAACGAACTCCATAGTAATATTCTGATAATTTATTCTTTTATTTTGTAGGACACTTTAAAAATCTGTTCAAAGTAAATTCTTACAATAATTCAAATGTAGTACGATGAACACAGTCATGAAAGCCAAGCACCAAAGTAAAATGCTACAGTCGAACTTGCCCATGCGACCATGTGTATTAAGCGACCTTTGTCTTAAGCGACCACTTCTGAATCCTCCCGAGCTTTTTTACACTGTATTGCTATTGCATTAAGTGACTTTTGTCTAACGCGACCAGCGACCAGTAATTAGCGACCCATAATCAGTCTTTTATTTGTATTAGGCAACCACTTATGTGCAAACAGATCCTTTCTATGAAAACTGACCGCTTTGATGTTGCATTTAACATCCAAATTAGGCACGGAGGTGTCAAATCTCATAAGGATTCTCATTCATACTTATGTTCGCACGTGTTAATTGTCGAGTATTTACCGATTTTCGGTACTTTCATGTTCAAACTAATTTGCTGCTTTTGGAAAATTACCATGTAAATTAACGATATTCCTGGATAACGGTTGCAGTTTCCGGTGATACTTTGTATTAAGAGACCATTTTATTAAGCGACCGGTTTTGGCCTTTCCCTTGTGCGGTCGCTTAATATAAGTTTGACTTTAGTTCAAAACATATTTTAAAAGTACATGTTGTTTATTCGAAGTTCCAATGAAGACTGTTTATTTGCCTCTAATGCAAAAATCTAAGCTTCTTTTTACCATCTCTAGGGTAACATTATAACTAAAAAAAAATGTTTTAAAAGTAATTTATGAATTTGATCAATTACGTATGATCAAAATTTGGAACGTACACCTGTTGACAAAATTGTCAGTTAGATGTACAGTAGCAATGCGCTGGTATGCGTTTTGTTCGTCACTCGTACGTTCCTTATTCTGTACTTGTCCGGTTCGCATCCGTTCTTGTCCGGTAGACCTGATTCACGGCCAGACTGCTACTGGACATGCAACGGATGTAATGTATGTTCAACAGACGATAACTGACAAGGAACGCATAGGAAACTGATGAATAACGAATGCGAAAACTGATGAATAATGATATAAAATGTGGTTTCCCTAGCTATAATGTCTGAGCAAGCGGACACTATTGGACTCTTTATACCGTTTTGTCCATCAGGTGACCTGTAGAAATATGTTTGTCAAATGTTCAAAGTTCGTTTTGTCAGTTTCTGTTATGTTTTACACGGTACAAGTCAGTTACTAGTATGGTGATGTCCTTTAATTGAACGTTGTTTGTCCTGTATATGTGCGTTGATCGTGAGATCATTGTGCGTTTTGTCCGTTTAATGCACCCCATACACCGATCGCGAAAGCACCGAGCAGCAGCTGGGGATGCCTTTCGTCACTGGATAACTTTCTGCCGCAATTTTTCCTTACGTTGGGCGTCTGTTAATGCTATACAGTGTTGTGTGACTGACACAGTCATAAGGCAGGAATCAATGACCTTCAATCAAATTATCTAATGATCTAGTATGGCATCATATAGTTTGGTTTAAAGTAATTTGCTAGCTTATATTCCATTGCTGATATTTGCTAGAATATATTCAATGCAGAATCAGTGTCCATGAAAAATTCTACATTTGTTGAATGTGTGCATTATGATTTATTCATGCAACTAAACACTGCTTGTGAATAAAACTAATGGTGAAATCGTAATTTCCAATATTCAGATTGCCCTTATAACTAGTTATCAGGGGGTGGAACCCACAGTGGTGACAGATTCACTTTAAGTGAAGTATTTAGTGTATGATCATAAAAATGGCGGACTTAAAGTTGATTTTTGATCCCTGTGTCTGCATTTTCAACTGGTACAGTACACGCAAAGTGTTTTTTCCAATAGTCACCCATTACTGCGATGTCCAGCCATCATGACCATGCGAATTTGGTCACCCAAATGCCCCCCTGAGTTACCCATCACCCTAATTAGTGTTCAGTCGCGATGACCATTTGTCACCGTGAATTGCGGTGACTGGACATGGTGTTTCGCGGTGTCCGCATTCAGGTTGAGACTTGAATATTTGTTATGTTTTTAGCTCGACTATTCGAAGAATAAGGAGAGCTATCCTAGTCACCCGAGCGTCGGCGTAACCACTTATGTTAAAGTTTGCGTACCACCTCAAATATTTTCAAAGTCCATTGACATATGGCTTTGAAACTTTGCACACTTGTTCACCATCATGCCCCCAACCTGTACACAGGAGGACGTAATTCTATCAAGCATTTTGACAAAATTATGCCCCTTTTTCTACTTAGAATTTATGTTAAAGTTTGCGTACCACCTCAAATATTTTCCAATTCAATTGTCATCTGGCTTTGAAACTTTGCACACTTGTTCACCATCATGTCCCCAATCTCTACACAAGAGGAGGTAACTCTATCAAGCATTGTGACATAATTATGCCCCCTTTTGGACTTTATGTTTAAGTTGGCGTGCCACCCCAAATATTTTCAAAGTCCATTGAGAAATTGCTTTGAATCTTTGCACCCGTGTTCACAATCATGACCCCAACCTGCACACAGGAGGGATAACTCTATCAAGCTTTGTGACAGAATTATGCCCCTTATGTTGATGATGTTTCATTTATTGTAGCACCACCATATTGCTTTTATACATAACACTACTTCACCGCAAAATGTCAAACACTACTTCACCCCAAAATGTCAAGCAGGTGATATTTTTTAAAATTATGGTCTTCTTTTTCATTTGGTTTAGAATTGGGCCTTTTACTTATAGCTTATATTATACAATCAAGCACTGAGAATAGTCGAGCCCACTTTCAACTGACAGCTCTTGTTAGGATCGCTTTCCATCCGGGGTCAGTCGTACGTCATACTTCCATCCGTCCACCATTTCCTTCAAACAACATCTCTTCTGAAACCACTGGGCCAATATTGATGAAACTTTGCAGGGATGTATCTTGAATGAAGGTCTATCAAAGTAATAATTGTTGAAAGAATTCCATTCCATGCAGAACTCCGGTTGCTATGGCAACAATTAGGAAAAACTTTAAAAATCTTCTTCTCTGAAGCCACAAGGCCTAGAGCTTAGATATTTGGCATGTAGCATTGTCTAGTGGACCTTTACCAAGATTGTTGATTGTCAAAATTGACTCCGCCCGGGTGGTCACTTAGTTTTACATAGGCTTATATAGGAAAAACTTGAAAAAAATCTTCTTCTCTGAAACCACAAGGCCTAGAGCTTAGATATTTAGCATGTGGCATTGTCTAGTGGACTTTTACCAAGATTGTTCAAATTATGACCCCCGGGTCAAAATTTACCCTGCCCGGGGCGTCACTTGGTTTTAGATAGGCTTATATAGGAAAAACTTTAAAAATCTTCTTCTCTGAAACCACAAGGCCTAGAGCTTAGATATTTGACATGTGGCATTGTCAAGTGGATCCCTACCAAGATTGTTCAAATTTTAAGCCCTGGGTCAAAATTGACCCCGCCCAGTGGTTCACTTGGTTTTACATAGGCTAATATAGGAATTTTTTTAAAATCTTCTCTGAAACCACGAGGCCTAGAGCTTAGATATTTAGCATGTGGCATTGTCTAGTGCACCTCTACCAAGATTGTTCAAATTATGAGCCCTGGGTCTAAATTGACCCTGCTCGGGAGGGGGGGGGGGGGGGGGGGTGTCACTTGATTTTACATAGGCTTATATAGGGAAAACTTTAAAAATCTTTTTCTCTGAAACCACAAGGCCTAGAGCTGAGATATTTAGCATGTAGCATTGTCTAGTGGACCTTTACCAAGATTGTTCAAATCATGACCCCCTGGTCAAAATTAACCCTTCCCGGAAAGGGGGAAAACACTTGATTTCACAAAGGCTTATATAGGGAAAACTACAAGGCCAACAGGCAGATAATAGATATTTGAAATATTACTTAGCATTGTGTAGTGGACATCTACGAATTATGTTGGAATCATGACCCCTTCTATTACAGCAAATGGTAGTCAGGTGAGCGATATAGGGCCATGATGGCCTTCTTGTTTACTGATTCACTTTTAATTATAAATAAAAAAATAGAAATATATTCGTAATTTGATGTTTTTTGAGACTTCCCGATGCCCAAATCGTTTTAATTACAATCCCACTATCAACAAACTAACATACTGTAGGATCGAATAAAACAACCCCGGCATCACAATCAATCCGAAAAAAAACAAACTTACTTTATCTATTCCAAACTAATGATTTAATAATCAAAAATATCAATCTATTGTCAATGTATCAAACTGTCTCTTTTTAATGCCACGTGCTCACTAAGATCAAGCAAACCGGGCATCGCCGCAGCATTCTTTGATCTCATGACACATGCGGCTTTATCTTTGATATATAAAAAAAACTTTGCAGTAACAATAACTTTATTACTGGGAAAGAATCGGAGTTGGCATTTGCTGAAAAATTCTAAGAGGCGATAGTAAATGACAAAACAAAAAGTACACTGCGAACAAGCAACTTGTTTTGATATTCTACATTTATTTATTTATTATGTGCATTCCCGTAATATTCAGGTTGTTTGTGTGATCTGTACTAAATAAAAAAATTAAATATAAAAGAAATCATAATTCAATAAAGAGAGGTCTCACAACTGAACCTTGAAGGAAACCAAATATAGCCGACGGTAGTTTTGTTTAGGAACTTTTTAAATAAAAATCAAGATTACTTTTAGCTCGACTATTCGGAGAATATGGAGAGCTATTACAGTCACTTGTGTGTTGGCGTCAGCGTTGCTTCTTTGGTTAAAGTTTTGCCTGCTAAGTACTGTCATGCACATATCTCAGTAACCACTTATGATATTGATTTGTCTTTAGGGGTGTCATACAATCAAGTCAGATAACTCTTGTATAAATTTAGTACAAGTTATGGCCCTTGTTTGACTTTGAAAATTTGGTTAAAGTTTTGCCTGCTAGGTACTATCATGCACATATCTCAGTAACCACTTATGATATTGACTTGAAACTTCGTTAATGTCTCTAGGGGTGTCACACAGTCAAGTCAGATAACTCTTGTATAAATTTAGTACAAATTATGGCCCTTGTTTGACTTTGAAAATTTGGTTAAAGTTTTGACTGCTAGGTACTAAATTTGGTTAAAGTTTTGCCTGCCAGGTACTATCATGCACATGTCTCAGTAACCACTAGTGATATTGACTTGAAACTTTGTAAATGTCTTTAGGGGTGTCACACAGTCAAGTCAGATAACTCTTGTATAAAGTTAGTGCAAATTATGGCCCTTGTTTGACATTGAAAATTTGGTTAAAGTTTTGCCTGCTATGTACTATCATACACATATCTCAGTAACCACTTATGATATTGACTTGAAACTTTGTTAATGTCTTAAGGGGTGTCACACAGTCAAGACTGATAACTCTTGTTTAAATTTAGTGCAAATTATGGCCCTTGTTTGACTTTGAAAATTTGGTTAAAGTTTTGCATGCAAGGTACTATCATGGACATATCTCAGTAACCACTTATGGTAGTTATATCAAACTTAGCAATAGTGTTCAGGGGTACATTTTGTATCAAACAATTAATTTACCAAAAATTAAATATATAGTGATAGATTATGATTCAACTTTCCTAGTTTATACATAATAGTTAGCAGAATTTTGTTTTGCTATTATACTGATAAAAGTTTTGTTTTTGTGTCGCCCTTTCCGAGAAAAGGCGATACATAGGGATCGCTTTGTCCGTCCGTCGGTCCGTCACACAAACTTAACGTTGGCCATAACTTTGCGATTTCTTAAGATTTCTTCATTAAACTTTACAATTGTATTGCTTATGACAAAAGGGTCATGATGCCGCCAAATTTTGTAGGTCAAGGTCATATTTGACAGAGTTATGCCCCTTTTTGTACTTAGATTTTGTCACGAAAACTTTATGATGGCTATAACTTTGCCATTTCTTAAAATTTCTTCATCTAACTTTCAAATTGCATTGCTTATGACATTAGGGTCATGATGCCGCCAAATTTTGTAGGTCAAGGCCATATTTGACAGAGTTATGCCCCTTTTTAGCTCACCTGGCTACGCCAGGGTGAGCTTTTCTGATCGATGATTGTCCGTCGTCCGTCAACATTTTGATTCAAATGACATCTCCTCTGAAACCTCTAGGCCAATGTTGATAAAACTATGCAGGAATGTTCCTTGCATGAAGCTCTACCAAAATTGTTCAAAGAATTCCATTCCATGCAGAACTCTGGTTGCTATGGCAACAAATAGTAAAAACTTTAAAAATCTTCTTCTCTGAAACCACAAGGCCTAGAGCTTAGATATTTGGCATGTAGCATTGGCTAGTGGACCTCTACCAAGATTGTTCAAATTATGACCCCCGGGTCAAAATTGACCCCACACCGGGGGTCACTTAGTTTTACATAGGCTTATATAGTAAAAACTTCAAAAATCTTCCTCTTTGAAACCACAAGGCCTAGAGCTTAGATATTTGGCATGTAGCATTGGCTAGTGGACCTCTACCAATATTGTTCAAATTATGACCCCTGGGTCAAAATTGACCCCGCACCGGGGGTCACTTAGTTTTACATAGGCTTATATAGTAAAAACTTCAAAAATCTTCTTCTTTGAAACCACAAGGCCTAGAGCTTAGATATTTGGCATGTAGCATTGGCTAGTGGACCTCTACCAATATTGTTCAAATTATGACCCCCGGGTCAAAATTATGACCCCCGGGTCAAAATTGACCCCGCACCGGGGGTCACTTAGTTTTACATAGGCTTATATAGGGAAAACTTAAAAAATCTTCTTCTCTGAAACCACAAGGCCTAGAGCTTAGATATTTGGCATGTAGCATTGGCTAGTGGACCTCTACCAAGATTGTTCAAATTATGAGCCCCGGATCAAAATTGACCCCGCACCGGGGGTCACTTAGTTTTACATAGGCTAGCTTATATAGTAAAAACTTTAAAAATCTTCTTCTCTGAAACCACAAGGCCTAGAGCTTAGATATTTGGCATGTAGCATTGGCTAGTGGACCTCTACCAATATTGTTCAAATTATGACCCCCGGGTCAAAATTGACCCCGCACCGGGGGTCACTTAGTTTTGCATAGGAATATATAGTAAAAACTTTAAAAATCTTCTTCTCTGAAGCCACAAGGCCTAGAGCTTAGATATTTGGCATGTAGCATTGCCTAGTAGACCTCTTTAAAGTTTGTTCAAATTATGCCCCTGGGGTCAAAATTGACCTTGCCCTGGGAGGGGGGGATCATTTGTTTTACAAAGGCGTATATAGGAAAACTTATTTGGTATATAACATTATCTAGTGATCTTCCACCAGGCAAGTGGACTTGTACCAAGGTGAGCGATATAGGGCCATCTTGGCCCTCTTGTTTTATCAAACTTTCAAATTGTATTGCTTATGTCAAAAGGGTTGTGATGCCGCCAAATTTTGTACATCAAGGTCATATTTGACAGAGTTACTTCCCTTTTTGTACTTAGATTTTGTCACGAAAACTTTATGATAGCTATAACTTTGCTATTTTTTAAGATTTCTTCACCAAACTTTCAAATTGTATTGCTTATGACATAAACGTCATGATGCCGCCAAATTTTGTAGGTCAAGGTCATATTTGACAGAGTTATGCCCCTTTTTGTACTTAGATTTTGTCACAAAATTATTGGTTATTCTGACATAGGGTAAGAAGGCGACACAAGTGTTCTACTGAACACCCATCTAGTATTAGCAAACACCCACAATAATCGAGCTTGCTGTCTTATGGACAGCTCTTGTTTACATTTACAAATAAACAAACTTGGTATAATGATTATTACAATAATTTAAATATTAACGCACTTTCGATGTATTCTGTCGACTTTCATAACACAGGAGACACTCAAATTCTCCTGTACTGTAAGTAGTATTTCTTGAGTATTTCTGGCAAATGATTGAGCCATTCTGCCTGACTACTGTTTATATGTTTCACTTTTTATTTCAAGGTACTTGGATAAAAAAGTTATTGAAACAAAACCTTTGACAGATCATTTGTTTGCACATGCAACAATGGGAGTTTTCTTGCTTGTAGTGTGATTTTCTCCCACTACTATGTGGTATTTGAAGACCGGTATGACCAGAAATGTTAGGGAAGAAAGAGTCCTTCATTTTGGCATTTTCCATCTATTATACAGTCTTACCTGCCCTAACGGTCATCTTAATTTGGCGGTCATCTCAAGTAAATGGTCACCTTGGGACGCTGACCCCTTCAATATTACACTTTAATTAAACAGTTACCTGCCGTCTGCATCCAGCAGCCAGTCTAACTGCCTCCCGACTGCTAAAATTGGACCGTTTTAAACGGCCACGTGTCATCCGAATCAAGTGAGAAATTTTCAAAACAATTGATGGAAATCGCTCAATACACCCCTGAGGGCAAACTCTTTAACAACCAAGCTGCCTGACCAAACTGCCTATCAATTTATTGTGTGTCATGAAATCGCACACAAGTGCGTAATTACTAATAATGTAATTTTCATAAAATGTTAGAAAGTTTGTTGTTTGTGAATCAAAATCGAAGGTACATTATTTAAGATCCGCCAAAACAGCTACCAATTATCGATAATTAGCTGTACAAACTTACTTTGAATTTATTGATCAATTGATCTGACAGGATTTTTAATTGTATAGTCATTTCTGCACATTGGAAATACAAAATAAATGTGTCAGCTAATCCTACTGTCACCATGGTAATAGGTATAAAATTATCACAGGTAACGCGCCCCGAGGGTAGTAACTAATAAATGTATTGTTCCAAATATTAAAACTACTGAGACCAGACGATGGCAATATTAAGAAACAGAAATAGAAAAATACCGACATCGCGTGCATTCAACGATTCATTTAACCGGGTACGGACTTTTTGCTATAGCCCCGGGCATGTTGTCTGCTCATACCTAGGCGCAAACAAAACAAAATTTCAAAATTTGATTAAATGTTGCTATTTTATGAAATATAAAAAAAGAAAATGCAGTTAAACTTATTTCCTCATGCATACTATTTGCTGATACTATATTTAGAGAGTTCATGGAAGGAAGGGGTGGGTGGAGTATTTGTATAGACTATCAAAAGCCAAAGGTAAATTACCTCCTGCATTAAGTGGTCACCTTGCTTAAACGGTCAAGTTGGCTGTTTCCCTTGACTGGCGACTTAGGTGAGGTTAGACTGTAGATACTTTGTCGAAAACTTTTTGCAGTTTTTAACTGTACAATACTTAATGATATGTCAATCTGAATCATATTTACCATAATGCCCATTTCTAAGAGATGTGCAATAATAAAATCAGCAGAAATAAAATTTCTTATCTTCTCTTATCTGATCCACATGAAGCTTGATCATAATATTAGTCATTAGTGTTAAACCTGGGTCACACCTGAAATCATTGTAAGCTAACTGCAAACAACATTCAGGTATCTTTGAACAATCTTGTTATGCATTCCAACTCTTACTTTATCAGATAATGTATTTGATTTTCAGATATCCTAAAATATTTCTCCACTCAACAGATCAACTTTTCTAAAAGATGCTGACTCATAAACCTGTATTCATTTTCAAAAGAAAAATCAAAACTATTTTGAAAATTATTAACAAAATTGAATGTGTCGGTATGTATGCGTTTCTTTAGACGTGACACTGTCAGACCAAGTTTTTAGGTTTCCATCTGAAATACACATGTACATGTATTATGATATATCATTACAGTACACTTTCAGGAAACAAGACTGCTGCTTTCTCAGTTTTTACTATCAGCTCAAGAAACTAGTCAGTGACTCCAGAATGTGGATATGAACATGATATTGAACATCCTTTAGATTTTAACAACCATTGAAAAATATGTTAGGTAAAACAAGACATAGTATTACAATAAATATTTTACAGGAACTGCAGTTGAATTAATAATGCCTTTGGGTACATGGTATTTCATTTTGCTGATATTATCTATCGCATTCATTTATTACAAAATGCATCATATAGGAGATCTAGCCCAGAGGCATAGCATTTCAGCGAAAGATAGGAATTGTAAGAGAAATGTTTGGCTAGACTGTACCATCCTGGAAAAAAAAAATTCTACTACAGTATTTAATTTCAATATTATACATTTTCTACAAATAATATGGTTTTATTACACGGGTGGTTAACTCTCTCCACAACCACAAAATGAGGTGAAAAGAAATTGTGGGGAGCACGGGGTTCTACAAAATAAACAAGAAATGTGAGTATGACTTTTGTAAATTTTGTTTTAAATTATTTTGTTGAAGAACTTTCATAAATCGGGCAATGTAGTTACGAGACTACCGTTTGCACGAATTGTGGCAACAAAATTCCATAAATTGTAGTCCCTAGAACGTTTTATAAGTTGGTTTGTCCCATATCCCGTTTTTCCGAATAAATTTTACATGCAACATACGAGTACAAAATAAGTATTTATTGTCACTAGACCATCTGGTGAGTAAATAAATTGAAACTACTGCTAATTTCTCAAATGAGGTGGTGGGGTGGAGTAGGAGGCGGTGGGGATTTGGAGGTGGTGGGGTGGTAAGGTCTACCAAAAATGTTTATAGAATTCCATTTTATCCAGAACTCTGGTTGCTATGGCAACACATAGGAAAAACTTTAAAAATCATTTTCTCTGAAACTGCAAGGCCTAAAGCTTAGATATTTTGCATGTAGAATTGCCTAGTTCTCTACCAAAATTGACCAAGCCTGGTTAAAGTTTGTTCAAATCATGCTACCAGGATCAAAATTGACCCTGCTTTGGGGTCACTTGGTATAGGAAAACTTTAAAAATCTTCTCTAAATCCTTTATGCCTATTTGTTATGTAACATTGTGGTCCTCTACCAAGTTTGTTTAAATCATGCCCCTGTGGTCAAAATTGACCACACCTTGGGGGTTGGGGTTTGTCTTTATACAGAGTTGTAGGAGAAACCTAGCTTCCAATGAGATCCTATAACAAGCACTGACTTACCAAGCAATGGGTAACTTCCTTAGCAACTGGTTACTTCCTTAGCAACCAGTGACTTCCCCTAGCAGCCAGTGACTTCCTTAGCAACCAGTGACTTCCTTAAACAACAATTTAGCTTCAAGCTATAACTTTACTCTTTGTTTTCTCTTTCATAAATGTACACTTCCTTCACACTTTCTGACAGCATGCAATCTTTTGGGCAGGCATTTGTTTTTTTATTGAAAATAATTCTAGATATAGCAGGCAGCACAATCAGTGTGAAAACAATTAATACAAAGACAGTTTAAGATTTTGAAGCCAATCATAATTAAGTTGTCTGTTATTTTGTATAGGGCTTTAAAGCACAGAAGTTTTGAACAGGCTATGCCGGGTCATAAGAAATAAAGTTAATCTGTGCATAAAACATAAGCAGACCAAAAGAAGAATAACAACACTGCTACATGTATACCTTGTTTGGTTCACTCACCAAATATTATTACTCAGACGCATTTCCCTATTAGTGATAATACATGTACATGTATAATCAAAGTAGACTTTTTGGAAGATGATAATTGTAAAACAGATGCTAATTGGGGGACTAATAAAATACTTACTTTTCATTTCACCTAAATTGGAATAAAACTTGAAAGCAGAAATAAAAAAAGTAAGGTTTCAACCAACATAATATTAAAGACCATTATAATAATGCCTGAAAATTATTCATTCAAAATTTGCAGCAGTGTATATACAAAGTAGAGTAATTAAACATTATATAAATTCTAGATAATTAGTAAATTACCAGTAATCACAGAGAAGCAGTTGGAGAAAATTATAAAGGCAGCTATTGAACTAACAGTGAAATACTGTATAGGTTGTTAAAACAAAGCAAAAACAAGCAGAAAACAGCTTTGCAAGGAAACAGCACAACATACCAGGGCAAGGACAAATCATTTAACTCCTTTTCAGGGATGAAGCACAAAACATATTTGCAAGGAAAAGAACATTTAACGATGTTTGCATGGAAACCACAGCTCTAACATCTTTTCAAGGACAAGACACAAAACACCATTGTAAGGACAAAGCACAAATTTAAACCATCCTTGCAAGGAAAAACACAATACACCTTTATACATAACTATTTAAAATTCGCTTACAAGGAAAAAGCGCAAAACATTTTTTTTTTTTAGGATAAAGAACAATAATCTTTACAAGGACAAGTCACAAAACACCTTTGCAAGGAAAAGCACCTTTGCAGGCACTAAGCACAAAGCACTTTTGCCATGACAAAGCACCTTTGTAAGGACAAAGCACAAAACAAATTTGCAGAATCAAAGCACACAACACCTTTGCAAGTACTTTTTCAGGGACGAAGCTCACACAACTTTGCAAGGGACAAAGCACAACAAGACAAGGACAGTAACTGTTACAAGAACAAGGCGCAAAACACTTTGGCAGTAACAAGGCTCAAAGCAATTTGCAAAAAGTATCGATTTTTAGCTCACCTGAGCTGGCTCAGGGTGAGCTATTAGGATCGATGAATGTCCGTCGTCTGTCCACATTAGTTCGTTAACACTCTAGTGGTCACATTTTTGCCTCAATTGTCACGAAACTTGGTCAGGATGTTTGTCCCAGTAATTACTCGGACGAGTTTGAATATGGGTCATCCCGGATGAAAAACTAGGTCACATGACCCAAAAATAGAAAAATCTTGTTAAGGCTCTAGAGGCTACTGTTTCAGTCCAAATATCCTGGCAATTTGTCAGAAAGATTGTTTGGTTGATTTCTAGCTCAAGTTTTAATATGGGTCACCTGGGGTCAAAAACTAGGTCACACAGCCTAAATATGGAAAAAACCTTGTTAACACTCTAGAGGTAACATTTTCAGCCCAAATATCCTGGAAATATGTCAGAAAGGTTGTTAAGATGATTTCTAGCTCAAGTTCGAATATGGGTCATCTGGGGTCAAAAACTAGGTCACACAGCCTGAATATGGAAAAACATTGATAACACTAGAGGTAACATTTTCAGCCCAAATATCCTGGAAATTTGTCAGAAAGGTTGTTTCGATGATTTCTAGCTCAAGTTCGAATATGGGTCATCTGGGGTCAAAAACTAGGTCACAGAGCCCAAATATGGAAAAACCTTGTTAACACTCTAGAGGTAACATTTTCAGCCCAAATATCCTGGAAATACGTCAGAAAGGTTTTTCTATGATTTCTAGCTCAAGTTCGAATATGGGTCATCTGGGGTCAAAAACTAGGTCACAGAGCCCAAATGTGGAAAAAACCTTGTTAACACTCTAGAGGTAACATTTTCAGCCCAAATATCCTGGAAATATGTCAGAAAGGTTGTTTCGATGATTTCTAGCAACTTTGTTAAAAGCAGTTGTACTCGGGTGAGCGATAAAGGGCCATCATGGCCCTCTTGTTTAAGAATTCTGTTTGTTACAAGCATTAGCTTGCTGTGGGGAGTGCATTGTGAGTGACTGTATTTTAGTTATAAGCTCATCTGGCTTTACCAGGGTAAGCTTTCAGGATGGATGATTGTTTGTCGTCCGTCAACATTTTGATTCAAACGACATCTCCTCTGAAGCCGCTAGGCAAATGTTGATGAAACTATGTAGGTATGTTCCTTGCATGAAGCTCTACCATAATTTTTGCAGAACTCTAGTTGCTATAGCTAAAATTAGAAAAACTTTAAAAATCTTCTTCTCGGAAACCACAAGTCCTAGAGCTTAGATATTTGGCATGTAGCATTGTCTAGTGGACTTCTACCAAGTTTGTTCAAATTATGATCTCCGGGTCAAAATTGACCCCACACTCAAGCAGGGGCGTACCTGCCCATACGCCTATACGCCCATGCGTATAAATAGAATAACGGCTTGAAAAAATGAAAATGATTTAAAGGCAAAAACTTCAATAAAAATCGAACCCTTACCCGGGTAAGGGGTAATCTTTACACCCCTCACGAAATTATAACACATTTTATATTCTCTACACTTCCTAACACATTCTAAGCAATTTTTCAATGTCCAGTTACTTTATTTTTTTCTAAAGTTAAGTAAATTTTGCATAATCTCGCTGTTTATCTACGGTATCCGATTGATGTTTGTAAACAAATTCTCCTGAGCGGGAATTTTCGAAATTTCGTCTCCACCCTATCCTGAAAACATATCCGGGGAGCACCATGGGAACTAAGCGCCTGAGGGTTCTACAAAATTATATAGCCTGAACAAAAAGCAATCACCATCACTATATAATATAAACATGCATATAGATGCAACGTGCCTTATTATGTCTCCCCCACCTCGGGGGGAGACATATTGTTTTTGCCCTGTCCGTCAGTCCGTCCGTCCGTCAGCGCCCAGTCCGTCCGTCCATTCTTCGTTTCCGGACGATACTAGAGTTCCTTTTGACCTACAGCTCTCAAACTTCATAGGATGAATGGTCTTATTGAGCAGATGATCCCTATTGTTTTTGGGGTCAGTAGTTCAAGGTCAAGGTCACGTGACCTTGGTCAATTTCGTTCCGGATGATACTAGAGTTCCTTTTGACCTACGCCCTCAACTTCATAGGATGTTGGTCTTATAGGCTGATGATCCCTATTGTTTTTGGGGTCAGTAGGTCAAAGGTCAAGGTCCACTGACCGTTGGTCATTTTCGTTTCGGATGATAACTAGAGTTCCTTTAGACCTACAGACCTCAACTTCATAGGATGTTGGTCTTATAGGCAGATGATCCCTATTGTTTTTGGGGTCAGTAGGTCAAGGTCAAGGTCACGTGACCGTTGGTCAATTTCTCATTTCCGGATGATAACTAGAGTTCCTTTTGACCTACACCCTCAAACTGGGGAGTCCGTCAGTCCGTCCGTCCATTCTTCGTTTCGGACGATACTAGAGTTCCTTTTGACCTACGCTCTCAAACTTCATAGGATGAATGGTCTTTTGGCAGATGATCCCTATTGTTTTTGGGGTCAGTGTTCAAAGGTCAAGGTCCGTGACCTTGGTCATTCGTTCCGGATGATACTAGAGTTCCTTTTGACCTACAGCCTCAATTCATAGGATGTTGGTCTTATGGCTGATGATCCCTATTGTTTTGGGGGTCAGTGGTCAAGGTCAAGGTCATACTGACCGTTTGTCTTTCTCGTTTCGGATGATACTAGAGTTCCTTTAGACCTACAGACCTCAAATTCATGGATGATTGGTCTTTTGGCAGATGATCCCTATTGTTTTTGGGGTCAGTGTTCAAGGTCAAGGTCCAGTGACCGTTGGTCAATTTTCGTTTAATTTGGGGTCACTACTCAAAGGTCAAGGTCAGGGGAGCAGTTTTTTGAATTATTTGTTTTTGTATTATGCCTGGGTCCTAATGTAATATTTAGGACTCAGATGGAAACAAAATGTTGGCAAATTCATTTTAGCTCACCTGGCTACGCCAGGGTGAGCTTTTCTGATCGATGATTGTCCGTCGTCCGTCAACATTTTGATTCAAATGACATCTCCTCTGAAACCTCTAGGCCAATGTTGATAAAACTATGCAGGAATGTTCCTTGCATGAAGCTCTACCAAAATTGTTCAAAGAATTCCATTCCATGCAGAACTCAGGTTGCTATGGCAAAAAATAGGAAAAACTTAAAAAATCTTCTTCTCTGAAACCACAAGGCCTAGAGCTTAGATATTTGGCATGTAGCATTGTCTAGTGGACCTCTACCAAGATTGTTCAAATTATGACCCCCGGGTCAAAATTGACCCCGGGGTGGGCCCTTAGTTTTTGCATAGGAATATATAGGGAAAACTTTAAAAATCTTCTTCTCTGAAACCACAAGGCCTAAAGCTAAGATATTTGGCATGTAGCATTGTCTAGTAGACCTCTACCGAGATTGTTCAAATTATGACCCCCGGGTCAAAATTGACCCCGCACCGGGGGTCACTTAGTTTTGCATAGGAATATATAGTAAAAACTTAAAAAATCTTCTTCTCTGAAACCACAAGGCCTAGAGCTTAGATATTTGGCATGTAGCATTGGCTAGTGGACCTCTACCAAGATTGTTCAAATTATGAGCCCCGGGTCAAAATTGACCCCGCACCGGGGGTCACTTAGTTTTACATAGGCTTATATAGGGAAAACTTAAAAAATCTTCTTCTCTGAAACCACAAGGCCTAGAGCTTAGATATTTGGCATGTAGCATTGCCTAGTGGACCTCTTTAAAGTTTGTTCAAATTATGCCCCTGGGGTCAAAATTGACGTTGCCCGGGGGGGGGATCATTTGTTTTACAAAGGCGTATATAGGAAAACTTATTTGGTATATAACATTATCTAGTGATCTTCCACCAGGCAAGTGGACTTGTACCAAGGTGAGCAATATAGGGCCATCTTGGCCCTCTTGTTTAAATAACATGCAATAAATGATTGGATTTGAACCTTTTATTTAAGAACGTTTACAACACCTGTCCATATATATACGTTTTATTTATTCCTAAGCTCGCAGCATTGTTGGTCTGTTTCGACACCATATTGTGTTATGAAACCTCTTTTACATGGGCTTTTTGTGACTTTTTGTGCATTATCTGGGTCCTAAATATTATATTAGGACCCAGACATAAATGGACTTCAAAAATCACAGGTATTTCTTTAATTAATGCTTTTTTATTTTGATGTTTGTCGTCAAAGTACTTATTTCATAGTCAGACATCTATTCTACCAGGAGCGAGAAATCAATGTAGTTGAAGTGGTTGACATCTTTGCAAATAGAAAAAGTCGCAGGCTTGCACCTGTGTTCAAAGTCTAGAGAGAAAATGACAATGAACATATATCTCTATGTGCCATCTATCATGTCATTTGTTATTTTACGAATTGATGATCACATTTCCTTATGTGATTTGGTTTCTTTTTTGCAAAAAACCCCCCCACTAATATTAGCTCTCCTAGCACCCCTAAAAGCAAAATTTTCCCGTACCCCCACCTGCAGGAGGGGGACACCCCCTCCTCCAACCTCCCCCACGGTGTATTCTTCAACATGGTCCAGGTACACCCCTGACAGGGTCAAGGGTCATTTCATTTTACATAGGCTTATTTAGGTAAGACTTTAAAAATCTGAAACCACTGGGCATAGAGCTTAGATATTTAGCATGCAGCATTGCCTAGTAGACCTCTATAAAGTTTTTTCAAATTATGCCCTTGGGTCAATATTGGCCCCACCCATGGGGTCACTTGTTTTACAAAGACGTATACTGTAAGTGTATTATTATTAGCGGAGTACTAATTTGCACGCTATTAGCGGGATCGGTTGTGTGCTAATTCATGTCCAGCGCTAATATTTTGACTAAAATGTAAGACTTTCCCAATGATAAAATAACATTCATCGTACTGAAAATACCATACATAATAACTATTCAACAGAACATAGATGAATACAATTTATTGTGACTGTGATAATTATTGCATTCATTCACTGATATTTTGCAGAAAGTTTTGAATAGAAATATCAAATATGTCATACTTTAATGCAAAAGTCAAATGTTTGTGTAAATTAATATGCATTTCTTCATCTTCGCCATTGTCCGTAAAACATTGCATATAACACCTTCGGAGAAGATCACCAGTTTGTCTGGTCGTGCTAATTACAATGTCATCATAACAAAAGCATTTCACTACTGTCAAAACATCTGTAGATTCTGTTGTATACTAGAATACAATTATTATACAGATTAATGTGAATGAACAAATAATGTAGATTTTATGTCATATTTTAAACCTAGATCTGTTTATTTGCTTACTTTAGCGCTGATGAAGTTTCGCTAATTCAAGTACGTGCTAGTAAGTCGAAACCACTCAATTCATGGCATTTGTGCTAAAACTTTGCTGCGCTAATATAAGTACACTTACAGTATAGGAAAACCTATTTGGTATGTAACATTGTCTGGTGGCCTTCCACCGTCTTTGTTCAACTCATGCCTCTTTGGTCAAAATTGACCACACCCACCAGGCAAGTGGACTTGTACTAGGTGAGCGATATAGGGCCATGATGGCCCACTTGTATTTTCTTTGTTACTAATACCAAAGAGGAATTTGTGCATTATCATGATGTGCTGTGAGCTTTGTTACAGCCATGTTTTATCAAATATAAAATACCTCTTTTCTCAATCCACTCTCTGGAGGCAGTTAGACATGGGTGGTGAAATCCTATTGATTGGAATTCAGAGCTTTAATACAGATTTCCCCTCTTTATTTCTCATTGGGCCTGGTCTAATTTGATAGAAACAAATTGTTACTCTGGAGCCATGTGAAATGTACCATAGATATAAGTGCAGTGTTTTTCTACCAGAATTTACTTGCACAAACAAAATGAAGTTATTCTAGCAAAATGTTATATTAAAGATTTAATTGTTTATATATCATAACCTGTAAGCAACTTGATTCTTAGAGTACCAGAAATGGTTTCACTGAGTGTTGTAATTTTGTTTTGATCCAATGGTTGTTGTTGAATAATTGTTACTTCTGTTTTGAGGGAACACAAAGAAGTATTAGTAGTCACACTCAGATTTATATACAGTCCAGGGAGAAAATGTGGTTAACAGACATGAGATAGCCACTGATTATTAATTTATAGATTCTTTGTAGATGTTTTAATTCAATGGATAAATGGACGCTTCTTTAACCTTGTCAGCTTGCGAAATTACTCTTGTTTTACATTAATTAAATATGTCTCTGTCACACCTTTCATGGACTTTTATAGATTTATGGACAGTTCGTGTCAGTACTGTATTCTCCTGTTTAAAGGCCCCCCCCTAATAAACACCCCCCTAATAAATGCCCCCCCCTTTTTTTAGCCAAAAATGACTTACCAGCTTTGAAGAGTGCTGGTTTTCTCAGTGACATTGTCTTGGTTTTTGTCAAACAACTGTTAGTAGTGGCTGATTACCATATGCTACAACTGCTCTTTTTCTTAGTGACATTGTCTTGGTGTTTGTCAAACAACTGTAAGTAGTGACTGATTACAGTGCTCCAAAGCTGCTAAGCTGCTGGTTTTCTCAGTGACATTGTCTTGGTGTTTGTCAAACAACTGTAAGTTGTGGCTGATTACCATTTGCCATGCATGTTGGTCGCCTTAGTGACTTTGTCTTGGTGTTTGTCAAACAATGTTAGTAGTGACTGATTACAATGTTCCAAAGCTATTGGTCCTATCAGTTACATTATCTTGGTGTTTTTCAAACAAATTTAAGTAGAGACTACCATCTGCCAGGGCCTATGGTCCTCTCAGTGACATTGCCTTTGTGTTTGTAAAACAACTGTAAAAATTGGCTGATTAGTGACCAAGATTATCAATAATATAAACAAGATGAGAAAAAAACAGATACAAAGTAAATTGACAGTCACTAGCCAAATAACTTGTACCTAGTGGGCAAACTTTCTATTGATTGCAGAAGAGTTTTTCAAGAAACAGTAATCAATGGAGACATATAAGGCAGAGATTTCGATACACAATGTCTGTCAGGCCTGTACACTGTTTTTCTGAGATATTTATTCTTGACTGCATTTTGTCAAAGTTAAGCTCCTTTTAAAGTCGGAACTTTGGTTAAGTTTTTTGTTAAAATCCACTTTTCCTTAGTAACCATTCAAGGTAAAGATTTGAAACTTAAAACAGTTGTCTAATGTCATGGTGTGTAGGTTGCTGCTTTTGATTGCATTTGGGGTTACTAGGGTCAAGGTCACTGTTATTAAAAATAGAAAATGGTTTTCGCTCAATAAATCAAGTTAGGAGTGACCAATTACAATGACTCTTGGTGTATATGTAGCTTGCATGGAGAGGAAGCTTGGGATTGCATTTGGGGTCATTGGGGTCAAGGTCCAGGTCACTTATACTAAAAATAGATTTTTTTTATTCTTAATTTTTCTAAGCAAAAAAATAGTGTTTTGTTTCAGGGAGGTGGGGGTGAGTCAAGGTGACTGTTTTTAGCTCACCTGGCTTTGCCAGGGGTCACTTGTTTTACAACAAGGTATAAAGGGAAACCTATTTGGTATGTAACATTGTCTAATTTTCTTTCACCTATTTTGTTCAAATCATGCCTCTTGGGTCAAAATTGAATTGACCACACCACAAGTTGACTTGTACTCAGGTGAGTGATATAGGGCCATTATGGCCCTCTTATGTCGTTCCAATCAGCACATTAAATACCTCCTGCTGTTTATGCTGGCATCAACATAGGTATAGAACTAGCAGGTATCTTTAAACTACCTGTTACTAGCAGAATTCATTCTGCACTCAATTCGTGATCTAGAACACCTTGTGGCACTTAGATATTTTTAAGATTTCATTCTTTAGAAGAGCATGTTACAGCATTGCCAGATATTTTGGTGATTTTTTCAAAAAGCAGACTATGCCAGAAAATCAGTGAGTGGATGCAGGAAAGCTGACAACTACATGGATATACAAGACAAATTTTGATGCAAAGCATCAAAGGCGCTGCGATGATTTAAAGGAATCATGTCATTTTAGAATATCAGTAAACAACATATCAACGGGAAAAACCAAATACATTATGTTACATGTAACTGTTATCATAATAAGTAAAAAAACCACATTTACTACAGTTTAACCAAAAAATAAACGAATCATAAAACAACCTTCCGTATAATGGTACGATGACGCCCATTAAACAAGGCTACAGCTCGTGGTCAGTAGACGCTTTTCGACGCAGACGAAACCCACGTGATTTATTTTGTCTTTACTATTGGTCAGTTGTTAGCGATGCTTTACATAACTTTCATTGAGACCCCATGTATCGCATAGTTAGGTGAACGGTCTTATTTATAATGCCTACATTTTACTTTAGTATGTAGTAATTAAAATGGGTTTTCATTAATTATTCACGTTGACAACATATGTATTTAAACTTCAAAATGTTTAGAGAAAGCAAAACAACTATCGAGACGTTTTTTCTGAACTTTGATGAATCTGGCTGTAGGGTCCGTAAACAAAGCAATAAAAAAACCGTAACCTTCAAGTTTGTGGAAAAGTTATTAAATATCCTATGAATATGTCAAAAGTTTTGAATTAACGGTCGAAGACGTATGCATCTGGTATAGTATTGTTTGTAATCAGTTAATACTATTTATTTATTCATTATAGGGAGTTTGTTCAAACATAATACGTAGTTTTTAATTACAATAATAATGTTGGCTGCTCCCTATTCGATTATGCAACCCCATGGTACAAAATTAAAACCTATTCAATACTGGCACTGTGCTTCCGCACAGCGCCAATAATTATCAAACAGTAATTATACACCTTTAGATAATAAAATCAGCTCAAATTTGTATGTTTTAGCTCACCTGAGCATGAAGTACTTGTGGTGAACTCTGTCCATCGTTGTGTGTAGTCAACATTTTCTTTCAGATGACTTCTCTTCTGAAACAGCTGGACCAATTGTTTCCAAATTCCTTGCATGGTCCTCTATCAAATTCCTTCAAATTATTTAAAAATCCAATATGAAAAGACCATTGCCACAAGAAGGCGGGCCAATTTTCTATGTATCTACAATTATGTATATAGTGAGAACTCTAAGAATCTTCTCGTCAGAAGACAGTATAGCCATATTTTAGAGTAATAAGGCACAAATTATCTTAAGTAGGCTACCCTGTACCAAATTCCTTCAAATTATTCTCTGATCCATTTAAAAACATGGCTGCCAGGGGCTGGGGTCAGTTTTCCTTATATTTACATACATGTAACAAGACAAATTTTGATGCAAAGCATAAAAGGCACTGCGCATGTTTTTGAAGCATGATTTAAAAGAAGCAGAGTCATTTTAGAATATCAGTAAACATGGGAGCAGAAAATGAAACAAGAAATCTTTCATATTGTGCAGATTGTTTAAGACATGTTATTTTCATTTTTATGTGAATGTTAAATATTTATGTCTGTTACAATTAATGCATTTAACCTTTACCCTGCTTGCTGCAAATGATCCTATCTTTGCAACCAGTGTAGATCATGATCATCCTGCACATCCATGCAGTCTAATCATGATCTGCAGTCTTCGATACTAGGTTAATGCATTTTCAGTGATACTTTCATCCCTGCCAGTATACAACTGGCAAAACATTTGTTTAATCACCCAGGAAAAATTCGGTGCATTCAGCATGCCTCTGTTGTGAGACCAGCAAAGCAGCAAACAAGTAGGAAACTAGTAACATATATATTTTCAAAAAATCATATCATAATTATGGCCCTTGTTGGACTTGTCATGGGCATAATTATCTCAGTACCTAGAAATATTGATTAAAGTTTTGCATGAAAGCTACTATCATACACATAATGGAATCAGTAACCACTTATGGAATTGATTTGAAACTTCAATAAAGTCTTCAGGAATATCAGACACTCAAGTTAGATGAATTAATTTCAAATTATGGCTTGTGTTGGACTCAAACATTCTGGTTTAAGTTTTGCATACAGATTATAATTTGGTTCAAGTTTTGTGTGCATTAGCTACTACTTATGCAAAAATCAGTGAAAATATACATCTAGAACTTGTGACATTTCCGAAAAAATACTGTCTGAAAATACATCAGGTTATGAAACGTATCTATTTTAATTCATCAAACTGTTTTGGATCAAAGATGTAAAAAACTATTCCTACCACTACCAAAAATTCCAACATAATCTCTTTATTTCTACAAAATAGTATGGGCTTCCCTGGAAAATTGATATTCACATTAGGGGAACCTGATTAAAACTTGTTAATAAGTAAATATATTTCCCTTGATGAATGTAAATTAACACCATCATGGTCTGATCAGGTGAAGATAAAGTAACCTATTAGTATGTCATGTAAGTATTGATAATAAAAAAATTTGAAACTTGCCATGTACTTTGCATGATTTTTTTCACTTTATTATAGTACGCATTTAAATCGATTGTCCACTTTGTTATAGTCTGAGTCTGACATCCTCTGCAATCACAACTGTCATGTACTTGCAATGTAAGATGATTATACTACCAGGGCCCTAGCGAGGGGGCGACCAGGCGAAAAAGTCGCCTTTCTCACCTAAACTTCGCCCATTTCTTTGACAAAAGCAAAATTAACTTGCCCGAAAATATCTAATAAACAATGAAGCGAATATACAAAGTGTCAGACATTTATCTAACCATTAACTCCGCCCCCTCAATCAATTTATGACTGACAAAAAGGTTGCCTGAAGGCAGATTT